>CM069903.1:61463185-61807295 GCA_036172215.1 Camellia granthamiana | reverse complement strand
CATTTCAAATAGCACGCATTGTCAATGCATGCTTTCAACTGCATTTCAATAAATCATGCATTATCATGCATTTCAATTACACGCATTGTCATGCATCTTTCATCTGCACTTCAGTACATGCATTGTCGTGCATTTCTTCCACTTGCATTGTCGTGCACTTTTCACTTGTGTCGACACGCATGTTTCGCTTCCACCTGCATTGTCATGCACTCTTCACTTGCGTCGACACGCATGTTTCGCCTCCACCTGCATTGTCATGCACTCTTCACTTGCGTCGACACGCATGTTTCGCCTCCACCTGCATTGTCATGCATCTCGTTGCATGCATTCACTGTATTATCCATCTATGGCTTGCGCCTTTCCATGTTGAGCTTGGTCTGGTATGTACCCATACTTTTCACGCTGAAGCACGGTTATGATATTATGTGTACGCACCTAGTGTTGAGGGTGACGACACCATTTCTGTGTTAGACGTGGTTTGTTTGTGTCCATGCCTTTCCTAGGCAAGATATGTTTTGGCCGCGCGCTTTATCTATTACATTTCATTGCATATAGGATATATAATTGCATTATAGTTTGCATGCATTCACTGCATTATCCATCTATGGCTTGCGCCTTTCCATGTTGAGCTTGGTCTGGTATGCGCCCATACTTTTCACGTTGAAGCACGGTTATGATATTATGTGTATGCACCTAGTGTTGAGGGTGACGACACCATTTCCGTGTTAGACGTGGTTTGTTTGCGTCCATGCCTTTCCTAGGCAAGATATGTTTTGGCCGTGCGCCTTATCCGCTCCATTCATTGCATATAGGATATATAATTGCATTATAGTTTGCATGCATTCACTGTATTATCTAGCTATGGCTTGCGCCTTTCCATGTTGAGCTTGGTCTGGTATGTGCCCATACTTTTCACGTTGAAGCACGGTTATGATATTATGTGTACGCACCTAGTGTTGAGGGTGACGGCACCATTTCCGTGTTAGACGTGGTTTGTTTGCGTCCATGCCTTTCTTAGGCAAGATACGGTTTGGCCGCGTGCCTTATCCATTACATTCATTGCATTGTAGTGTGGTGTGTTGCATCCAGCATTTAGAGTCACGATCTTTCCTCAGCGGGTCATTCCTCACTTATATCATGCCACCTAATTACTTGTATTTTGTGTTTCGTCTATACACACATAGTTCTGCATGTGTACGCGCCTATTCCACTGATGGGATTGTGGTTTGAGGGTGTCGGCACCTTTTCTATTGTAGACGGATTTTGCATCTCCATCCCTTTACGATATTTGTGAGGTTTTTGTACTGCTTTTGGTTTGATCATCTCAAATTCACTGCATATCACTTACATTGTTTATTACATTGTTTTGTAAGTATTGCATATCATTTTGCATCTTGTACCCGCATTGTTATGCGTCACACTTAGGTTGCATTGTTTTGCATCCCTTCACTCGTGTTGTCACGCAGTTTTAAATTGCATTGTTATGCATATTTCTAACGATATTGTACCTGTTAAGTTTCTTTCTTTTACAGGCACGATATTGTATGTACGGTTCATTTGAAGCTGGCACGACCAGACGAACCGCACAAGTATTGTATCCTCCGCGTGAGACGTAGTGAGAATTGAATAATTCTCTTACATCCTCTCTGCATTGTAATGTAGTTAGATTTGTGTTTGACTGCTTAAACTGTTGCATTTATTGCATGTTATGCTTTGTTACAGCTTTCTTTGCATGATCATAAGTTATGCTCAGCTTTGTGCATTATTCTTGCATTTTGCCCCTGCCTTCGGGCGCATATCTTTGTCTGTAGCTTGTATGCTTTGTCTAAGTCTTTGGCCTTGTCAAAAATGGGTCGTCTCTGGGCTTTGACATTCACTCCCGTCATTGTTATGACTTTCAAGTTCTGTCAAAGAGGGGTAACTGTAGACACCCCATTTTTGACCGTCCTCAAGACTTGGACGTCACCGTTTGAACACTCGGTGATCATCCATGTTTGTATTCGTTTTAAGTTCTCGGAGGTCTCGGCTACGCGCCTTGCCTCAAGATCTCTCAACTTGCTTGTTTTGTGCTTGGCCATGGACCAAACACTTGTGTTTTTGCTTCTAAGGGAGGAGGGTGGCTTGTTGGCCATCCCCTCAACCCACCGGCCAAGGCATGATGCCACCGGCCCTTTTTTTCTTGCCATCGGCCAAAGGTTGTGGCCGGTCGGCACCTTTTGTGGTCGGTCGGCCACCTTTGTTGCTCAATCGACCATTTCTGCTTGTCGACCCCTTTCCATATGCTTTTGGCAGATATTTAATGCCAGCTGTAATAGCTGGCATCCACAATTGACCCCCTCCATACACGTGTATGGAGGGATTTGCCTCTTGGCTTAGCTTGCTTTGGAAGCTTTGCAATTTTGAAATTCTATAAAGAGGGAGCTTCTCCTCCCTCCTCAAGGGTTCCAGAGGTTCTGAAATTAGGGTTAGAAGGAGTTGTATCTATCTATCTCTATATCTCCCTCTCTTTACATATTTGTGTGTGTATAAGGTTGTTTTGTTCATACTTTTGCACTAGAACACCTAGCAATACACCATCCTTGGTAGCTGAGGTCCTTGGAGGTTAATTTTGGTGTTCTTGGGTTTCTTTGAACTCAAAAAACCTGCTGGAGCATTGTTCTTGAAGAGGGTCTACAAGGGTGAGCATCTTTACTTTATATACCCCCATTTTGGCTTAGGCTTTTAGCCCTTCTTGCTTATTGTTTTAAGCTTCGACTATAACTGATAAAAGTTCTAATTTTGTGTGTTTTAGAACTTTGTTTAGGTTACTTTGAGGTTTGGGGTTGTCTCCCCCCTCCAAGGCCTTGTTAGGCCTTGTTTTAGGCCATACCTTTTGCCATTGTTTTGATCTTTGCATGACCTCTCTACCACTAAAATCCAGAGGATTTTCAGTGGTGGAGAGGTGGTTTTGAGGTCCTAAAAGGGAGAGGGTCATCCCCTCTCCTTATTGTCTTTGATGCTTGCATAAATGGCTTATGTGGTAGCATGTGTGTTTAGTTTGCTTTAGCTTCATTTCAGTATGTATTAGGCTTTGTTTTGCCATGATATAGCACTGTTTTAAGTTGGTTTACACATGCCTTGTATGCTTCATACACTTGTCTTGTAATCCCATGTTTTGGCCTTAACATGCATCATGTTATAACATGTGTTTTTAGCATGAATTTGGCTCAACTCCATGAAGCTTCTAGCTTTGTTTTAGCATGCTAGAGGTCTGTTTTTGGTTGTTTTGGTCGTCCATGACTTGCTTTGTATAGCTACCATGCAAACTAGCTTATAGGCTTCGGGTGTTGGATCCTCTAGCATGCTTTGTTTGGATCATTTCAGTGGTTTGGCATCACTTAGAATGTTATTTCAGTCCACATAGTATGCTTGAATACTTGCATTTATCACCTATTCCATGCCTTGGGTAGTTTGTGTTTTATGCCTCATGAATGTGTCATTGTGTATGCCATCATGCTTAGGCCTTTGGGATGCCATCTAGGTGGGTTTTTGGGCTCATTTTAGCATGTCATACCTCTGATTTTGGTTGCCTAAATCATGCCATGTTTGGTTGCATTAGGTGTAGTGTAACACCCCTTTGATGGCCTTGTATGCCTCATGTTTTGTCCCTTTGATTTGGCTTGTTTTGGCCTTGGTCATTGCATGTTTTAGGTTCATTTTGGCAAGATCTAGGACTGTTTTGGGTCATACTTGCCATATGCTTCATGTTTCGTGTAGCCTTGGTTTGAGTCCCTTGGCTAGTTTCAAGTTTTGGGCCTTCATGCACGCCATGCTTGCATTATTTGATTGGTTTGGCACCTCTCTTAACATGATTTCAGAGCTTAACATGTTAGTCTAGTGTCCATGTTTGTCTTCTTTTGAGTGTACTTAAAAGTTGCCTTTTATGCCTTAGTCTTTAGGTCGATTAGCATGCATGTTTGTATGTGCATTTGCCCTGATGTACTTAGCATTTTGGCCACTGATATGGGCTTATTTGAGAGCTGCCCATATTGGTTTAAGTCCATCCTTTGCATGTTGTTGCATGCTTTCCTTGTATGTTGTTGCATACTTGGCCCATTGCATATTGTTGTATGCTTAAGCTGCATCTTGCATCCTTGTTAGCTTGCATTTTGCCATATGTTTGATGTGTTGTCACATGCTTTTGCATGCTTGCTAACATGCCCATGTTGCATTGGTTGGCTTGAATGTTTAGGTTGCATAGCATTGTGCATGCTTGCATCCCTTGCCTCTTGATCAATCATGATAGAGGTTAGGATCTATTGTGTGTTTGTGTGCATTTCATTTGACATTGAAATTGCACTCTTGACCTCTTTGATCATTATGCATTGGAATGTGTGATCGATGATCCGAGGGTCGAGGATCACACCCCCTTGAGTTCATAACATGATGGGGAGGGTGGTCATGCATACATTCCTTTGAAAATGCATTGACATGCTCTGTTTGTCCTCTGCTACAGCAAAACAAAATTCTGCAGGAAGAGATGGTCGGTCGGCCATCTTCAGTGCCGGCCGGCCACACATTCATGGCCGAGAGCCAAATTTGTGGCCGATGACCAGTTTCCCATGGCCGGTGACCTTATCTCTTGGTCGGTGACCTCCCATAACCTTCATGGAGTAGTTCACAAGCAACCTTGGGACTTGTGCAGTCTTCAGAGATGCAGAGCAGTGTAAACAGAGGCAGCATGAGTATGGTGATGGATTTTCGAGCGGAGCCGAGCATGCACGCATTCATCCCTCTTCCCGAGGCCCCTTTACTGCTTTCTTAGCTTAATTAATTCGTTTGATTAGTTAAGTATGATGTAATATTTAATTAGCTTGTTAGTTAATTAATTTGTATTATTCTTTCGGTCCCTCCCTCAAGAGGGGCGTAATTGTGTAATAAGCGAGCGTGCGTGTGTGTGATGCATGTCTTCCAACCCCACGTCTTTCTCCCTTTTACTTACTTGCTTATGGTGGTTAGTTCTAGGGCACGTTTCAATTAGCATACTTTATGCTTGCATGTTTGCATTCATTCATCAGTATTGCATGCACCGGGCTCGGCGCATCATGCTAATTGCATAGTACTTCAATTCCAACTTGAATACGTGTATCGAGTTGTCGCACTTCACATGCCATTCTTAGATTAGCCGAGCCTATTCTAGTTGCATTTTGCTTGCAATGCATTAGCCATTTTAACATGAACTAGGATCATGCATGATTCCAAACTAGTTTCTTGTTTTGGCTCAGAGTACTAGATAAACTTTTTATGCTTTAGCATCTTGCATGAGTGTGAGTGTTGCCATGATAGCATGCTTACCATGAGGCTATGTGCTTATGTGATATGATTGCCTGGTTGCCTGTGGGTGAAGGTTGGATTGCTTGAATTGGAATAATTCATCGAAATCCATGTTTTAGCCTACTTGCGAGTAGCAAAATTCAAAACCATTTCCAAACAAATGATATGCGATGCTTTGTTCCAAGTTAGGCGATCTAGTCTATACTTGTGTGTTCTGTGCATCACATAGTAATTCTAGGCTAATAACCAGAATAAGAGCACATAATGTTTTCAAAACTAGATATCATGATTAGTAGAGGCCGATCTTTGATCGGGCGAGCGGGGGTGCTCATAGATGACCTTCCCCAATCTTACCCAAGTTCCCGAGCTGAGGCAACTTTGGTGATGACGGACACGTGGCCTTAGGCACGAGTCAGGGTTTCCTAAATTTTTGAAAAATAAAATATTTAGGTGGCGACTCTGTATCTGGCAAAGCAGTCCATGTTTGGCACTTCTTTCTAAAAATTTGTTTTTCAAAACGATTTGCCGGATTTGGACACTTTGATGATTCATTGGTCTTGCATTGCACTCCGCGAGATTAGATACAGGACCGTGACATTGAGTCCTGAACTGTAGTGAGCTCCAATGAACGAAACGGGATTCCCTCCCGGGACGTTCGGGGATGTCCACACCCAGTGGCCGGTCGGCCATCCTTTTCTCCAAAGTTCTGTTTTGCTGCAACAGAGAACAACAGGGGCAAGACAATGCATTTGCAAGGAAATGTATGCTCTGCCACTCTCCTCGTCATGTCTCAAGCTTAAAGCAGTATGGCACTTGGCTCTCAACCTACCAATCAGGCATCTCAATGCATGATGGCCCGAAACCAAGCTTGTACAAGCTTAGTGAATGCACAAACAATACACAAAGAGCCTCCACCCTATCATGCATGATCAAGGGTGTTGGCGACCAAGAACTGTGACACGTTTCATCACTTTGAGTATGAAACGTCCCACATTTCTTGTGTTTGGATTAACGTTCGATCCAAACACATGCAATACAACACGAATGCTTATCTTTCATAAGTTTTACTTGGTTCAATTCTTATTTACACATTTTAGCTTACCAATTAGTCCTTTAACCGGTTAAGTCTAATGTGAAAAGTCCTCTAATTGGAGAGATGGCCTAAGCCACAAGTGTCTTGAGCATGAAAGAGGTCTCATGTTGTTGGTTAGTAGAAACCCTCAAGGGAGGATTAAAACCATTGGGCATGAGGACCTCAAATTCATACTCAAGCCAACAAAGGGCTCAAGACCACTTCCAAAGCGAATGAAAGATTAAAACCATGGAGTGCAATGACACATATTTCAGCACTGAAATAACATGCTAAATGACTTAAAATCATGCAAACAACCCGTGTAATGCACGTTTAAAGTCTTAACTCATTAAGCTAATGAAAGGGGTTGCACCACAACCTTACAACACAAGCCTCAAAGGGCCAAACCAAATCAAAACAGAGTAAAAGCATGCCAAAACAAAGGCTAAATCATGTTGAGATTGAAGCTCAAAAGGGAAGAAAATCGGGCTCACAAATTGGCTGACAAACAAGGCATAAAGCACAACTCTCAAAAGCAATGAAAGAGTGAAATATGTGAGAGTGTGACAGAGGTATATGCACTAAAATCACATGCTAAATGATGCTATATCATGCAAACATCTCAAGCAAAGCATGTTAGAGGCCTTAAAACACAAAGCTAGTGAAGCCATTACACCATAGCTATACAAAGCATGAGCCATATGATCAAAGCCTAGCCAAAACATGCTGAGATGGAGTGATCACAAGTTAGGATGATAGGCTAAATCATCAAGTACACTAGGCTAGTGAACAAGATTACACTACAAGTGTAAGAAGCAAACAAGTTACTAAACTAGCCAAAAACAAAGTTATAACATGTTAAAATAAAGCCAAAAACATGCTGAGATCAGGCCATGAGATGGTAGAAGAACATGCTCACAAGTTGAGCCATCAACACAAGCAAACAAAACACAAGGAGGGGAGGCCACCCCCTCCTATTTTGGACCTCAAAACCAACTTTCTACCACTGAAATTCCACTAGAATTCAGTGGTTAAAAGGCCAAAAAGGAATTATTTTAAAGGCTTTAAAAGATGGCACAAAGCTTAGCAAATAAGCAACAAAAGAGGGTGGACCACCCCTAACTCCAAAAGGGCTTCAAACTACCATTTTTAACACTTAAAAATATAGGTTTTTGTAGTTGACAACTTAGCCAAAAACAGCATGCAAAGGTGGCCAAACCAAGCAACTAAGTAAAGCTTTAAAGAGGGTAGAGCCTTACCCTTGAAGCACAGCAACAAAGAAGCAACTTCTGAGCCAAAACCAGCATTCAATAACCTAAATAAGACCTTCAAGCACTTCAGCAACAAGGTAGTCTAATTTGGTTAAAGGGTTGTGTGCAAATATGAAGAGAAAGCTCACTTTCAAGCCTAAAATGAGGAGAGAGAGAAAGTTCTAGAGAGAGACATATTTTTTGCTCACAAAAATTCTGAACCCTCTAAAAGGGGGAGAGACCTCCCCTTATATTGGAAAACAAGCCTAAAGCTTGTTTCCATCCCTCCATACACGCGTATGGAGGATGGCTTCATTGACCAACAGCTAGCACATAAAATGTCTAAAAAAGAAGAAAAATGGCCGTCGGCCATCATTAATGGCTGACTAGCCATTAATGAGGCTGACTGGTCATTAATGAGGCTGACCGGCCATCAATGCAGGCGACCGACCACCACTGATGGCCGAGAGGAATAAACCCTGGCTGGTGGATTGTAGGGATGGCCGGCAGGTCACCTTCTCCTTCAAAAGCAAATAAACAAGCATGTGGTCCACAACCAAGCACAAAATAGACAAGTTTCAAAGGCTCCAAGGCAAGGCACTCCGCCAAGAACTTCGGGCATTCAAAACGAACACAAACATGGATAATCATCGAGTATTCAAGCGATGACGTCCAAGTCTTGAGAACGGTCAAAAATGGGGTGTCTACAGTTGTCTCTCTTTGACAGAACTCGGAAGTCATGAAATAACGGGAGTGAATGTCAAAGCCCAGAGACGACCCATTTTTGACAAGGCCGAAGACTTAGACAAACATTCAAGATGACAATACATAGGTGCGCCCACAGGCTGGGGCAAGATGCAAATGATATGCACGATGCAAGAACATAACTTATGATTACGCAAAGAGGGCTGTAATGAAGCATTTATGCAAAATAAATACAACATTTTAAGCAAGCTGACAAGTTACAGCAGTCTCACACATGAGAAAACAAAAGCAAACACACAAACACGCTATGCGCGAGACTCACAAATCAAACCACATTTCATATAGAAAGGATGTAAGAAAATTATGCAATCTTCACTGCGCCTCACACAGGGAACGCCAAAAGCGACTGTCGTGCGTACCCGAAGTCTCAAACGAAACACCTCTTAGCGTGTCACATGCGAGAGGGGGAAAAGGAAGTCGTGCTAACACCGAAGGGTGTTATAAACATCGGAGCACGTCCCAATGCTACTAACCAAAGCAAAGTGGCATAAGCGTTAGACACACGTCCCAAACACTTCTTACCAAAGTGGAAGGTACAAGCATCGGGTACACGACCCTAAACGCTTTCAACAGAGTGTTAGCGTAAACACCGGGAGTACCTGAGTGTCTCTAACCAACGGAATGTCAGTGTTGACATTGGGCGTACCCGAATGTCTCTAACCAACGGAATGTCAGTGTAGACATTGGGCATACCCGAATGTCTCTAACCAACGAGATGTCAATGTAGACATCAGGCGTACCCGAATGTCTCTAACCAACGGAATGTCGGTGTAGACATCGGGCGTACACGAATGTCTCTAACCAACGAGATGTCGGTGTAGACATCGGGCGTACCCGAATGTCTCTAACCAATGAGATGTCGGTGTATACATCGGGCATACCCGAATGTCTCTAACTAATGAGATGTCAGTGTAGACATCGGGCGTACCCGAATGTCTCTAACCAATGGAATGTCGGTGTAGACATCGGGCGTACCCGAATGTCTCTAACCAACAAGATGTCGGTGTAGACATCCGGCGTACCTGAATGTTTCTAACCAACGAGATGAGGGAGAGGAATGGTTTTACTTAGAATTCCTCTAAATGAACCGTACATACAATATCGTGCATGTATGAGAAAGAAACTTGATAGATACAATGCAATACAATGCATGTCTCATGCGAGACGAATGATCGTAACATAATGTTTGAGGCATGTTTCATGCACAACATGCAAGAAATGAAACAGAGACATATTCTATGTAAAATGATCATTGACGCATGTTTGATGCAACGATAAAGAAATGCACACTTGACACAGTTGTGAAAACTACGTACCCTACGCAAGCAGGGTAAACACTTGCAACATCGGGCAAAGCAAGACTAATGCATGCCTAGTCCATACGGGAGCAACAAATGTATGCTCCATGCGACACCACGATGCAGCTTCAATGCAAAACAAGAAATGCATATTCAATGCAAGAGTGAAAAGGTGCATAATGATGCAAGCCTTGCATATATGACAAAAATGCTATGCGGCAACGCATTCAAAAGCGATTCAACGATCTTGCGAGATACGAAAGGATACAAAAAGGACACACTTCATTCGTGTTGAGCGCCACATACTGAAAACACGGTTCAGAGCTCCCACGAAGGCCGTTTGAGCTTAAAAGTGCACTTTCTTGAGAAATGAGGGCATGAAACAACAAAAAAACACCCAAGAAGAGTACCAAAGGCCCATCAGCCACCATGGGGAGCCATCGGCCACCCGTGGTGGCCGGTCTGCCACACAGGTGGTCGGTCGGCCATCAATGGCAGATTCGGGGTAAATTTGACATTTCACTTCGGCCCTTTAAATATAAGGTTCCAAACCCTATATTTTCACTTCTCCCTTGCTGAAAAAACCTCCTCTTGTGCTCTAGACCACTTTCCTCTCCCGATCCGAGCTTTAAACTCGTTTTCAGACATCCTGTAAACATCCGATTCGTAAAGCCCTCGTAGTTTTCAACATTTTGAATTGATTGAAAAGTACATTTGGTGCCTCCTTTTTAATTTTCACCATCCGGGGTTTGTTTCCCTCTTGATACCCTTGATTTCCGCGCCCTCTTCCGGACCTTAACCTTTTCTTCCATTTTTCACCCCTCGAAGTTGACTTTTTGTTGACTCTTGGCATTCTTGCCCATTTTTCGTATTCACAACCATTCTTCCATCCTTTCTTTAGATGGCGAACGACATTCCACATGGCGGAGCTCCCCCGGGGATGGAGATGGATCTCGAGTTTGAGCCCTTGCCACTCAGCATCTGACCATTCGATCTGACGACGTACCACCCTGAGGTACACGTGTTGCCTATTGACAGCATCCGCCAGTTCTGAGGGTTTGCGCGAGCTGCACCGAAAGACCTCCTACTACGCGAGCCGAAGTCACACTTATCCTACTGCGCTTCCGAGGTATACATTTCCTCCTTATTTTCTGCAACGTACATCACATTTCTTGCATAGCTCACACTGCTTTCCATATATTCATCCCAAACACACTTGCACACTGTATCTTCTATACTGCCTTATATCTGTTGGCTTTGAACATACCCTTGCACTGTATCTCTTACACTGCTTTGCATCTGTTTGTCCCATTTACAGGAGGATTCTCATGCTTTCCGTGGATACGGGACCACTTCCGCGATGGGGTGGTATATAGAGCTGCCCGACGCCGTACGCTACATCGTCGACGAGGATGGCTTCGGCGCATTTTGCATGGGGCTCTCACGTCTCACTGCGAGTCGCCTCCTTCTAGGCGCTTTAGTGGAGAGGTGGTGGGATACCACCGATTCCTTCCACTTCTCTACAGCTAGAGAGATGACGATGACTCCCTTCGACTTCTCTATGTTTACTAGCATTGGAGTAGGGGGTCATCCGATTCCTTACGACACCGACATGGGCGAGTGGGAGGCCACCAATATCTACCTGCTAGGGACTCGCCCACCCATCTCCCGATCTGGGATGGTACGCTACATATGGTTCACCGATTATTTCAGAGGGACAGTGCCGACGACTCACGAGGAGGCTGAGTACTACACCCGGGGCTTTCTCATGTTTTTGCTTGGTACTACTCTGTTCACCGATCGGGCGAACGCCGTCGGGCTCTACCTCCTGAGCGCACTAGTGGACTTGCCTCGCATCCGATTCTATGACTGGGGCAGCGCAGGCCTGGCCACACTATATGGATATATGAGCTCCTCTTCTCGCCGGAGCGGACATCTACTAGGAGGCTACTGGAGGGCTTGGGAGGTACACCCTACCCTTCTGCTTTACATTTCTACTCTTCATTTTCTGTATACTGAATATTGCACATTGGACACTGCATCGCTCACACTGTATACTTTCTGCACACACTGTCTATTGCATTGCGTACCATCTGCTTTCTGCTTTACTTGAACACTGCACACATTGTTCACTACACTACTTTATCTGTATACTGCATACACTGTATACTGCACTGCGCAGCGTTTTCTTTCTACACACTGATAGATATACTCACTGCTACCCTTCCACCTTCTGCAGTTATGGGTGTATGCCTATTTTTCGAGGCTTACCCTAGAGCCAGAGGTAGAGATACCACCCATGGTGCCATATTCACACCGATATGACGAGTGGTGCGAGCGGAGACGTTGAGAGTCATTCTTATTCTTCCGTCGATACTTTGACATCGTGACCGCCGTAGAGATAACTCAAACCTTACAGTCATTTCAATTTTACTTCATACTGCATATACAATAGCAGCTAATAGTCCATATATTTGCTACTTGCAAATTACTTGGCAGCCATGGGTAATGATGCCTGCCGGGGTCAGGGATTAGTTTGTCGGCGCTTGGGAGGCCTCCCGATTTCGGATCTTGCTCGAGGGCCCAGTTTGCCGAGCATGGTTCCTTGGGAAGCAATTCCTACGATAGAGTCTCGGCTTGCCTGAGCCGGTGGTCCCAATGCCGCCTTCTACATACATGAGGCTTACAGAGAGGTACACTGAGCAGGAGATGATCGACTTCACGAGAGGTTGGGATGCCGACTTCTTCAGGCTTGGCAGCGATTACGCCGCCTTCATCCAGGCATATCTTATGCCACCATTGACCGGTGCTCTCGAGGGGGAGAGGGCCAGAGCTCCAGCTGTGAGGGGGAGAGCTCGGGGATCTAGGACTACTCTGGCCTAGGCCCATGACAAGAGAGGCTTCCAGACGAGGCAGAGGGCAGGATGGCCAGAGCTGCCCACTACTATGACTTGCTGGGATCTAGAGGGGAGACTTATCAGGTTCCCATTGAGCCTCCACCAACTGGTCACGAGCTTGTCGGAGTTCGAGGCACGACTCTGGTATGTACCACACTTTGCATTTTGCATATTCAATTCATCTCAAACATGCTTTGTAGATCACTTATCATCTCAACACATTTGCAGGCTTCCATAGAGTACATCGGACACGCTCTTGAGTTGGTAGCTTCTCTTATAGGGATGGTTCAGACTAGCCTGAACCTACTCAGCGTGTACAGGATCCCAGTACGTTTCCTTCAATTTGCACTTCACAAAGTTTTCTGCTGACACATTAGCATTTCAACTGCAATCTATTACATTTGAGAACACAGCATTGATATACTGCACTCACGTACTGCATTTCATCATTGTCCTCATCTTCGCATACCATAACTAATGCATTTAATAAATTGTCCTTTTCAGGTCCCATTTCAGATGCTAGTTCCACTGGGCCCCTCAGCAGGAGCTACAATAGGACCTTCAGTGCCTCCTCCGACAGCAGGGAGAGAGAAACGGGGGGCTCCAGCACACGGCCGAGGTGGAGCCAGGCGTACTCGTGGTTTACCAGAGCCTATCCCAGAGGACGATGAGACTGATGAGGATAAGGAGCTAGCAAGTCCACAGTCTGAGTCATCTCAGGGTGGGGGCGACGGCACCGGCTCCGGTTCTGAGGATGGTGGCGATGCTGAGGAGGAAAGTAGAGATGGCTCTAGATCGAGCTCCTGTTCAGATTCAGACAGCGGGGCCGACGGCGACAACTCTAAGTCCGCACAGCCACGGAAGAGGACGAAGAGGGCCTCTCAATCTTGAGACAGTTGGCGCAGATTCAAATGCTCTTCTTTTTTTCTCTTCTTCTCTTCTTTCTTTTTTTTTGCTTTAGTTTTCTTTTTACTAGTTGTATTAGCACATTGTATAGCCTTAGGCAGTTTTATTTTCTTTAAAACTTGTAAGAAACCATGATTGGAATAAAAGCAACTTTTTGATTGAAAAAAGTGTTGTATTTTATATTTTGAGCATCGCATCGCACCATTTTACACAAAAATGAGATTGATGAAAATTGAACATTTGTATATGCAATTGCTTAGTTAGATAGTAAACCAACTAACACAAAACGACTTAACAACCAAAATAAATATAACTCGATAAACAAAGCAACAACTTGATAAGCAAAATTACAACTCGATAAGGAAAACTACAACTCGATAAGCAATACTACAACTCAATAAGCAATTTTGACAAAATTCTTAAAGAAAAAGGGAAGAAATACACCAATAGTATGATAAAATACTAGTTCTTGGCATTTTCAACACTTGAAAGGACCAGGGGGCAAGGTGGAAGGCCATCGGCCACAAAAGGATGCTGCCGACCATAAATCATGGTTGTCGACCACTAATGCTGGCCGGTCGACAACAAAATTGGCCAGTCGGCCATCAATGCAGAAAACCTCCAAATTGCTGCCACCTGTCTTCCACTCAACACCTTATCTTCTACAAAAACTTCGGCTTCGTGGTTTCTTCAATTTAGCTCCATTTTTGCCCCAAATGGAACCATTCTTTGCCGAAAAACTCTCGACTTGGATTGCGACTCTAGATGGCTCGGAAAAGTTGAATTTCTAGGGTTTCGGGCTAAATGCACTATTCCTGCTGAGCCACACTCCACTGTATTTTCCATTCCTCCATGTCATGGCTAGATGTTGGAATCCGGTCACACACGTTTTTAGCTTCGAGGGACAAGAGATATGCCCCACAATTGAAGAATTCCAGGCTTTGACGGAATCCCAGTGTGACGAGGAAATCTTGCCCCATTCTCATTTTGGTCATATCTAGGCTTTGGGAAGGATGTGCGGGCTCACTTTACAGGATGCCCGATCTTTGATTCACAACGGGGAGTTGGACATCCCCAATCTCATTTATCAATTTTTTGATGCTGGCAACCGCGGTGACCACTTTTGGCAAAGTTTTCGGCAACATGCCCTCTGCTTGTGTATGTTGGCCCATTTCTTGCTTGCCCCTGGCTTTGGAGGGTCTAGCATTCACTTGATTGAAGTTGCCCAAGGTTTGAAAGAGGGTAAAAGCTGTATCGGCATGACACTAGCCGAGACTTTGATGGGTTTGGATGCTTTCCATTGCCAGGAAACATCCAAGTTAGCGGGGAGTCCACTACTATTGCAGGTAATGTTTCCCAACCTTCTCACATGTGTTTCTCACATCACTCGGCCCTCAGGCTCTGTTTTTCTCTCAAAACCCTTTCTCACTTTTCTCTCCACGTACACCTCTCTATTCTTTAATCTCTCTTATTTTTCATTCCTCCCCAGGTTTGGCTGATGGATAAGTTGAAAGTAGTGGACCCTTGCCCTGCATATTCAGCACGCAGCTATTTCTTCCGCCCTCGGCTAGTTGACTTTTCGAACGAGGGATGGTGGTGCCACTGGATGTGCAGCAAGTCTGCTGTTAACATCGTCTGGCGTTGCCCCTGGTCTAATCTGCCGGAGATGAGCTACAGCATGTCCCGGCAGCCTGGCATTCAATTGGTTGGCTTGACACACTGTGTTTTCTACTTCCCATTCCGATTCAGGCGTCAATTCGGATATGACCAGACTTGCCCAGAAGAGGGGAAAGAGTATCCAGCTTCATTTCCGATCCGAGGCTCACAGCTAGCTCGGTATGCCACAGCATGGAGGACAAGAGAACTTCTGGCCCCCGCTCCCAATTTCTGTTGTGCCCTTTCTGCCGAATACATAGCTTGGCTTAAAGATAAGGCACAAACCGGCCTACTTTGGCATCAGAAGCTTCCACAAGCTCTGGGAGGGGACGCAGGAACACCTGACCATGCCCTAAGTTTATTGCTTTAATCTGTACTTTCAAGTTTTCTTTTTGAATGTAATAAAAAGCAACTTCAATTTGTATCAAGAATCGGAGAACTCTGTATTGAAATCAATGAAATTGAAGGTTGTAGGTACTGAAATTTTTCCGTTTGGTTCAAAAATGGTCTAAGTTGTAAAAAGATTAATTTGAGCAAAATCAACTTTTATTAAAACTTTTCAAAACCATTTTCGCTATGGATCACAACTGGACAAGAGTCAGTCCTTGAGATGTACAACCCCAAATCTAACAACTGGAAAGTTGCCCCTTGTCTAAAGAGCACTACACTGGAGATGACAACCGAACTCTTGGATGCAGAGGAGACAAAGATGGCCAAAACAATCAGATGGACACAGTTGATTTAGAAGTGTTTATGGCTGGACTTCAGAATGAAGTTGCCTACATATCTCGAAGATGGGAATTAAGCCTTACGTAGTTCGGTTGAGGTTCACTCATGTATTAACACTCTCCTTTTACGCTCTAACTTTTGCCAAGGCCACCCTTTCGGGGTTTTCAACCTTGTGAGCTCAGTTTTTCTTATTTCAAATTTTTCATGCTCTAACTTTTGCCCAGGTCGCTCTTTCGGGTTTTCGGCCTAGCGAGCCACTTAGGGATAGTATTTCTTCAACTTGTCCATGTTGATCGGCTGGGAGAACTCTAGGCCATCTAGGTCCATAAGAACGACAGCTTCACTCAACTAGATAGAGTTAATGATGTAAGGACTAGTCCAATTAGGTCTGAACTTGCCCCTAGGGTCGTGGATGGGAGCTCGGTTGTCTTTAAGCACCAAATCCCCTTCTTTCAAATTCCTGGACTTAACCTTCTTATTAAAAGCCTTGGCAATTCTTCCTTGATAACCTTGGACATGATATAGTGGGTTCAGCCTTCTCTCGTCGAATAACATGAGTTCTTCAAACCTGCTTTGCTACCAATCTGCTTCTGCTATCTGGCACTCAGCCATATGTAGACGTCCCCGAACGTCCCGAGAGGGAATCCCGTTTTGTTCATTGGGCTCACTACAGTTCAGGACTCAATGTCACGGTCCCATATCTAATCTCACAGAGTGCAATGTAAGACCGATGAATCATCAAAGAGTCAAAATCCGGCAAATCGTTTTTGAAAATAGATTTTTTGAAAGAAGTGCCAAACATGGAATGCTTTGCCAGATACAGAGTCGCCACCTAAATATTTTGTTTTGGGGGAATTTAGGAAACCCTGACTCATGCCTAAGGCCACGTGTCCGTCATCACCAAAGTTGCCTCGGCTCGGGAACTTGGGTACGATTGGGGAAGGTCACTTCGTGAGCACCCCCGCTCACTTGATCAAAGATCGGCCTCTACTAACCATGATATTGAGTTTTGAAAATATTATGTGCTCTTATCCCGGTTATTAGCCTAGAATTACTATGTGATGCGCGCAGCATACAAGTATAGACCAGATCGCCTGAGTTGGAACAAAACATTTCATGTTTGTTTTTAAAGCGGTTTGTTACTCGCTAGTAGGCTAAAATGCAAAATTTCCCACCCTCAAGTGGGCTTAGAAAACATGGTGATTTGCCACTATCTAGTGGGCTTAAAACTCGCAATCAATGAATTGTTCCAATTCAGATAATCCAACCTCCACCCAAAGGCATTCAGGCAGTTATATCATATAAGCACTTAGCCTCATGGTAAGCATGCTATCATGACAGTCACTCACACACATGCAAGGATGCTAAAGCATAAACACTTACCGAGTACTCCAAGCCAAAGAAAGAAGCTAATTAGAAATCATGCATGAATCCTAACTATGCTGAGATGCCTAATGCGACACATACATGTATGCAACTAAGATAGGCTCGGCTATTCTAAGATGGCATATGAAATGCAACAAATGATACACATATTCAACTCGGAATTCAAATACAATGCAGTTAGTATAATGCGCCAAGCCCGGTGCATGCAAGACAGATGAATGGATGCAAACATGCGAGCATAAGTATGCTAATTGAAACGTGCCCTAAAACTAACCATCATAAGCTGGTAAATAAAAGGGAGAAAGACGTGGGGTTGGAAGACATGCATCACACACACGCACACTTATTACAACATTGCCCTCTCGCAGAGGGTCCGAATAAATATTACACAACCAAAATGAATAACTAATTATTACAAAATTCTAGCTAATTGACAAATTAACTAAGGAAGAAAATAAACTAGCATGCAAAATGTGAATGGACTGCCTCAGCACTGTTCCGAATGATGAAAGATGTAGCATGCTCGAGTCGCCTCGTCGGGAAATTCCTTGCGATGCCCCGATTTGCCTCTGTTTTGCAATTGGTCCCAGAACACTGTACAAAACTCCCGAAGGCTGCTGACTAGTTTTTGTTGCTGGATTCCGGTTTGCTGCAACAGAGAGCAAGAAAGGGGCATGGCAAAGTATTTTCAACACATGTGTGCACGACCACTCTCCCCGTCATTGCACAAGCTCTAGGGAGTGTAGACCTCGATCCTCGTGCCACCAATCACGCATCTCGATGCATGATGGCCGAGGAGTCGAATCGCGCGACTCAATGTGAAATGAATGCACATATAAACATAACAAGGCCTAAACTCCATCATGGGTAATCTGGAGTGTCGGCGACCGGGAATTGAGACACGTTTCGTCAGTTTGAGTACGAAACGTCCCTTGTTTCCCGTGTTTGGACTAACCCTACTCCAAACACAATGCAATGAGATGGCATACACAATGTGACTAACATGCAACCCTAAATGCAATGCAACCTAATCATGCTAGCATGCGAGGGATGATATGCACACATGCAATTAGCGTATGCAATGCTATGAACTACGAATGGCATACTCAATGCTCATGACATAATACGGCATACGCGATGCACACATGGAAACTAACATGCATATATGAAGACTATCAATGAGATGATCAAGGCACACAACGCAATGGCCAAACATGCAACAGCATGAACTATATGGCATACACGATGCAAGATGGACTTAAACTAAAAGGAGTGGACCTCAGCCACACTCAAATCAGTGGCCAAACATGATGGAATGAAAGGTAGGAACACTCATGCAAACATGCCCAACGCAAGGGACCGAACCTAAGGCATCGAATGCCACTCTACCAAAGCATGGCAAGGGATGACACATGGCATACAATGACACAAATTCCAACTCTGAAATATCATGCAAGATGGTCCCGAAACATGTAAACACCTCACCCAATGCGTGCTAGATGACCCGAATATCGAAACTAGTGGAATGGATTACACTATAGGTATGCAAAACAATGCTCAAATGATGAAACTAACCCCAAACAGTCCCTATGCAGACCAAAATCAATGGCTAAATGTGTTGGGATGGTGGCTCGGAATGCATTCAAATGAAGCCCATGCAATGGTCGGTAAATGAGGCATACAAGCCCGACTCTCTAATGCATTTAAAGAGTGGAAATCATGGGAATATGGCATGCATATAAGCTCTGAAATATGATGTGCAATGGCCCCAAGACATGAAAGCACCTCAGTATATGCATGCAGTGGACCTCAAAACTCAAAGTTAAGCATGGATATTGAACTACAGGCATGCAAAACAAGCATCATTCGACCATGAGACCCAAAAATAGAGCTAAGGCAGTCCAAAACATGCACAAAATCAGTTTAAGGAAAGGCTAAAGTATGCTAGGAAAGGCGGCCAAAACATCATACAAAACAAGCTAGTGAACCATGACTTACACTACAACTGTATGAAGCATGTGAAGGACTACCAAACTAGCCAAAAAAAGAAACATGGAATGCCAAAATATGACCAAAAACCCACTGGAACTCAGTCAACACATGCTAGAATGAGGTGCTCCTTTGAAAGGCTATGCAAGGGGTTACTCTACACGTGCAAGATAGACATCAAAAATGGCAAAACCACCTCTAGAAAGAGGTTATGAGGGCCCTAAAACTCATCAAAAAGGGCCTGAAAGGAGGCTAGGAAGCATGCAAGTGAAGGCTCCTTTGAAAGGCCATGAAGAGGGTTAATCTACACATGCAAGATGGACACTTAACATGGCAAAACTACCTCTGGAAAGAGGTCATGCAGGTCAGAAAACTCACAAATAATAGCTTGAAACATGGCTTCAGAACATGCAAATAGGGGCTCCTTTGTAAGGTCAAGAAAGCTAGTAAACAAGACAAGGGGTGAGAGGGTCACCCCTCTCTGATTTTGGGGCTCAAAAAAGCATGCTATCCACTGAAAATCCACTGGATTTCAGTGGCTAAAAGGCCAAACAAAGCACAATACAAAGGCCTTAATACATGGCTCAAAACAAGATGAAAACAAGCATGCAAGGGGGTAGATGACCCCCAACAGAAAAATGACCTTAAACAAACTTGTTAAGAAGCTCAAAATAAGATTTTTTTTCAGTTTATGACGAAGCTCAAATATGCTTGCAAACTAGGCTAAAAGATGGAACAAAAAGATGCCAAAAAGAGGAAAAGAAGTGTTACCCTTGAAGCTCAGCAACTCCACCAGCTTTGAGGCCAAAAACTAAGACCTTAGGACCTCTCAAGACCTTCCAAGAAGCTTAGGTTGGTGTTGGAGGTGTTAGGCTAGGAGGTGTAGTGTAAATGTGCAAGAACAATGGACTTTTGAGTTTGGATTAGAAAGATATAGAGAGATGTATGTTGTATGCCTTAGAACCAATTTCTCAACCCTTGCAATGGAAGAGGGCCTCTTCCTTTATAGAGGAGAGGGGCTAAAGCTTCCTCAAGAAGCTTAAAACCAAGCTTAAAGATCCTCCATACACGTGTATGGAGGATCAATTCTGAGGCTTCCAGCTGGCATAGTTGGCTAACACTCAGTGAGACAAAAAAGCAAAAAGCTGGCCGACCAGTTCAGGTGGTCGGCCGGCCACTCCCCCTGGTCGGCCGACTAGGATCAAAAGGTTCTAGTGGTCGGCCTGCTCCTAGGGTGGTCTCCAAGCTGAAAGCAATCAAGTGGTGTAGTGGGAGACCTGCAAAAGTGGCTCAAAAACCAAGGAGACTAGCTTTCTGACAAGAAAATTGGCCGGTGGGAGAAAGGGTGGTTTCCAAGAGAAAATATGGTCTCCCACCCTTGTACCACCTTTCAAACAATGAAAATAGGGTCCACACCAAAAATGAACCAAGACGGATGCAAAACGAGGGTTCGGGAGCCAAAACGCGCAGCCGGGTGCCCCGAAAACTGACTGTTAAGCATCGAAAGTGGTGTACGACCACGAAGGTGGTCTCCCAGGCCACAGTGTCCCTCTAGAGAGAGGAAACAAGGTGTGTGCCAAAAACCGGAGCAAACGGAGAAAGTTAAGCGGTCTCGAACCGAGGCGCACGACTGACGGCTCCGAAAATCGAAAACTGGTCTCCAAACGGGAACAGTGGCCTACGACCATGAAAAGTAGCCTACGGCCACTGAGAAATAATCTACGAGACCTCTCCCTCCCTTTGGGAAGAGAAAACAGAACCTGGTTCGCAAACTGAGGCAAAGCACAAAAGAGTCTCGAAGTCCGGAGGCAAGGCTCTCAGCCGAGACTCCGCAACCTCAGAACGAGCACAACATGCGCAATCACCGAGTGCTCAATCGATGACGCCTGAGTCTTAAGGTTGGTCAAAAATGGGGTGTCTACACCATAACCCGCAATGATGGAACCTTAACTTCGATCGACAGAACAGCCTCCATCCCATACACCAAGGAATACGGAGTTGCCCCAGTAGAAGGTCGAATTGATGTCCGGTAGCCCCAAAGAGCAAATGGCAGCTTATCAGGCCAGTCTCTGTAGGTTTCCACCATCTTCTACAGAATGTGCTTGATGTTCTTGTTGGCAGCCTCAACAGCTCCTTTGGTTTGCGGCCGATATGTGGATGACTTATGAAAAGCCACGTTGTACTTCTCCAACAAATCGATCACCTCCTTCTTAAAGTGGGAACCATTGTCTGAAATAATCTCATTCAGGACCCCATAGCGACAGATAATGTTGTTCCTGATGAACTTAGCTACGTGTGACGCTTTTAGTACTGCGGAGGATTGGGCCTCGACCCACTTTGTAAAGTAGTCTATCACCACCAGAATATACTCATGCCCATTTGATCCCTTCGGAGTAACTTCCCTAATCACATCAATCTCCCAGACTGAAAATGGCCTTGGCGAAGTCATGTTGTACAGCTTTGATGGCGGAATGTTCATGCGATTTGCATGGATCTGGCATTTGTGTCATCGCCGAACAAAACCAATACAATCCTCCTCCATGGTTGACCAGTAGTAACCCTGCTTGAGAATTTTCCAGGCTAGCATCACCCTGCTCATGTGCGCTCCGCACTCTCCTCTATGGATGGCCTTCATTAGGCGCTTGGACTCTTCAGCATCAACGCACAGTTTATGCATCCCAAGATGACCTCGTTTGTACAGTTTACCCCTGCAGACGATGAACTGAGCAGTCATTCTTCATATCGCCCTCTTATTTTTGGCATTTGCCCCTGGTGGATAAGTCTCATTTTCCAAGAAGTTCCAGATGCCATGATACCAGGGGTTCTGATCTTGTACTTCATTTATGGCGGCGATCAGCTCGTAGGCCGGCACATACCTCTGTTCAATGGTGATTGGACGCACCCGGACTCCCAAAGGGATGTCTATCATAGAAGATAGAGTTGATAAAGGATCTGCAAACCGGTTGCTCTCCCTCAATAGATGGGTGAAGGTTAACTTCTCAAACCTAGGAATCAAAACGTCCAGGGTTTGGTGATAGATTTTCATCTTCTCTTCTTTAACCTTCCAGTCTCCTTTCGCTTGAGACACAACCAGGTTCAAGTCCCCAATGACGTCCAACCTTTTTGCCCCTAGTTCTAGGGCAGCTTCTAAGCCAGCGATACATGCCTCATACTCTGATTCGTTGTTCGATACTTTGAACCGGAGTTTGAAAGCTAAGGGTATGTGGGAATTGTCGAGTGCTATCAGCAACACCCCTATCCCATACCCATACTGGTTAGACGCTCCGTCAAAGTACATAGTCCAAACCTCTTCTTCAAGCTACAGAATGGCCTCATTTGGGAACAGATATTCTACTGCTTCATCTCCCTTTACTAGGTGATCGGCTAGGAACTCCGCTACCGCTCTCCCTTTTACAGACTTGCGCGTCATGTACTTCAGATCAAATTCGGAGAGAAGAAGAAACCAACAGGCTAGCCTACCAGTAAGCTCTGGTTTCTCGAAGAGATATTTGATGGGATCCAATCTCGAAACCAGTATTACAGAGTGAGCTAACAGGTAGTGCCTCAACTTCCTGGTAGCACATACCAAGGCCAAACAAGCCTTCTCCAGCGGAGTGTAGTGGGTCTCGTATGCCAGCATTTTCTTGCTCAGGTAGTAGATAGCCTTCTCCACTTTATCCTCAGATTCCTGCGTAAGCATGCAGCCCATTGTCGTGTCGGTTACTGATAGATACAGAATCAACGGTTTTCCCGGCTCTGGTGGTGACAACACGGGTGGGTTCTGTAGATACTACTTGATCTGTTTGAAAGCAACTTGACATCGGCCATCCCATTGGAACTTTTTTCCTTTCTTCAGGAGACCAAACAGTTGTTCACAAGTCAAGGTTAATTTTGTAATAAACCGTCTTATGAATTGCACTTTACCCATAAAAGCCTCACACCTCCTTTTCAGTCCTTGGTAGTGGCATTTCTAAGATGGCCTTGATTTTGGAGGGATCGACCTCGATGCCCCTTTGTGTGATCAAGAACCCCAACATTTTCTCTACTGTAACACCAAAAGTACATTTATGAGGATTCAGTCGCCACCGATACTTTTTGATCCGTTGGAAAAATTTCTTCAAGGCGGTGTAGTGGCCCTTTCTTTCCTTGGACTGTCATCTGCGTACACCTCAACCTCTTTATGGATCATATCGTGTAAGATCGTGGTTGCAGCCCGTTGATAAGTAGCCCCAGCATTCTCCAAACTGAACGACATCACCCTATAGCAGTAGGTTCCCCACGAGGTAGTGAAAGCAGTTTTCTTCCTATCATCGGGTGCCATCAGAATTTGGTTGTAGCCCGAAAATCCATTCATAAACGAGAGTTGCGCATGCCCAGCAGTGAAGTCCACTAATTCGTTGATATGCGGCAGAGGAAAGTCATCGTTCGGACTGGCTTTGTTCAAATCTTTGAAGTCCACACATACTTGAATCCTGCCATCCTTCTTCGGCACCGGAACTATGTTGGCCAACTAAGTCGGATACTCAGAAACTAGCAGGAACCCTGCATCAATCTGCTTGGTGACCTCTTCTTTGATTTCAGAGCCCAATTTGGGCGGATCCTTCGGAGCTTCTGCTTAACAGGTCGGGCTTTTGGGTCAAGAGGGATCCGGTGCTGTACAATCTCAGGATCGATTCCAGGCATGTCTTCATAAGACCATGCGAAAACATCTTTGAAATCTTTTAATAAAACGACTAAGCGCTTGCGCTCCTCCAAAGACAACGTGGACCCGATCTGGACCAGTTGCGGATCCTTCTCAGTACCAACATTAATTGAGGTGATTTCATCAACCAAAGGTTTTACAAACCTCTCCTGCTCTTGATCAATCAAATGTTTCAAAACCGAAGGAATTTCTTCCTCGTCATTTTCATCAAAGTTTTGAAAGTCTTGATTAATGCAATAAACTAAAGGCACAGAAAAGTACTCAGAAACCACAGTGGTACCATTCTCATCAATAACTTCTAGTTCATCTGATTCTTTGGTTACAACCGACTAGAAAGAAAATGAAAAAGATGACCTGGACAGGATAGTGGCATTCGGGTTATCAACTCCAGGAATACCAGACTCTGCTCAGACGAACTAGAATCTGATTCTGACTCCACAAACTCTGTGGAATCAAATTCTGGTTCGCTACCCAACTCAGAACTGCTAGATAAAAAGCCCTCCTCGTACTGCCAAACGAGGGAGGGTGCGATAGACGCATCTAGAATGCCAGAAGAAGGGCCCACAACCATTTGATCCCCAATCATGGAAACTGAGAAATCATGCCCCAAGCACTCCGATATGATTTGAGGATCTAAGAGGAGACAAGCCGGTGCTGCTTCTATCTCAAGTTCTGTGCCTTCAGACTCATCCTCTTTGCATTGCTCAGCCATAGCTGGTGGGTCAATCTGCTCTTTTGCAACTTCATTCCCTGACAATTGAAGGTCAAAAAAGATCTCGAACCCGGGCAAACGCCGCTTCTCTAAATTCAACAATGGCTCCAGAAAGCAGCAAAATGAGAAATCTTCCCCCTCCCGAACGAAGCATCCGTTCAGGGTTCCTTGGATAGGTCTGTGCACCAACTCGTAATGCTTCCCGGCCTGCTTAGCCTTGGCTCTTCCGGCCATTTCCCTTCCCTTCCTTGCCCAATCCTCTTTGGTATGCGAGTAACCTAAACCAAAGGTATACGAGTTGTGTGGCATTTCGGCCAATGCAGCGACGCCCTTTTGGCCACTCCATCCCAATCCCAATCTCATTCTGGGCATGTGTTGAAGCTTGTTCATGAGGTAGACAGATTGCGCACTGACATATAGTCCCTCATCAACAACCAGCATATCCTGTACTACCTGAGCCTCAGCCAAAGTGAATCCTGACAAAAAGACATCCTCCACGCCGTGTTCAATTTCCAAAACCGGTGTAGAAACCTCTGGCAGCGGATGTATGGAAGAGTTCCCAAAAACAATTGCTACCCCCTTCCCGTGGGGGTACTTCAACATCTGGTGTAAAGTGGAAGAGACAACTCTCACTTGGTGCAGCCACGGCCGTCCAAGGAGTAGATTGAAGGTGGCTGGAACATCTAAGACATGAAACTCAATGTCCTGCTATGTCGGGCCAACCTGAGTTTTGATCCGTACTGTCCCCATTACATCCCGACTGGTGTTATCATAGGCCCAGATCACCTGGGCTGTTAGTGCGAAATCTGCGGGCTTTAAACCGATGGCATACATCGTTCGTGACGGACATACATTGATTGCAGATCCCGTATCAACCAGGACAACTGGTATCCATTTTTCCTTACACTCCACAGAGATATACAGTGGTTTGTTGTGCTCGGAGCCCTCAGGCAGTAATTCTTTGTCTGTGAAGGTTAAAGTCGGTGAAGCTCCACCCGGGAAAACTAACCCCACTAACTGCTCTGGAGTTATATCAATTGAAAGCTTAGCCTTGTCCATGGCGGAAATGATGGCTTGTGTATGCACCCTTAAGGCCATAAGCAGTCCCCAGATGGAGATGTCTGCTTGAATTTTCTTCAGCTGTTTCAGTATAGCTTCTTCCTGTAGCAGTCTGTCTTTCTGCTTTTCTGCTTCCTTGTCTTTTCCTGACGCCTCCGGCTGGTCCAAATGTGGGGGCTTGAAGTACCGCCCACTTCGGGTCACATGATTGACCTCCTCGATATACCAGGTGTCATCTGGTTGATTCTGACCCCAGTCCTCATCCGTATGGGCAAGACGCAAATCATTGTCTTCCCACCACATCCCCTCGGCAGCCGACAGACAACTGTCCGATTCCGCTGTCACTGTTTTCGTGTTCACAATACATTATGTCCCCACAGCAGCCTTGGCTTTTCTAGCCCTCTCATCATTCTCGACTCTCTCTTGCTCAAACCGTTTCAGCGCGGCTTCCTTCTCCCTGTCGGCTGTACACAAACTGCCCAAGTCCCGAGCAAAATTCTCAGCACCGGTGCTCTCCGGCAACTCTCCCTGATTCTCGGCCGTTCCGGCCATTGTGGATGTTCATATCCTCCTCAAGCTCAGCTAGATCATCCAGCCCCTAACTCGGTCTGTCCTCCCAGACAACATGTACCTCCATCTCAGTTGGCAACTCCACCCCTCGCCTAGCTTGATCAACTGGCATAATATAACCGCACGGGTTGTATGCTTCCTCAGTTAAGCTCTCAGTGCCCTTAGGTTCTAAACCAACGTTCCCATTCTTCTCCAAGGTCACCCTAGCTTTGTCTTCAACAGTCACCACCATTGGCTTGGGTAGGGTTAATGACGTGCTCATCATGCACAAATCTGTGCTTTCAGGGATGAACAATGCTGGCTTGGGTAGATAGGAGGGATTGATGTATATGCTAGGGTCATATGGAACGGCCGTCGTTTGGATCAGGTTTATCTGCCTGGGTAGAGAATGAGGGTTGTTATGTGGTGGGAGAGGGTTAGTGGTGGCATTTGGCTTCTCAGGAGGCGCAATCACCTTGTTGTCAATGAGATCTTGGATCTCATGACGGAGTCTAAAGCAGAGGCCGGTGTTATGACTGTGCTGCTGGTGGAAGGCGCAATACTTGGCCGGGTTATGCAAGGGAGGGAGGTTATTTGGTAGTGGGCGTCGTTCCAGGGGCTTCAGATGCCCTTTTCTGATCAAGACCTTCAAGACCGCTGATAAAGACATATAGAGTGGGGTGAAAGTCCTCTGACCCCGGGGTGGATATTTTGCTGGTTGCGAGCCGGTTCTGGATGCACCGGTGAAGGGTGTAGCTGTTTTTGGCGTGGTGGTGACCATGCCGACATCAGAAGTTCTTGCGGTTGCAGTGCTACTTGTAGGTGTATTCGAACTGCGTGTAAACGCCCTCTTGGGCTACTCCTTCTCCTGGTCAATCTGACCTTGCTTCATAGCATCTTCTATTTGTACCCCTATCTCATGCAAGTCAGCAAAGGTAGGGAGGGGTAAGACAATCATTTTCTACATCAGCTTCGACTGCATGTTGCGAGCAACCATTCTTATCTAATCCTTTTCGGGTGGCCGAGTTGTCATCATGGAGGCCTTGGCCCTCCATCGAGTGACAAAGTTAGGGAAGCCTTTTTTCGGCACTTGCCTAGTTGCCTCGAGATCACGGGTTGTGACCTTGATTTGAGTATTGTAAGCATGTTGGGCGATGAAGGCCTCGGCCATCTCCTCCCAGCTCCTTTTCACTGAATAGTCTAACTTGGCATACCAGATGGCCACAATACCCGATAGGGTCCGACCGAAGAGAGATAGTTTCTGGAGTCTAGTCAAGCCCATCGGGCGCAGAATATCTGAAAACAGCCTCAAATGAACCATAGGATCGCCCGAGCCATCAAAGCAATCTATGTGAGGCATTTTGAACCTATCCGGCAATGTTATCGCCGAACTTGTGTAGCCATCCTCTATGTCCGGGATCAAGTTAACTCCCTGAGCTCGTTTAAACAGCTTTTCAAGCTTGCTTACTTTCAAACCAGTAGGATCAGCCTCAAACTCGAATGATGTGTCAGTTGGGAAAGCTGGTGCTTTTGAAGTCTGTGGTAGGACTAGTGGTGGGACAGGCTATAGACACCCCATTTTTGACTGACCTTAAGACTCAGACGTCATCAATTGAGCGCTCGGTGATTGCACATGTTGTGCTCGTTTCGAGTTTCTGGAGTTTTTGGCCGAATGCCTTGCCTCCGGGCCTCTGAACTCTTTGTGTTTCGGCTCAGTTTGTGGACCGAACCATGTTTTCTCTTCCCTAGAGGGAGGGAGAGGTCTTGTAGACCACCTCTTTGTGGTCGTAGACCACTTTCCTCATTTGGAGACCAGTTTTCGATTTTCGGAGCCTTCGGCCGCGCGCCTTGACTCGGGACCACTTAACGTTCTCCGTTTGACGTGATTTTTGAACCACACCTTGTTTCCTCTACCTAGAGGGACACTGTGGTCTGGGAGACCATTTTTGTGGTCAGAGACCACTTTTGGTGCTCGTAGACTAGTTTTCGAGGCTCCCGGCCGCGCGCTTTGCCTTTCGAACTCTCGTCTTGCATCCTTTTTGGTTTGTTCTTGGTACAAACCTTGTTTTCCTTGTTTGGAAGGCGGCACAAGGGTGGGAAACCAGTTCTTCCCCTTGGAGACCACTTTCTTTCCTGCCAGCTAGTTTTCTGGTCGGGAAACTGGTTTTCTTGGTCTTTGGGCCACCTTTTCTGGTCGGCCACCACACCACCACCTTGGTTTCATGTTACAGACCACCTCTCCCCTGTGGCCGACCACTTTTTGCCCTGGCCGACCACTTCCACTGGTCGGCCGACCAGTAGAAGTAGCTGGCCGACCACTTCAAGTGGTCGACAGCTTTCCAGTTCATTCCTGAAGATATTTTCTATCCAGCTGTCACAGCTGGAAGGCACTAAAACCATCCTCCATACACGTGCATGGAGGGATGGCCTTGGACCCTAAGCTTGTCCAACAAGCTTACACTTTTGTTCTCTATAAGAGGGAACCTCCCCCCTCCTCCTCCAGGTTGAGATTTTTGTGCTTGAGATATAGATACACATATATCTCTATATCTCTCTTGGTCTCATTTTTGTGCCTTAAAGTGTAGTTTTTCCATACTTTAACACACAAACACACACACAAACACCATCCTTTTGTTGCTGAGGCTCTTAGAAGCTGGTTTTGGTGTTTTTTGAGAGGTTTGAGCTTAGAAAAGCTACTGGAGTTGTAGCTTCAAAGATGTTCTACAAGGGTGAGCTTCTAACCCTTAAATCCCTTGATTTTGCTTAAGCTTTTAGCCCTCTTTGCATGGCGTTTTAGGCTTAACTTCCTACTACAAAAAGTTCTATTTTTTAGTCCTTAACATGTTTGTTTAAGGTCACTTTTGTGTTGGGGGTAGTCTACCCCCTCTTAGGCCTTGTTTGGTCTTGTTCTTGTGCCATCTTTTTAAGCTATTGGGACCACCTTGTTTTGACCTTTTCACCACAGAAACTCAGAGGAATTTCAGTGGTGGAAATGGTGTTTTAAGGTCCCAAATAAGAGATGGTCATACCCTCTCCTTGTGTTCTTGAATGCTTACTTTGAATGCCTCATGTTTGAGCATGTTTGTTAAGCTTATGTTGGCCATATCTTAGCATGTATTTGGGGTTATTCCATCATGGCATAACACTGTTTTGAATTGGTTTTGTCATCCCTTGCATGCCTTATACACTTGTAGTGTAAATCTTACAAACTAGCTTTGTGTGCCTCATGTTTGAGCATGTCTTTCTAGCTTGTTTTGGGGCCATCTTTGTAGGTTTTTGGTGTTGTTTTAACATGCCTTAGATCTGTTTTGGGTTGGTTTGGTTGGCCCTTGCATGCTCCTTGCACTTGTAGCGTAATTCCATGAAATAGCCTAATGTGTATCATGATTTAACATCTCTTTCTAGCATGATTTTGGCTTAACTCTAAGAAGCTTTGTCCATGTTTTAGCATGCTCTAGTTCTGATTTGTGTTGTTTTGGTCATGCATGCCATGCTTTGTATAGCTATAGTGCATTCTAGCTTGTTAGCCATGTGTATCAAGTCCACTAGCATGCATTGCTTGGCCATTTTGAATGATTTGGTATCATTTCATATGTGATTTCATTACATGTAATGCTGCCATACACTTGCATTTGTTACTCTTTCAATGCGTTGGAGGGTTTGCCCTTTATGCCTTAACATGAACCATTGTGTATGCCTTCATGGCTAAGCTTGCGAGCTATCATTTCAATGTGTATTTGGGGTTATTTTGCCGTGATATAACTCTGATTTTTGTTGGTTAGGTCATCTCATTCTTGGCCTTAATAGGTGTAGTGTAATCCACCTTATTTGCCTTGCATGATCTATACCTTATGACCTTCATGTTAGCTTATTTTGGCTTCCTTCCATACATGTTTTAGACTCATTTTGACATGCTCTAGGACTTTTTTGGGTTTCCTTTTCCATATGCTTCATGTTTTGCATAGTTGTAGTACAAATGCCTATGCTAGCTTCAAGCTTTGGGTACCATAGCATGCTTCATTTGTGTTGTGTACATGATTTGGCATCATTTACCATGACATTTCAGAGCATGTAGCATTTCCATGTTCCCACTTCATTCACTCTTTAAGTGCCTTTGAGTGTTATGCATTGTCGCCTTGTTTGTGGCCTAGCATGTATGCCATCTTGCCTAGGTCCTTGAGCCCTCATCTTAGCATGTTTTGGTCTTTGTTTAGACCTAATTAAGCTTTGTCCATGGTTGGTTCATGCATTTGTGCCATGTGTTGCATGTCCCTTTGTAGTCCTCTTTGCTAGATTTAATGCTTAAGGACCTTTGCATGCTATACTTGTGTTGTTTGAGTGATTTGGCATCATTTCTCATGATATTTCAGTGCACTTAGTGTTGTTACACTTCCACATTCGTCACTCTTTGAGCATTCTTGAGAGTTGTGCTCTTATGCCCGGTCAATAGGCCAATGCATGGGCATGCTTGTATATGCTTTTGTGGCTTCATTTCTTAGCATTATGGCCACTGATTTGGGCATGACTGAGGTCTGTCCATTTTTAGTTTAAGACCATTTAGCATTGTGTATGCCATGTTGTTTGTATGCTTATATCACATTGCATTGAGTATGCCATGTTGTTCGCATTGTGTATGCCATGTTACATTGCATTGAGTATGCCATGCTGTTCTTCGCATTGAGTATGTCATGTTGTTGCATTGCATTGTGTATGCATGCCTTACATTGTATGTTTGCATACTTGAGTTGCATTGCATATTTGCATGTGGTTGCTTGCATTGTGTTTGGATTGAGTATTAGTCCAAACACGAGGAACGAGGGACGTTTCATGCTTGAAGTGATGAAACGTGCCTCAATTCTTGGTCGCCGACTCTCTTGATTAATCATGATAGAGGTTAAGGCTTTATGTGTTTATGTGTGCATTCATTTTACATTGAATTGTGCAATTTGGCTTCTCGGCCATCATGCATCGAGATGCGTGATTGGTGGCCCGAGGGTCTAGAACCATACTCCCTTGAGCTTATGAAATGATAGGGAGAGTGGTTGTGCACACATATCTTGCAAATACATTGCCATGCCCTTTCTTGCTCTCTGTTGTAGCAAGCTGGAAGAGTGCAACAACAACTGGTCGGCCGACCAGAAAAGCTAGCTGGCCGACCACTTTTTCTGGTCTGCAGCAATGGAAAGTGGTCGGCAGGTGGTTGGCAACTCCAGAAAGTGGTCGGCCATGTTCTTACAGGTTCCCATGGCGGAGTTGAAGCTTTGTGGTGCTTTGTGCAATGTTCTGAGAATAGTTGTAAACAGAGGCAAATTGGGGCATCGCGACGGATTTCTGAACGAGGTGACCAGGCATGCATGCACTCCTCATCCCGAGGACCTCTCTTTTACTGCTTTCCTTAGCTAGTTTATACTTGGGTTCTGTACGTAAGTAGTTAATGCGTTTAGCTGCTTATTTATATTTGATTAGCTTGATTTGTAATAATTAGTTGTAGATAGTTATTCAATTTTTGTGATGTAATAATTAGTTTAATTAGCTTAGATTAGCTAGTTAGCTTCTTATTCGGACCCTCCGTCGAAAGGGCCAACTGTTGTAATAAGCATGCGTGTATGTGATGCATGTCTTCCAACCTCCATTTCTTTCTCCCTTTTACTTAACCGCTTACGATGGTTAGTGTTAGGGCATATTTCGATTAGCATCCATATGCTTGCATGCGTGCATCATTCATCTGTATTGCATGCACCGGGCTCAGCGCATCATACTAACTGCATTGTATTTCAATTCCAAGTTGAATACATGTTACCAAGTTACATTTCACATGACATCTTAGATAGCCGAGCCTATCTTAGCTGCATTTTGCATGTGTTGCATTAGCCATCTTAATATGAACTAGGATCATGCATGATTTCTAACTAGTTCTTTATTTTGGCTCGGAGTACACTGTAAGTGTTTACGCTTTAGCATACTGCATGAGATGTGTATGTTGCCATGTTAGCATGATTGCCATGAGGCTAACTGCTTATTTGATTAACTGCCTGAATGCCTGTGGGTGAAGGTTGGATTGCTTGAATTGGAACAATTCATTGAAATCCACATTTTTAGCCTACTTGTGAGTACCAAACCGTTTTCAAACAAACAAACATGCAATGTTTTGTTCCAACTTAGGCAATCTAGTATGCTGCGCGCATCACATAGTGATTCTAGGTTAATAACTGGAATAAAAACACACGTGTTTTCAAAAACAAAATATCATGCTTAGTACAAGCCGATCTTTGATCGGGCGAGCGAGGGTGCTCATTGCATGACCTTCTCCTTTCGTACCCAAGTTCCTAAGCCAAGGCAACTTTGGTGATGACGAACACATGGCCTTAGGCATGAGTCAAGGTTTCCTAAATTCCTCCAAAATAAAATATTTAGGTGGCGACTCTGTATCTGGCAAAGCAGTCCATGTTTGGCACTTCTTTATTAAAATCAATTTTCCAAAATGATTTGTTGGATTTGGACTTTTTTGTGATTTATCGGTCTTACGTTGCACATTGTGAGATTAGATTCAGAACCGTGACACGAGTCCGAACTATAGTAGCCTAAAGAACAAAGCTATTCGCGCCCTCGCAGGCACGGAGAGCGGGAGTTCTCGGGGGCGATCTACAGTTTCTGGCGACTCTACTGGGGACTTAGAGAATTTGACTCGAACTCATGATATCTTATTTTTTTTACACTTATGTGTCTCTTTACATTGCATTTGCATTGGTGCGCCTAAGACATCGTGTTCACCGTCTGCTATTCCTGAACGGTTAGCCTGAGGCTACTTGCCATAAGGTTGACTGGTTACGAGCTTTGCCACGATGGGAACACAAACCTCAGTTGTTACCGAGACACCCTTTTTGACCATTCGACCTAGTGCATATCGGAAACTGTAGTGACCATTCCAAACTAGGATAGGTTGCTTGCCCGATTGTAGGTTGTTTTGAAACCGCTATGTGCGTAGTGAAACCCTAACTCCTGACAAAATAGGACAAGGAAACCCTACCCCAACATAGGGGTGTTTTGGCTGTCATTTGTTTGCTATGTGCTTTTAGAGTGTGCCTCTACAGGGAAAGCATGTATCAGTTTGCAAGTCTGGGTATCAGGCCTGAGAGCATCAGTATTCCGGAATCAGTTTTACCTGAGGATATCAGATCTGGGGCAGCGATTTGGGGCACAGTATATAGTGTTTGAGAACAGTATATTCAGCTTACAAATAGCAAATGTGTGTTGTCATGTCAACTGTGTGTTGTCTTTATTTAAGCCGTAATGCTGTCCATTTTTCTAGTTGTATGTTTCCTTATTATGCTTTATTTATCTTTTTGCAAGGTAGTTTAGCACAATTGCATCCGACCAGGTAAATATTCACTGAGCACTCTGGGTTAGAGGTCAATGACTTCATCGATCTAAGGATCTGATAGATAGACAAGCAGTGTTTCTTTCTTTACCCCCGGTTACTAGACGGAGGTCAGTAAGGCACAGTGTATCAGTACAGCGGTTGCCAGATCAGTGGTCCTTGGGTAGTCGGGTTGAGATTTCCAAGTCTACTGCAGAGACATATGTACCGGTTGTTCAGTTAGATTAGGACAATATGGCAGGTATGAAGAGATGATGCGTCAGCTCCAGGAAAGTGCGCAAGCCATGTAGCAGGATACTGCCCACCAAGCAGAGTTTGCTGCACGCCAAGCCGAGGTTATGGCCCAACAGGCAGAGTTGATTGCCAAACTTCAATAACAGCAACAACCACAGTAAGCCGGAGCATCTGCTTTGCACCCACCTCCTCCCCCACCTAGAGTTCCAACACTAGGGGAGACAACAAACGTCCAGGAAAATACGGACATTCCAACTGGGCCGGCTCCGCACCCAATCCTACCCCAGCTGTCCAAAGCGCCCATCAATCAAGTGGATTCACCATTTGAATTTGAGGTGGATCCAACAGCGCTAAAAGTAAGCAAGCTAGAAAAGCTATTCAAGAAGTCTCAAGGCGTGAAATCCATTCCGGATATAGAGGATGGATACACCGACTCGGCCGTGACTCTGCCAGACCGGTTTAAAATGCCACACATCGACCGTTTTGACAGTTCTGGAGTTCCTATGGTGCACCTGCAGCTGTTTTCGGATATCTTAAGGCCGATGGGCCTCTCTAGATTACAGAAGCTTTCCTTGTTTGGCCGGACCCTGTCGGGTATAGCGGCCATTTGGTACGTGAAGCTAGAGGACTCCATTAAGAGAAGCTGGGAGGAGATGGCTGAGGCCTTCATAGCTCAATACTCCTACAACACTCAGATCGAGGTCACAACTCGTGATCTCGAGACAACTAGGCAAGAGCCCAAGGAGAGTTTCTCCGATTTTGTGAGCTGCTGGAGGGCTAAAGCCTCGATGATGACCATCAGGCCCATTGACAAAGATCAGGTTCGGATGTTTGTGCGCAACCTCCAACCCAAGCTCATGCAAAAGATGATCATCCTCCCCCTTCCCACCTTTGCAGACTTACATGAGATCGGGGTACAGATCGAGGACGCCATGAAACAGGGTCTGATTGACCATGAAAGAGAGCAGCCCAAGAGGGCATTCAACCGCAGTACGAATACAAGCACAAGCAGTGTTGCAGCTGCCAGAGCTTCAGATATGGGAATGGTCACCACCACCACTCCAAAAACCCTTGCAGCTATGCCTTTTACCGGTGTGTCCGGAAGTTGCTCGCAAACAGCCAGATATGCACCCAAAGGCCAGAGAACCTTCCCCCTATTATACATCTTTTTGTCCAAGGCTTTGGGGGTTTTGATCAGGAAAGGGCACTTGAAGCCCCTAGAGCTGCGGCCCTTACCAGAAAAACTTCCTCTCTCCCATAACCCGGTGAAGTACTGCGTCTATCACCAATAGCATGGTCACGAAACCGACCAGTGCTTTCGATTGCGTCATGAGATTTAGGATCTCATTGACAATAGGGTGATCGTGCCTCTGGAGAAGCCGAATGTCACAACCAACCCTCTCCCACCACATAACCAAACCCCACCTCCCAAACGCATCAATCTAATCCAAACCTCGGTCATTTCTTATGATCCGAGCATATATATCACACCTTCCCACCCACCTAAGCCGGAGGTGTTCATTCCTGACAGCACTGACTTGTGTATGTTGAACATCTCCCAAACCCAACCAGAACCGGTGGTGGTGACTATCGAAGATAGAATTGAGACGACTGCTGAGGCAGATGGTAATGAGGATTCAGGGCCTGAGGGGTCTGCAAGCTTTGTGTACAACCTGAGTGGTTACATTACTTCAATAGGCTAGGTTAAGTCGTGAGTAGAGCTGTCGGTTGGGGCAGAGATCTGTGTAGTTTGAGAGGATGGACCTAATCAGGGGCTAGATGACCTAGCTGAGCTAGAAGAGGAGATAGCCAACCTTCAATTCTTCAATGAATAGGATCCGGGGGACGTGACTGTCAACTGGTTCAACTTGGAAGGGTCAGCGGGAGCTACTAGGTGGCTTAGCGACAAGCCGGATGTTATTAAGTAGCCTCAGCCAGAACGGGGTCCGTCAGAGACGGGGACATCAGCAGTGGCCGGAATGGCCAAGAATCAGAATGGACCGTTGGAGAGCACCGGTGTTAAGAATTTTGCTCGAGATCAGAGCACTTTGAGTACAGAAGATACTGAGCAGCAAGCTGCACTGAAACAGTTTGAGCAGGAAAAGATCAAATATCTCGAGAGGACTAGAAAGGCCAAAGCCCCTGTGGGGACGGAATGTGCTGTGAGCACAAGAACGGGAGGTGCTGTGCGCACAGGAACAGTTGTAACAGAACTGATTGTCGATGGCCGACGGTATATGGTGAGAAGACGACGACCTATGTCTTGCCCACACAGACGAAGATTGGGAACAAAACCAACCGGATGATACCTGGTATGTGGGAGAAGTGGACCACATGACCATGAGTGGGCGGTATTTCAAGCCCCCACACCTGGATCAACCAGAGACGTCCAGGAAGGACAAGGAAGTAGAGAAGCAGAAAGAAAAACTGCTCGAGGAGGAGGTTGTACTGAAACAGTTCAAGAAGATACAAGCAGGCATCTCCATCTGGGGATTACTTATGGCCCCAAGAGTTCATAGACAGGCTATCCTTTCTGCAATGGACAAGGCCAAACTTTCAATAGATACCACACATGAGCAGCTGGTAGGGCTGGTCTTTCTGGAAGGAGCTTCCCCGACGTTGACCTTCACTGACAAGGAATTGCTGCCTGAGGGCTCAGATCATAACAAACCACTCTACATCTCTGTGCAGTGCAGAGAGAAATGGATATCGGTAGTTCTTGTTGACATAGGATCTGCCATCAACGTGTGTCCATCGAGGACGGCATATGCTATCGGGTTAAAGCCCATGGATTTTGTGCCTACTGACCAGGTGATTCGGGCATGTGACAATACCAGCAGAGAAGTGATGGGGACTGTGCAAATTCGGACTCAGGTTGGTCCAGAACAACATGATATTAACTTTCATGTCTTGGACGTTCCCACGACCTTCAATCTACTCCTAGGGCGGCCGTGGCTGCACCAGGTGAAGGCAGTCTCTTCCACTCTGCACCAGATGCTTAAATGCCCCCACGGGAAGGGGGTGGCTATAGTTTTTGGGAATTCTTCAATCCATCCCCCGCCAGAGGTTTCTACGCCAGTTTTGGAGATCGAACATGGCACGGAGGATGTGTTTTTGTTAGGATTTACCCTGGCCAAAGCCCGGGTTGTACAGAACATCTTGGCTATTGATGAGGGGTTATATGTCAGTGCACAGTCTGTGCGCCTTATGAACAAGCTCCAGCACATCCCCGGGATGGGATTACGGAGAAGTGGCCGGAAAGGCATTGCAACGTCGGTCGAAGTGCCGCACAACCCACATACCTTTGGCTTAGGTTATCTACCTACCAAGGAGGACTGGGTGAGGAAAGGAAAAGAGATGGCCGGAAGAGCCAGAGCAAAGTAGGCCGGGAAGCGTTATAAGTTGGTGCACCGGCCCATACAAGGCACCCTAAATGGACGTGTTGTCCGGGAGGGGGAAGACTTTCCGTTTTGCGGCTTTCCAAAGCCATGGTTAAATGCAGAGAGGCGGCGCTTACCGGGATTTGAGATTTTCTTTGACTTGCAGTTGTCTAGGATGATATTGCAAAAGAGTAAACAGACCCACCAGCTGAGGCTGAATAGTGCAGAGAGGAGGATTCCGAGAGTGCAGAGTTTGAAATGGGGATAGCACTGACATGTCTACTTTCAGATCCTCCGATCGGACATGAGTGCTTGGGGGATAACTTCTCGGTGTCCATGAACGGGAATGAAACGGCTGCGAGCCCATCTTCAAACATTCTGGATGCATCCATCGCACCCTCCCTCGTCTGGCAATATGAGGAAGGATTTTTATCGAGCAGCACCGGGTCAGGTAGTGAGCCGGAATCTGATTCCACTGAGTCTGTGGAGTCGGAATTAGGTTCCAGCTCGTTGAGTCTGAGTCTGGTATTCTTGGGGGCGACAACCCGGATGCCTCAGTCCTGTCTAGGTCGTCTTTTTCTTTTTCCTTTGAGTCTGTTGTAACAGAAGAATTGGGCGATTTGGAAGTGATTAATGAGAATTGTGCGGCTGTGTCTTTTGAGTACTTTTCTGTGCCTTTGATTTATTGCATTAACCAAGACTTTCAAAATTTCAATGAAAACAACGAGGAACAAATTCCTCCTATTTTGAAATATTTGCTTGATCAAGAGCAGGAGAGGTTTGTAAAACCGCTGGTTGATGAAATCACCACAATTAATATGAGTACTGAGGAGGACCCGCAGCATGTCCAGATCGGGTCCATGTTGTCTTCGGAGGAGCACGAGCGCTTCGTCGCTTTGCTAAAAGATTTCAAAGACGTTTTCGAGTGGTCCGACGAAGACATGCCTGGAATCGATCCTGAGATTGTACAGCACCAGATCCCTCTTGACCCAGAGGCCCGACCTGTTAAGCAGAAGCTCAAAAGGATCCGCCCGGACTAGGCTCTTAAGATCAAGGAAGAGGTCACCAAGCAAATTTTCGCAGGGTTCCTGCTGGTATCTGAATACCCAACTTGGTTGGTCAATATAGTTCTAGTGCCAAAGAAGGACGGCAGAATTTGGGTATGTGTGGACTTCAGGGATTTGAACAAAGCCAGTCCGAAAGACGACTTTCATCTACCACATATCGATGAATTAGTGGATTTCACTACTAGGCATGCGTTGCTCTCATTCATGGATGGGTTTTCTGGCTACAATCAGATTCTGATGGCACTCGAAGACCGAGAGAAGACTACTTTCACCATCTCGTGGGTAACCTATTGTTATAGGGTGATGCCGTTTGGGCTGAAGAACGCTGGGGCTACATATCAACGGGCTGCGACCACAATTTTGCATGACATGATCCATAAAGAGGTTGAGGTGTACGTGGACGACATGATTGTCAAGTCCAAGGAAAGAGAGGGCCACTACACCGCCTTGCAGAAATTCTTTCAACGGATCAGAGAGTATCGGTTGTGGCTGAATCCTCAGAAATGTACATTTGGTGTTACAGCAGGGAAAATGCTGGGGTTCTTGATCACACAAAGAGGTATCGAGGTCGATCCTTCCAAAATCAAGGCCATCTTAGAAATGCCACCACCAAGGACTGAAAAGGAGGTGCGAGGCTTTCTGGGTAAAGTACAATTCATAAGACGGTTTATTGCAAAATTAACCTTGACTTGTGAACCACTCTTTGGTCTCCTGAAGAAAGGAACGAAGTTCCAATGGGATGGTCGATGCCAAGCTGCTTTCGAACAGATCAAGCAATATTTAAAGAACCCACCTCTGTTGTCACCGCTTGAGCCGGGGAAACCGTTGATTCTGTACCTTTCAGTGACTGAAACTACAATGGGCTGCATGCTCGCACAGGAGTTTGAGGACAAAATGGAGAGAGCTATCTACTACCTGAGCAAGAAAATGCTGGATTACGAGACCCGCTACACTCCACTAGAGAAGGCTTGTCTGGCCTTGGTATCGGCTACCAGGAAGCTGAGGCACTACTTGTTAGCTCACTCCGTAATACTGGTTTCAAGATTAGATCCCATCAAATATCCCTTCAAGAAATCGGCACTTACGGGTAGGCTAGCCCGTTGGTTGCTTCTGCTTTCCGAATTTGACCTGAAGTACATGATGCGCAAGTCAGTGAAAGGGAGAGCAGTAGCGGAGTTCCTAGCCGATCACCCAGTTGAAGGGGATGAAGCAGTTGAGTATCTGTTCCCAGACGAGGCCATTCTACATGTCGAAGAAGAGACTTGGACGATGTACTTTGACGGAGCATCAAACCAATACGGGTATGGGATAGGGGTGTTGCTGATAGCACCCGACAATTCCCGTATACCTCTAGCATTCAAACTCCAGTTCAGAGTATCGAACAATGAGGCAGAATATGAGGCATGTATTGCTGGTTTAGAAGCCGGCCTAGAACTAGGGGCAAAACGGTTGGATGTCATTGGGGACTCGAACCTTGTTGTATCTCAAGCTAAAAAAGATTGGAAAGTTAAAGAAAAAAAGATGAGAATTTGTCACCAGACCTTGGATGTGCTGATTCCTCGGTTTGAGAAGCTGAATTTCGCCCATCTGTTAAGAGAGAACAACAGGTTTGCAGATTCATTAGCAACTCTATCTTCTATGATAGACATCCCTTTCGGAGTCCGGATGCCTCCGATCATCATTGAACAGAAATTTGTGCCGGCCTATGAGCTGATTGCTGCCATAGATGAGGTACAAGATGAGAATCCTTGGTATTACGATGTCTGGAACTTCTTGGAAAAAGAGGCGTATCCACCACGGGCAAATGCCAAAGATAAGAGGGCAATTCGAAGAATGGCTGCTCAGTTCATCGTCTGCGGGGGTAAACTGTACAAGAGAGGTCATCTCGAGATACATAAGCTGTGTGTTGATGCTGAAGAATCCAAGCGCCTGATGGAGGCCATCCATGGAGAAGAGTGCAGAGCGCACATGAATAGGGTGATGCTAGCCCGGAAAATTCTTAGACAAGGTTTTTATTGGTCCACCATGGAGAAGGATTGTATTGGCTTTGTCCGGCGATGCCACAAATGTTAGATCCATGCAAACCGCATGAACATTCCACCGTCGAAGCTGTACAACATGATTGCGCCATGGCCGTTTTCAGTCTGGGGGATTGATGTAATTGGGGCTGTCACACCGAAGGGGTCCAACGGGCATGAGTACATTCTGGTAGCGATAGACTACTTCAAGAAATGGGTCGAGGCCCAATCCTATGCGGTATTGAAGGCATCGCATGTCGCGAAATTCATCAGGAACAACATCATCTGTCGCTACGAGATTCTGAATGAGATCATTTCAGATAATGGCTCTCACTTCAAGAAGGAGGTGATTGACTGGTTAGAGAAGTACAACGTGGCTTTTCATAAGTCATCCACATATCGGCCGCAGACCAACAGAGTAGTTGAGGCCACCAACAAGAACATCAAGCACATTTTGTAGAAGATGGTGGAAACCTACCGGGACTGGCCAGATAAGCTGCCATTTGCTCTGTGGGGCTACCGGACTTCAATTCAAACTTCTACTGGAGCAACTCCGTATTCCTTGGTTTATGGGATAGAGGCTGTTCTGCCTATCGAAGTTGAGGTTCCGTCATTATGGGTATTGGCTGAGTGTCAGATAGCTGAGGCAGATTGGCAGCAAAGCAGGTTCGAAGAACTCATGCTCTTTGATGAAAGAAGGCTGAAAGCACTGTATCACGTTCAGGGTTATCAGCGGAGAATTGCCAGGGCTTTCAATAAGAAGGTTAAGTCCAAGAATTTGAAAGAAGGGGATCTAGTGCTCAAAGAAAACCGAGCTCCCATCCACGACACTAGGGGCAAGTTCAGACCCAATTGGACTGGTCCCTACATCATCAAGTCTATCTAGTCGGGTGGAGCTGTCGTTCTGATGGACCTAGATGGCCTAGAGTTCTCCTAGCCAATCAACGTGGACAAGTTGAAGAAATACTATCCCTGAGTGGCTCGCTAGGCCGAAAACCCGAAAGGGTGACCTAGGCAAAAGTTAGAGCACAGAAAATTTGAAATAATAAAAACTGAGCTCGCAAGGTTGAAAACCCAGAAAGGGAAGCCTTGGCAAAAGTTAGAGCGCAAAAGGAGAGTGTTAATACACGAGTGAACCTGAGCCGAACTACGTAAGGCTTGATTTCCATCTTCAGGATACGTAGGCAACTTCATTCTGAAGTCCAGCCATAAACACTTCCCCGATCAACTTTGTCTGTGTGATCTTGTTGGTCATCTTTGTCTATTCTGCATCCAAGAGCTCGGTTGTGATCTCCAGATGCAGTGCTATTCAGACTAGGGGCAACTTTCCAGTTGTTGAGGATCCGGGGTTGTACATCTTAGTGATAGATCTCGGGTGTGTCCAGTTGTGATCCATATCGAAAATGGTTTTCAAAAGTTTTAATGAAAGTTGATTTTGCTCAAATTAATCTTTTTACGACTTAGACCATTTGTGGACCAAACGGAAAATTTTCAATACCCACAACCTTCAAATACATTGATTTCAGTACAGAGTTCTCCTACTCTTGAATACAAATTGAAGTTGCTTTTTATTACATTCATAAAGAAAACTTGAAAGTACTGATTAAAGCAAATGCATAGTCAGGTGTTCCTGTGTCCCCTCCTAGAGCTGGTGGAAGCCTCTGATGTCAAAGTAGGCCCAACCTGTGCCTCTTCATCAAGCCAAGCTATGTACTCATCAGAGAGGGTGTAACTGAAAGTGGGAGCGGGAGCCAAAAGCTCTCTCATCCTCCATGTTATGTCATACCGAGCTAGCTGTGCGCCTCGGATCAGAAATGCAGCAGGGTACTCTATCCCCTCTTTCAGGCAAGCCTGATCATGTCCGAACTAGTGCCGGAATTGAAATGGAAAGTAAAATACACAGTGAGTCAGGCCGATCAACTGGATCCCGGGCCGGCGAGACATGCTGTAACTTGTTGCCGGCAGATTGAGCTAAGGGCAACGCCAAGAGATATTGGTAGCGGATAGACTGCACATCCATTCGTACCACCATCCCTCGTCAGGGGCATCGACTAGACGTCGCCGGAAGAAATAGCCGCGAGCTGAATATGCTGGGCATGAGTCCACAACCTTCAATTTATCCATCAACCATATCTGGGGAGGGATGAAAAATGAGAGATTAAAGAATAGAGAAGTGTACGTTGAGAGAAAAGTAAGAAAAGGGTTTTGAGAGAAAAACCGAGCCTGAGGGCCGAGTGATGTGAGAAATATATGTGAAATGGGGTAGGAAACATTACCTGTAGCAGTATTGGACTCCCCGCGAATCTAGTCATCTCTCGGCGATGAAAAGCATCCAAACCCATCAACGTCTCGGCCAGTGTCATGGCGATGCAGCTCTTGCCCTCTTTTAAGCCTTGGGCAACCTCAATCAACTGGATGCTAGATCCTCCAGAGCTTGAGGCAAGCAAGAAATGGGACAACATGCACAAGCAAAGGGCATGTCGCCGAAAACCCTGCCAGTGATGGTCGTTGCGGTCACCGGCATCAGAAAACTGATAGACCAAATTGGGGATGTCCAATTCCCCATCGCTAATCAAAGACCGAGCGTCATGCATAGTGAGCCCGCACATCCGTCCTAAGGCTTGGATGTGGCCGAAGCGGAATTGTGGCAAAATCTCCTCCTCGCGTTCGGACTCCATCAAAGCTTGGAAGTCTTCGAAAGTCGGACATATCTCTTGTCCGCCAAAGCTAAAGACGTGTGTTACCGGATTCCAAAACCTTGCCGTGGCATGAAGGAATGGAAAACGCAGCGGGGTCCGGCCCAGCGTGAATAGTGCATTTATGTCGAAGCCCTGGAAGTTCAACTTTTCTGAGCCATCCAAGTTAGCAATCCAATTTGGGAGATTTTTGACAAGAAACGCCTCCATTTTGGTGCAAAACTAAGCTAAAATGAGGGAACCACAAAGCTGGAACCTTTATGAAGGATAAGGCACTGTTTGGAGGACAAGAGTTAAAAAACTAGAGGTCCCTAGGCCAAGTGGTCGGCCGACCACTTTTTCTGGTCGGCCAGCCAGTTTTTCTGGTCGACCAGCTACCTTTTTGGTCTGTAGGACAAAAAAACTGGTCGGCAAGCTCTAAAAGTGGTCGGTCATTTGCAAAAAGGTGGTCTCCAGCTCTTTCTTGTCTCCAGAAGGGAGTCTCTACCTTTCTTGTGTGCTGAGAGTACTGAAGGTCTGAGTTTATCTCTGTTTCAGATGTGCTCTGTCGCTTTGTTTCTCCAAAATGCATTTGCTTATCAAGTTGTTAAGTTTTTACTTATCGAGTCGTTACTTTTTGGTTATCGAGTTGTTGCTCTTTTTTTATTGAGTTGTTGTGATTTGTTTATTGAGTTGTTGCTCGTTGCTTATCGAGTTGTAAACTTGCTAAGGTTTTGTTGTTTCTTAATGAGTTAAGTTGTTTAGTTTGTTGTGTTGGTTCACTACCAGACTTGGTAATACACGATGTTCAGTTTGCATTCAATCTCATTTTCATGCAAAATGGTGCGATGCGATGCTAAGAATGTAAAATACAACACTTTTTGAACAAAAAAGCTATTTTCATTCCATCATAGCTTCTTTTTACAACATTTTACAACAGGGTACAAGTTTTGAAGAGAAGAAAAACTGCCTAATGCTGTATAATGTGCTACAACTACATGTAAAAAGAAAAATAAAGCAGGAACATCTACATCAGTGCTGTCAAGCTCAAGACCGAGAGGCCCTCTTCATCCTCTTCGGCTGAGCAGCCTTCGCACCACCGCCGCCGGCACCACCATCTGAATCGGAGTCGCCGTCCTCGGAATCCTCCTCGGTGTCACCTCCGCCCTCAGAACCAGAACCAGAGTCATCATCCCTGCCTGCAGATGTCTCTGATTAAGGATGCGCAGACTCCTCCTCCTCACTGGACTCATCATCCTGTCTGGCAGGCGCTCTGCGTCCTCTTCGGCTGCGAGTCGAGGCCCCTCCCGTAGCTGCTCGAGAAGGCCTGGATGGCCCGGGCCGTGACAGTGGAACCTGAAAAGGGTAGTTTGAATACATCAGCCAGAGCATGTATATCAGATGCAGATACAAGTATGATGCATGGAGTGTATGCATACAGATATAGTATGTGAATGTGATGTGTCAGATGTGCTCTACACATGCAGTCAATCAATGCAGTGAAATATTCAGTTTCAGTATGTCATCAGAAGTATGATAAATACAAGGAAATTGAAAAGTACCGGAATGCCGGAGGCGTATAGCAGCGTCTCCCTCCGCAAGACCATGCTCTCGAGTGAGGCCACCACCCCGAGCAACCCCTCTGTATACACTCTGGGAGGCTACAGATACAAGTTCAAGTCATTAATGAATGAATGAATGTCTAAATATCTGAGTGATAAATGAAAACTGCGGAGCATACCGGTGGTGAGTCAAGGTCACTGACGTATCGATGATCGGGCATTGGAGGCTCTAATGGAATCTGGTAAGAAGTCCCATACTGCCAGCCCGTCAGCTTGGTCGGAAGATCTGGCCACCCAGCATACTGGCAAGTCGAGGGCATCCCTCTAGCCCTACCTCCCGAACAACTGGCCCTGCTAGTCGAGGAAATGTCTGTGGCTCGAGCTCGACTCGATGATGGCATATCAGTAGCTCTCCTCGTAGGGGTGCGAACACCTGTCAGAGGGGGCATCAAGAATGTGTGGACATATGTCGCATACTCCCCCTGCTCCAAGAAAAGGACTGCGTCGGCACCAAGCACAAGGTCGCTAGTCTCTCGAGGGGTGAGACTCTCTGTGGAGCGCATGTCCAATGAAGGCACTGAAGGTATCTCCTAGGCCGGATTGCCCATCGTCTGGTGCATGAAGCGCTCCCCGAGGAACCAGGCTCTGCCGATTGGTCCCTCATACAAAATCCTGTACCGGGAGGAGTCCCATGCCCCAGCGAACCGGAACCAGGAATATCCTGGCATGGCTATCCATGGCTGCCAAGTAATCTGCAGATGTCAAATGCATGAATTGATTAGTTGTCATGAATATGCAAGGTGAATCAAAGCTGAAAGCATGAAGAACTGAGAGTTCTGATTTACCTTCGCCGCTCGTACAGTGTCAAAGTACTATCGGAGATATAACAATGTCTCCCGGGGCTTGGACTGGCACCGACCATCGAATTTGTGTGAATACGGTATCTCGAGCGGGGCCTCAACCTCTGGCTCAGGAGCGAGTGTCGAGAAGTAGGCGTAAACCCACAGTTGTGAAAGGCAAGATAGTGGCTGTCAGAATACAGGATGTATACAAAATGCAGAATGCTGATACGAATACATAATGTATGGAAAATACAGAATGCTGAGCACAGAATGGGAATACATAATGTATAGAAAATGCAGAATGCTGAGTGCAGAATGTGAATACAGAATGTATAGAAAATGCAGAATGCTGAGTGCAGAATGTGAATACAGAACGTACAGAAAATGCAGAATGCAGAGTATAGAATGTAACGTGTGCAATGTATGCCGTGTGCAGTGTACAGATAATGAAAGGCAGAAATTTAAATCGAGAGGGCAGAATGTACCTCCCAGGCTCTCCAGTAGCCACCTACTATAGCCTCGCGCTCATGGGTGGTCGCGCTCATATAGCAGCAAAGGGTGGCGAGGCCAGCGCCGCCCCAATCATACTGACTGACCTGCGATAGGTTTACCAGAGCGCTCAGCAGATATAGTCCAACTGTGTTCCCCCTATCGGAGAACAATGTCGTCCCGAGGAGGAACATCAGAAACCCCCGGGCATACTGCTCTATCTCCTCAACAGTCTCAGGCATAGTCCTCCTGAACTGCTTGGCGAACCAGGTGTACCTGACCCTGCTTGATGATCTGTCGATCGGCGGATGCGCTCCGAGAAGATAGGTCCAGGTCGCCTCCCACTCACACATATCCGCATCATATGGGATCGGCCGGCCTCCCACGTCGAGGCCCGTCAGCATGGAGAAGTCATACGGGGTCATCGTCATATCCCCGGTGGCTGAGAAATGAAAGGAGTTGGTGGTGTCCCATCATCTCTCTACTAGTGCGCCAAGAAGGGTCCTGCTCGCTGGAAGTCGCAACACCCCCATACAAAATGAGCCAAACCCAGCCTCATCTACAAGATGCTGAATAGCATCCGGGAGCTCCATATACCACTCCCTAGCAATGATCGACCCATAACCCCGTGTGAAACAGGAAGATGCCTGCGGGTAGAATGAACAAATGTAATCAATTTCAAAATACACAGAATGCTGTGTTATGAACTGTGTGTTTAGATTGAGCAGTGTTATGAGCCATGTGCAAATAAACTGAATGCTGTGTTATGAACTGTATGTTCAAATTGAGCAGTGTTATGAGCCGTGTGCAAATAAACCGATTACTGTGTTATGAACTGCGTGTTCAGATTGAACAGTGTACTGTGTTACGAGCTGTGTGCAAATAAATCAAGTACTGTGTTATGAATTGTGTGTTCAGATTGAACAGTGTGTTATGTTACGAGCTGCGTGCAAATAAACCAAATACTACATTATGAACTGTGTGTTCAGATTGAGCAAAACTGCGTTATGGACTGTGTGTTCAGATTGAGCAAAACTGCGTTATGAACTGCGTATTTAGATTGAGCAAAAACTGTGTTATAGACTGTGTGTTTAGATTGAGCAAAACTGCGTTATGAACTGCGTGTTTAGATTGAGCAAAACTGCGTTATGGACTGTGTGTTCAGATTGAGCAAATCCTGTGTTATGGACTATGTGTTCAAATTGAGCAAATACTGCGTTATGAACTGTGTGTTCAGATTGAGCAAAACTTCGTGATGAACTGCGTGTTCAAATTGACCAAAAACTGCGTTATGAACTGTTTGTTCAGATTGAGCAAAAACTGCATTATGAACTGTGTGTTTAGATTGAGCAAAACTGCGTTATGGACTGTGTGTTCAGATTTAGCAAAACTGCATTATGGACTGTGTGTTCAGATTGAGCAAAATACTGCGTTATGGACTGTGTGTTCAGATTGAGCAAAACTGCGTCATGAACTGTGTGCTTAGATTGAGCAAAATACTGCGTTATGAACTGTGTGTTCAGATTGAGCAAATACTACATTATGAACTACGTGTTTAGATTGAGCAAAATACTGCGTTATGGACTGCGTGTTCAGATTGAGCAAAATACTGCGTTATGGACTGCGTGTTCAAATTGAGCAAATACTGCCTTATGCACTGCGCGTTCAGATTGAGCAAATACTACGTTATGAACTATGTGTTCAGATTGAGCAAACCACTGCATTATGAACTGTGAGTTCAGATTGAGCAAACTACTGCGTTATGAACTGTGTGTTCAGATTGAGCAGAATACTGCATTATGAACTGTGTGTTCAAAGTGAGCAGAATACTGTGTTATGAACTACGTGTTCAGATTGAACAGTGTGCTACGTTATGAGCTGCGTGCCAACTAAACCAAATATTGTGTTAAGAACTGTGGGTTCAGATTCAACATTGTGCTATATTATGTGTTGTATGCCCAAAATGTGCCGTGTGCCCAAAATGTGCCGTGTGCCCCAAATGTGCTGTGTGCCCAAAATGTGCCGTGTGCCCGAAATGTGCTTTGTGCCCAACAAGTGCTGTGTGCCCAAATGAGCTGTGTGCCAAATTAACAAAGTGTTGTGTTATGAGCTGTTTGCCAAGTCAGCATTGTGTTATGAATAAGCTGTGTGCCAAGTCAGTATTGTGCTACGTGTGAGCTGTGTGCTGAATGAGCAGAAATACTGTGTATGTGAATGTGTTCAGAATAAGCAGGTAGAATACATAGTAAAAGCATGAAATGTGCAAGAAATGAAAAACACATCGCAGAGAATGTAAAATGAAGTACGCACCTCTCGCGCATGATGTAACAGGTGAGACTCAGGCTCCCGTAGCAACAAGTCTACGGGTGCTCGCCGCGTAAAGTCGGTGAAATGATGGAAGGTGCTAGGGGGTAGAATGTGCTCCTGCAAGTGGTACCCCTCCGGATCGAACGGCCGTATCCTCGGCGGCAACGGTATAATGTCTGGCTCGTCCTTTACCCGTGGAGAGCCCCCGTTATGCGAAATATGGTCGGCCATCTGAAGAAATCTTAAAAAATGAGCAAAAATGAGCAGAATGAGCCAAAATTGCAAAAGTCAACAAAAGTCAACTCTCGGGAAGAGAAAAAGTCAACAAAAGTCAATGCCCGGGAAAAGGTGCTAAACTTTGAGACAAACATACCTCAAGTGGTGAAAATGGAGAAAGAAGCTCCGAAAACAAATTCTAATCGGTTCAAAACGAAGAGAATCAGAAGTTTTTACGAAACAACTTCGCGTGGGGCGTTGGAAAACACATATGAAATGCAGATCTGAGAGAGAAAATGGTCTAGGGAGGAAGAGAAGTTGATTTCGGCCTTAGAGGTGTGAACAAAAGTGATTTGGAGTTGTCCACTTAAAGATCCGGCCATCAAAAGACCAATCTGTCCTTATTTCAGTAAACTGGTCGGCCAACCAGTTTTTCTGGTCGGCCGACCACTTAAGTGGTCAACAACTGGCCGGCCATTGATGTAGGTGGTCGGTCACCCTCCTGGATGATCTTCAGGGCTCCATTGTTCTCCCTGTGTGTTTTGGTCATGATTGGAGTCCTTGGCTCTCGAGAAAGTACAAGAAAAGTACACTTTTCGGCGCGAAATCGTCCCTGCGGGAACTTTAATTCAAGTTTGCGATGCGTAGCTCATCGTCACTCGTCAAGAGCAAGGTGTATCCTTTTTGAGTGCGTTGTGATCCCTCCAAGAGGTAAATCGGAGGTTCCGGTTAATTTGGTCTTGATAAGACTTGTATTTCCTTAGTCGGTGTTTTGTTTCAAACATACTTTTGAAGTTGCACTTCTCTCGCATTGTTATGCACACTTTCCTCTCTCGCATTTGTTATGCACTTTTCTTGCATTGTTATGCACACCACTTGCTCGCATTGTTCTGCATATTTCTTGTTGCATTGTCATGTACCCCTTCCATCCGCATTGTCATGCACTCTTCACATGCGTTGTCGTGCACGTTCCACTCACATTGTTATGCGCACACTTAGGTTGCATTGTCATGCACCCCTTCCACCCGCATTATCATGCACTCTTCACATGCGTTATCGCGCACATTCCATCCGCATTGTTATTCGCACACTTAGGTTGCACTGTCATGCACCCCTTCCACCCGCATTGTCATGCACTCTTTACATGCGTTGTCGCGCACGTTCCATACGCATTGTTATGCGCACACTTAGGTTGCATTGTCATGCACCCCTTCCACCCGCATTGTTATTTATTCTTTCACTCGCATTGTTATGCACCCACATTTTGCTTGCGTTGTCACGCACATTCACTTGCATTATTATGCACTTTTCACTTGCATTACTATGCATGTTTCCATCTGCATTGTGTATGCACGCATTTATCTCGCATTGGAGTTGTACCATGTTATAACATTGAGCATGTGTTTCTAACTATACTGTACCTGTTGAGTTGCTTTCTTTTGCAGGCACGATATTGTATGTACGGTTCATTTGAGGCTGGTGTGACCAGAACGATATTGTATGTATGGTTCATTTGAGGCTGGTGTGACCAGTCGATATTGTATGTACGGTTTATTTGAGACTAGTGAGACGAGACGATATTGTATGTACGGTTCATTTGAAGTTGGCGTGACCAGATGGTATTGTATGTACTCTGCGTGAGACGTAGTGAGAATTGCATAATTTTCTTACGTCCTTTTTGCCTAAGATGTAGTTTGGTTCGTATTCATCCGCTCACTTACACTGTTGCATTTATTATGTATAATTGCCTCATTACAGCTTTCTTTGCATGATCATAAGTTATGTTCGGCATTTTGCATGTCCTTTGCATCTTGCCCCTGCCTGCAGGCACATCTCTTTGTTATCTTGCCTGTTTGTCTAAGTCTTTAGCTTTGTCAAAAATGAGTCGTCTCTGGGCTTTGACATTCACTCCCGTCACTTCTTGACTTTCGAGTTCTGTCAAAGAGGGGCAACTGTAGACACCCCATTTTTAACCGACCTTAAGACCCAGACGTCATCGATTAAGCGCTCGGTGATTGCACATGTTGTGCTCGTTTCGAGTTTCCGAAGTTTTTGGCCAAAACGCCTTGCCTCCGGGCCTCTGAACTCTTTCTGTTTCGGCTCGGTTTGTGGACTGAACCATGTTTTCTCTTCCCTGGAGGGAGGGAGAGGTCTTGTAGACCACCTCTTTGTGGTCGTAGACCACTTTTCGTGGTCGTAGACCACTTTCCTCGTTTGGAGACCGGTTTTCGATTTTTAAAACCTTCAGCCGCGCGCCTTGACTCGGGACCGCTTAACGTTCTCCGTTTGACGTGGTTTTTGAACCACACCTTGTTTCCTCTACCTAGAGGGACACTGTGGACTAGGAGACCACTTTTGTGGTCGTAGACCACTTTTGGTGCTCGTAGACTAGTTTTCGAGGCTCTCGGTCGCGCGCCTTGCCTCCCGAACTCTCGTCTTGCATCCTTTTTGGTTTGTTCTTGGTACAAACCTTGTTTTCCTTATTTGGAAGGTGGCGCAAGGGTGGGAGACCAGTTCTTCCCCTTGGAGACCACTTTCCTTCTTGCCAGCCAGTTTTCTGGTCGCGAAACTTGTCTTCTTGGTCTTTGGGTCACCTTTTATGGTCGGCCACCACACCACTACCTTGGTTTCATGTTCCAGACCACCTCTCCCCTGTGGCCGACCACTTCCACTGGTCGGCCGACCAGCAGAAGTAGCTGGCCGACCATTTTAAGTGGTCGGCAACTTTCCAGCTCATTCCTAGAGATATTTTTTATCCAGCTGTCACAGCTGGAAGGCAATAAAACCATCCTCCATACACGTCCATGGAGGGATAGCCTTGGACCCTAAGCTTGTCCAACAAGCTTACACTTTTGTTCTCTATAAGAGAGAACCTCCCCCCTCCTCCTCCAGGTTAAGACTTTTGTGCTTGAGATATAGATACACATATATCTCTATATCTCTCTTGGTCTCATTTTTGTGCCTTAAAGTGTAGTTTTTCCATACTTTAACACACAAACACACACTCAAACACCATCCTTTTGTTGCTGAGGCTCTTGGAAGCTGGTTTTGGTGTTTTTGGAGAGGTTTGAGCTCAGAAAAGCTGCTGGAGTTGTAGCTTCAAAGGTGTTCTACAAGGGTGAGCTTCTAACCCTTAAATCCCTTGATTTTGCTTAAGCTTTTAACCCTCTTTGCATGGTGTTTTAGGCTTAACTTCCTACTGCAAAAAGTTCTGTTTTTCAGTCCTTAACATGTTTGTTTAAGGTCACTTTTGTGTTGGGGGTAGGCTACCCCCTCTTAGGCCTTGTTTGGTCTTGTTCTTATGCCATCTTTTTAAGCTTTTGGGACCACCTTGTTTTGACCTTCTCACCACTGAAACTCAGAGGAGTTTCAGTGGTGGAAATGGTGTTTTAAGGTCCCAAATAGGAGAAGGTCATCCCCTCTCCTTGTGTTCTTGAATGCTTGCTTTGAATGCCTCATGTTTGAGCATGTTTGTTAAGCTTTTGTTGGCCATATCTTAGCATGTATTTGGGGTTGTTCCAGCATGGCATAACACTGTTTTGACTTGGTTTTGTCATCCCTTGCATGCCTTATACACTTGTAGTGTAAATCTTACAAACTAACTTTGTGTGCCTCATGTTTGAGCATGTCTTTCTAGCTTGTTTTGGGGCCATCTCAGTAGGTTTTTGGTGTTTTTTTAACATGCCTTAGATCTATTTTGGGTTGGTTTGGTTGGCCCTTGCATGCTCCTTGCACTTGTAGTGCAATTCCATGAAATAGCCTAATGTGTATCATGATTTAACACGTCTTTCTAGCATGATTTTGGCTTAACTCTAAGAAGCTTTTGTCCATGTTTTAGCATGCTCTAACTCTGATTTGTGTTGTTTTGGTCATGCATGCCATGCTTTGTATAGCTATAGTGCATTCTAGGTTGTTAGCCTTGTGTATCAAGTCCACTAGCATGCATTGCTTGGCCATTTTGAATGATTTGGCATCATTTCATATGTGATTTTAGACCATGTAATGTTTCCATACACTTGCATTTGTTACTCTTTCAATGCGTTGGAGGGTTTGCCCTTTATGCCTTAACATGAACCATTGTGTATGCCTTCATGCCTAAGCTTGCGAGCTATCATTTCAATGTGTATTTGGGGTTATTTTGCCATGATATAACTCTAATTTTTGTTGGTTAGGTCATCTCATGCTTGGCCTTGATAGGTGTAGTGTAATCCACCTTATTTGCCTTGCATGATCCATACCTTATGCCCTTCATGCTGGCTTATTTTGGCTTCCTTCCATACATGTTTTAGACTCATTTTGACATGCTCTAGGACTTTTTTGGGTTGCCTTTTCCATATGTTTCATGTTTTGCATAGTTGTAGTACAAATGCCTATGCTAGCTTCAAGCTTTGGGTACCATAGCATGCTTCATTTGTGTTGTGTACATGATTTGGCATCATTTACCATGACATTTCAGAGCATGTAGCATTTCCATGTTCCCACTTCATTCACTCTTTAAGTGCCTTTGAGTGTTATGCATTGTTGCCTTGTTTGTGGCCTAGCATGTATGCCATCTTGCCTAGGTCCTTGAGCCCTCATCTTAGCATGTTTTGGTCTTTGTTTAGACCTAATTAAGCTCTGTCCATGGTTGGTTCATGCATTTGTGTCATGTGTTGCATGTCCCTTTGTAGTCCTCTTTGCTAGCTTTAATGCTTAAGGACCTTTGCATGCTATACTTGTGTTGTTTGAGTGATTTGGCATCATTTCTCATGATATTTCAGTGCACTTAGTGTTGTTACACCTCCACATTCGTCACTCTTTGAGCATTCTTGAGAGTTGTGCTCTTATGCCCGGTCAATAGGCCAATGCATGGGCGTGCTTGTATATGCTTTTGTTCCTTCATTTCTTAGCATTATGGCCACTGATTTGGGCATGACTAAGGTCTGTCCATTTTTAGTTTAAGACCATTTAGCATTGTGTATGCCATGTTGTTTGTATGCTTGTATCACATTGCATTGAGTATGCCATGTTGTTCGCATTGTGTATGCCATGTTACATTGCATTGAGTATGCCATACTGTTCTTCGCATTGAGTATGTCATGTTGTTGCATTGCATTGTATATGCATGCCTTACATTGTATGTTTGCATACTTGAGTTGCATTGCATATTCGCATGTGGTTGCTTGCATTGTGTTTGGATTGAGTATTAGTCCAAACATGAGGAACGAAAGACGTTTCATGCTTGAAGTGATGAAACGTGCCTTAATTCTCGGTCGTCGACCCTCTTGACCAATCATGATAGATGTTAAGGCTTTATGTGTTTATGTGTGCATTAATTTTACATTGAATTGTGCAATTTGGCTTCTCGGCCATCATGCATCGAGATGCATGATTGGTGGCCCGAGGGTCTAGAACCACACTCCCTTGAGCTTTTGCTATGATAGGTAGAGTGGTTGTGCACACATATCTTGCAAATACATTGCCATTCCCTTTCTTGCTCTCTGTTGCAGCAAGCTAGAAGAGTACAGCAACAACTGGTCGGCCGACTAGAAAAGCTAGCTGGCCGGCCACTTTTTCTGGTTTGCAGCAATGGAAAGTGGTTGGCAGGTGATTGGCAACTCCAGAAAGTGGTCGGCCATGTTCTTACAGGTTCCCATGGCGGAGTTGAAGCTTTGTGGTGCTTTGTGCAATGTTTTGGGAATAGTTGCAAACAGAGGCAAATCGGGGCATCGCGACAGATTTCCGAACGAGGCGACCGGGCATGCATGCACTCCTCATCCCGAGGACCTCTCTTGTACTGCTTTTCTTAACTAGTTTATACTTTGGTTCTGTACCTAAGTAGTTAATGCGTTTAGCTGCTTATTTATATTTGATTAGCTTGATTTGTAATAATTAGTTGTAACTAGTTATTCAATTTTTGTGATGTAATAATTAGTTTAATTAGCTTAGATTAGCTAGTTAGCTTCTTATTCGGACCCTCCGTCGAGAGGGCCAACTGTTGTAATAAGCATGCGTGTGTGTGATGCATGTCTTCCAACCTCCATTTCTTTCTCCCTTTTACTTAACCGCTTACGATTGTTAGTTTTAGGGCATATTTCGATTAGCATCCTTATGCTTGCATGCGTGCATCATTCATCTGTATTGCATGCACCGGGCTCGGCGCATCATACTAACTGCATTGTATTTCAATTCCAAGTTGAATACATGTTACCAAGTTACATTTCACATGACATCTTAGATAGCCGAGCCTATCTTAGTTGCATTTTGCATGTGTTGCATTAGCCATCTTAACATGAACTAGGATCATGCATGATTTCTAACTAGTTCCTTGTTTTGGTTCGGAGTACACTGTCAGTGTTTACGCTTTAGCATACTGCATGAGATGTGTATGTTGCCATGTTAGCATGATTGCCATGAGGCTAACTGCTTATTTGATTAACTACCTGAATGCCTGTGGGTGAAGGTTGGATTGCTTGAATTGGAACAATTCATTAAAATCTACATTTTTAGCCTACTTGTGAGTAGCAAACCATTTTCAAACAAACAAACATGCAATGTTTTATTCCAACTTAGGCGATCTAGTCTATACTTGTATGCTGCGCACATCACATAGCGATTCTAGGTTAATAACCGGAATAAAAATATATGTGTTTTCAAAAACAAAATATCATACTTAGTACAGGCCGATCTTTGATCCGGCGAGCTGGGGTGCTCATTGCATGACCTTCCCCTCTCGTACCCAAGTTCCCGAGCCGAGGCAACTTTGGTGATGACAGACACGTGGCCTTAGGCACGAGTCAGGGTTTCCTAAATTCTCCCAAAATAAAATATTTAGGTGACGACTTTGTATCTGGCAAAGCAGTCCATGTTTGGCACTTCTTTATTAAAATCAGTTTTCCAAAACGATTTGCCAGATTTGGACTCTTTGGTGATTTATCGGTCTCACATTGCACATTGTGAGATTAGATTTAGAACCGTGACATGAGTCCGAACTATAGTAGCCTAAAGAACAAAGTGATTCACGCCCTCGCAAGCGCGGAGAGCGGGAGTTCTCGGGGGCGGTCTACATTGGCCCTGTTGGAACGTCCGTATTCTCCTAGACAGTAGCTATATCCCTGGGTGTTGGAACCCTAGGTGGGGGTGGGGGTGGATGGGAAGCAGATGTTCCGGCTTATTGTGGTTGCTACTGTTGTTGAAGCCTAGCAATTAGTTCTGCCTACTAGGCTACAACCTCTGTCTGACGAGCGGTAACCTTCACTTGGCAAGCAGCATCTCGCTGCATGGCCTCCTTGGTCTGTTGGAGTTGATGTATCATTTCCTCCATACTGTCTGTAAAATGTTGATCTGTCTGAATAGGTGTATATTCTCTCTCTGAGGTAGAAACAGAAAACTGATCCCTACTATGCACAGGTGAATCAGATAGCGACCACTGAACTGGCAACTGTTGTACTGGTGATCTATGCCTGACTGCCCTCCGTCTTGTAACCGGGGATATTGAAGCAAACACTGGTTGTCCGTCAATAAGATCCTCAGATCTGGAAAGCCTTCTACCTCTGGTCCAGAGTGCTCGGGGGGTATTTGCCTCATCGGAAGCAATTGTGAAACACTACCTTGCAAAAAGAAAAATAAAGCAAAAGAAGGAAACAACAATAAGAAAACGGACAGCATCTTGGCTTAGATAAAGACAACACACAGTTGAAATCATAAGCTGGACAATCTGTACTCAAACACTAATTTCTGGCCCCAAACATTCTGCCTCAAAACTGATACACCCTAGAACATTGATGTCTTCAGACTGATACCCAGACTTGCAACTGATACATACAATCCATGTAGAGACACTCCCTAATAGCACATATCAAGCGAGAGCCAAAACACCTCTATAGTGGGGTAGGGCTTCCCTATCCTATTTTATCAGGAGCTAGGATTTCACTACGCACGTATGCGGTTTCAAATGATCCTGCATTCGGGTGAGCAACCTATCCTAGTTTGGAACAGTCTTTATGGCTTCCGATATGCAACTAGGTCAAATGGTTAAAAATGGTACCTTAGCAAGACCACCTAATATACCTCTCGCACCTAACACCGAGAAGTGAAAGGAGGATCAAACGATACAGTGGTAGCCTAGATCCAAGGTTTGTGTTCCCATCATGGTAGAGCCCGTAACCGGTTAGCCTTATGGCATGCTTTTCCAAGCAAGCCTCCGACAAACCGTTTAGGAATAGCAGATGGCAAACACTGTAACTTAGGCGCACCAATGCAAATGTAATCCAAAGAAACACATAAATGTAGATAAAACAACATATCATGAATTCGAGTCAAGTTCTCTAAATCTCCAGTAGAGTCGCCAGAAACTGTAGGCTCGAATTTCTTCGCGCGCCCCCCTTTCGGAGAGGCATGAATTGGTCTCCTATAGTTCGGACTCCTGTCACAGTTCTGAATCTAATCTCATAAAGTGCAATGTGAGACTGATAAATACCAAAGAGTCCAAACCTGATAAATCGTTTTGGAAAATCGATTTTGAATCAAAAAGCGCCAAACATGGACTACTTTGCCAGATTACAGAGTCATCACCTAAATATTTTATTTTTGAAAAATTTAGGAAACTCTGACTCGTGCCAAAGGCCACATGTCCGTCATCACCAAAGTTGCCTCGGCTCGGGAACTTGGGTACGAGAGGGGAGGTCCTGAAATGAGCACCTCCGCTCGCCCGATCAAAGATCGGCCTCTACTAAGCATAATATGTTATTTTATAAACACATATGTTCTTATTCTGGTTATTAGCTAACTTACTATGTGATGCGCACAACATACAAGTATAGACTAAGTCACAAGACTTGGAACAAAACAACTCATGTTTGTTTTTGAAAATGGTTTGAAAATGCCACCCTCAAGTGGGCTAAAGCGCGAATTTTCCACCCTCAAGTGGGCTTTAAAACATGATTTGCCACTTCACAAAGTGGGCTTAAAACTCGCATTTGATGAATTGTCCCAATTCAAGCAACAAAGCCTTCATCCACAGGCATTCATGCAGTTTAGCATTTAAACAAATAGCCTCATGGCAAGCATGAGATCATGGCAACACTCACACTCATGCAAGTATGCTAAAGCGTAGAAACTTACAGCGTACTCCGAGCCAAAACAAAAACTAGTTAGAAACAATACATGATCCTAACTATATAAAATGCCTAATGCAACACATGCAATAATACAACTAAATAGGCTCGGCTATCTAATATGGCATATGATTGCAACAATTTGATACATGTATTCAAAGAAGTATTGAAATACAATGCAGTTTGAATGATGCGCCGAGCCTCAGTGCAGGCAAGACAAATGAATGATGCAAACATGCAAAGCATAAGGTATGCTAATTAAAACGTGCCTTAATCTAGCCACCGAAAGCGGGTAAATAAAAGGGAGAAAGACATGGGATTGGAAAACATGCACACATGCACGCAACCTTATTATAACACTGCGCCCTCTCGAAGGAGGGTCCGAATAAATAAGCTAAGCTAATTATTACAAACCAACTAATTAACTATTCTAGCTAATTAATTATTACAACACAATTGAATAACTAGCTAATGCTAAGCTAATTAAAATATTACAAAATGAATTGAATAATTAGCTACTCTAACTAATTAAAGCAATTAAATGGCCTCGCGGACGAGGGAGACATGCATGCTCGGTTGGCGTCATCCCAGAAATCCATAGCCTTGTTGTCAATTGTCTCTGTTTGCAATCGCCTCTGCTTTCTGAATACCGAACCAACTTCCAGACTGCCATAGCTCCAAAACAGGAACCCTTTTGCACAAAAACTCACTGATGGCCGGTCACCCACAAAAGGTGGCTGTTGGCCACAAACACTGGCCGGTCGGCCATCCCCAGTGGCCGGTCGACTATCATTTTCTCCAAAGTTCTGTTTTGCTGCAACAGAGAACAACAGGGGCAAGACAATGCATTTGCAAGGAAATGTATGTACTGCCACTCTCCTCGTCATGTCTCAAGCTCAAAGGATTATGGCACTCAGCTCTCAAGCCACCAACCAGGCATCTCAATGCATGATGGCCCGAAAACCAAGCTTGTACAAGCTTAGTGAATGCACAAACAATACACAAAGAGCCTCTACCCTATCATGCATGATCAAGGGTGTTGGCGACCAAGAAATGTGACACGCTTCATCATTTTGAGTATGAAACGTCCAACATTTCTTGTGTTTGGATTAACGTCCGATTCAAACACATGCAATGCAACACGAATGCTTATCTTTCACAAGTCTTACTTGGTTCAATTCTTGTTTACACATTTTAGCTTACCAATTAGTCCTTTAACCAGTTAAGTCCAATGTGAAAAGTCCTCTAATTGTAGAGTTGGCCTAAGCCACAAGTGTCTTGAGCATGAAAGAGGTCTCATGCTGTTGGTTAGTAGAAACCCTCAAGGAAGGATTAAAACCATTGGGCATGAGGACCTCAAATTCATACTCAAGCCAACAAGGGGCTCAAGACCACTTCCAAAGCGAATGAAAGATTAAAACCATGGAGTGCAATGACACATATTTCAGCACTGAAATAACATGCTAAATGACTTAAAATCATGCAAACAACCCGTGTAATGCATGTTTGAAGGCTTAACTCATTAAGCTAATGAAAGGGGTTGCACCACAACCTTACAACACAAGCCTCAAAGGGCCAAACCAAATCAAAACAGAGTAAAAGCATGCCAAAACAAAGGCTAAATCATGCTGAGATTGAAGCTCAAAAGGGAAGAAAATCAGGCTCACAAATTGGCTGACAAGCAATGCATAAAGCACAACTCTCAAAAGCAATGAAAGAGTGAAATATGTGAGAGTGTGACAGAGGTATATGCACTGAAATTACATGCGAAATGATGCTATATCATGCAAACATATCAAGCAAAGCATGTTAGAGACCTTAAAACACAAAGCTAGTGAAGCCATTACACCATAGCTATACAAAGCATGAGCCATATGATCAAAAATGCCCTGCTTTCTATTTTAGAGGACTTAGCTATACAAGGCCGGAGTTGAGAGAGTTCCATCCGCCCATTTCTCTTTTGATTGTTGGCGCAGACAAGTTTTTCCCTTGTCCCTCAATTTCTCTACTATTATATGTCTCATCATATGTATTTGATTTTTTTGGTGGAGAAGCTTTGATTTTGAAAGATTATGGAATTCTCATATAGGTTTTGTTGTTTTAACAACTAAAAATGCCCTGCTTTCCATACCTTTTAGTGGTTCTTAATTCACTAATGAAGTTAAATATATATATATAGTTTTTGGATATGTAATAAAAAATTTATTTTGTTCGCAAAATTGACAAAGGAAAACAAAGAATTTAGGAAAAATATTGAGACCCACAATTTTATCTACAATGACATGATAAGTTATGTCTTTACTAAGATTAATTTGTTTGTTATATTATTGTGGTTGAATTGTAAAACTTAAATTATGTGTTTCTAGCATTTTTTTTTTAAATAATTTTGTCAACAAACAAGCTTGAGCATGTTTGGTTCACAAAACAGAGACACAAACAAAAGGGTAATGCAATAGAGCCCTATATGTGCTTAATTTGAAATTTTGAACTCTTTGTTGCTTTTCTCACATTAACCAAATCTTGATCAAAAGCAATGCAATAAATGGTATCAAATATGGTTGTTAGCAAGCTTGTTAAAAAATAAATAAATAAATAAACTGGGTTAGTAGAATCTTAAGAGAGTCTTGGTTGTTGCTTGTGCTTGCCATCAACTTTAATGAATCTTCTCAGCATCTCGGTTTAAAATGGTTGTGTATTTTTCTTCATTTGTCTCTTGAGTCTGTCAGCTTCGTCCTCACAACCAACACAAATAGAGGGGTCCATCACGTGGTGGCGTGACAATTTGTGTTTCATGTGTGCATGTATGCAGGGACGAAACCAGGATTTTATTATCGGAGGGGTCAAAAAAAAAATATGTCAAATACACAAACACACATGTATGTACATTATGATATATAAATTATATATACATAAAAAAAAAATTAAATACCATAGAAGCAATTTCTAATAGGATGAAGAAATTTTTTTTAGAAGAAAATAGAAAAAGAAGGCAAGATGGGAGAATAATAAGATATGCATTTTCTTATACTATGGGGTCATTTTATGTATAAAATGATATATATTTTTAAAGTGTTATGACAAACAGTATTTTTTACAGAAACAGGAGGGCCATGGCCCCCCATAATCTTCTCCTCGTTCCATCCCTGCATGTGTGTATATATATTTATGTATCAAGAGGGATTCATATATGGCAAGAGAGAAAAAAAACTGGGCAAGATGAATATTTAAAAAAGAAAAAAAGAAAAGAGACGAATAAAGATAGAGAGGAGTAGCCAATTGTGATTGTGATCACTAATTTAACAGGTTTAAAAAGTATTTCAGGGTTATTTTTGTCTTTTTATATTTTCAATCACGTCTGTTCAGTTTTGCACTTTGGTAGTTGTCATAAAGAGGTTAAGTGTCACAAAAGTAAAATCTAGGGGCGTCTCTTGCTTTTTGACCAAATTTTAAGGGGGTAAAGAGTTATTTACCATAAAGTTAATAAGTCAGATTTAATATTGCTTTTAGTAAGTAATTTAAAAGAATAAAATAGTCTTTTAAGTATTTATCATTCTTCATAATATTTAAACTACATATAGGATGCAATAAGATATTATTTTACTGACATCTAATCTTATGACTAAATAAATATGTGATACATATCATTTTTAACCAATTAGTTTAGGAACTATGTACTCCTAAATAAACAATCCAATAAATTGCAATCCCTCTTATATTGTCTCTCTAACCAAACTTGCCCTAAATTAATGGGCCATCATTTATTATAATGGGTTATTTATGCAAAAACCCTTCAACTATGAGAAGTATTATTTTCCCCAAAATGTTAGAGACCCCAAAAATTCTACCAAAGGTAATGTGGGTCCCACACCCATGTGAGATATTTGATAGAATTTTTGGTAGATTTTTTGGGATCTCTAGCATTACTCTATTTTCAACCCCTAAATTATAAAATTATAAATAGACTGTCAAAACTATTGAGAAGTATTACATCGCTTCCTAAATTATAAAAATGTACAAATGAACCTCCTAAATTATAAAACCATACAAATTGAACCTCTAACAAGGGATCAAAGTGAAACATGTTAATAAGGGGGTTCAGTTGTAAGTTTTTATAATTTAGAAGATAAAGTGATACTTTTTAATAATTTAAGTATTTATTTATACGTTTTTATGATTTAAGAAATTAAAATCATATTTTTTAATAGTTTAAGGGTTCAGTAATAACCTTATTATAATAGCATCAACATCGGATGGCTAAAATTGTTTGTTAAGTTGTGTTATATGACAAAAAGTAATAAAAGTGGGGGCCCAAAAATGTGTGTTAAGAGTTTGTTAATTTTAAAGAGTGAAAGGTGATGCAATGAATGTGTTAAAGTCTGTGTTAAAGGGTGTGTTAAAGAATATATATATATATATATATAAATAGGTTGCAGAAGCTAGGAAATGAGAATGGTGGCCGGATGTTCGGCAGGTCAACGACAAATATTATTATTATTATTATTATTTTTTTTTCTCTTTTCTTGAAGGGTTTAGACGTCCGAGGGAATGACCTGCCGAACATCCGGCCGGATGACCCCAAGGCACTTCCCCACGTCTCCCTCTCTCATTCTTGCTAGCTAAAACGCTAGTCAAAGTTAACAAAGAACTTAACAACCGACACTAACAAAAGTCAATAACACACTACTTAACTAGTCCACTGCGAACCCAAAAATTACTGTGGATGGCATAAATTTTGACCACTGACACTAATGCACCATTTAACTAGTCCACCGTGGATGCCCTAATTGATTCTCTTTATCTTGGCTAACTCCAACCAACAATGACATGTGTCCATGTGTCAGTTAAACAAGTGCATTCCATCCCTAGAGAATTTATTTGTTGTTCAAGAAGCAACAGCCATATGGTGTCCTAAATTGGCCATATAAGAGTATCTCTAGCGTTTACTCAAAATTTTCATTAAATTCGAATAAAAATTTGAGTAAAAGTTTGATCTATTATGTTACACTTCAATTGTTTCATCAAATTTGGCTGGTCATCCATTCAGTCAGTCAACTGGTCATCTGTCCTAAAGCAAATTTTCAGCAAAACTTTCCCAAGCCGGTTATTCACCCAGTTGACCAGCCAGTCGTCTACCAATGATTGCCTACAAAATTTGGTAAAAGATTAAACGCTCCCTTAATTTGATGAAAAATTTGATCTTGCCTTCATTTGATATGAGTTTGATACCATGATTAAAATAGAATAAATATATATATATATATTTCATCAAATTTAAATTTGATGAAACATTTGAATAAACTTGGGAAATGACCTAATTAATAGAGAGGATGGAATCTATTGATTTTTATTGGTAAATGGAGAAGGGTCCAGCCCGTGGGAGCCCACCACGGGTCCCGTTTTGAAAATCTGAACCGTTCAATGTGTAGAACTCGTCGAGTACTATATGTCTGTAAAAAATCACGTTAATTGGATATCGATAGCTATGTGATCAAATCAGTTTTGTACAAAAAAAAATGGACGGTGAAAAAATTAACGGTTGATAAAAAACTGTTTGGTTCGCATAGCTATCGATATCCGATCAACGTGATTTTTTACAGGCATATAGTACTCGACGAGTTCTACACATTGAACGGTTCAGATTATCAAAACGGGACCCGTGATGGGCACCACAGACCCAACAGTATAATTCAGTCCGATCCCAGACTGGACAGAAGCCATGGCCAATGGAGAAGTACCCGGAGGCATAACAATTGATAATTGATTGAGGATAGGACATTGTAGCACCAAATAATTTCACTTTCCAATAACAGCTCCCTTATGCCATGTGGACCTCCCTTATTTAGGTGTCCTTCGGGTTTGACGCTCCAAAGACAAACCCATAACACTAGTTAGAGTTATGATATAAGTCCATACATTTATGCTTATAAATATAGTTAAAATACGTGGTATGAAAGTTAGGTTCATCATTATTAAGTGTGTAATAAATTAGAAGTTAATATATATTTTATCATATCATTGTAGGAATTTTTTTTATAATCTCAAACATTTTCCTACTAGTTCTTGAGTTGGATCATAGTACACAATATTTTACAACTGGAGTGGTGGTTCAGTGGAGTTTCGCCCTCCTTCTCTGCAAGATGTATAAATTTGACACTTGGGTCGTGACATTTTTCAGAAGATTGTGTTGTATTCCTATTACAAAATCCCAAGAATCTTACATTAAACAAACTATACGGTCTACTCCAATTATTTGGACTAAAGAGAGGCCACCCTTACCTTACACGTTATTACAAATAAATATACATAGTACGGGTTGAAAATCTCTCTCTCTCTCTCTCTCTCTCTCTCTCTCTCTCGTGAATATTGGAAATTACTGGAAATTTCTTAACTTAGCTTGTCATCCCAATTGAGAAAAGGTATGGAGTATGGTCTGACCTAGTGTGTGGGGATGAGGATGGGGATGGAGGTGGAGATGGTGATGGTGGTGGTGATGATGTGATATATCAATTCAGGAGGTGCGTGAAAAAATTTATCAAATTGAGTCAATTTAAATAATTTATAAGGTTTGAGAAGGTGAGCGTGTTGATTTAAGTTATGTTGGTTGGTTAGATGATAAAAATTAATAGATTAGTTGACAGGCAGGTTCACTAGGGCCTTTGGCTTGGAGTGTAGCACTCTTTATCGTATAAAGTTTCAAATTCAACTATTATAGAGATGAGTTTAATATCATCTCTCTCTCCCTCTCTCTCTCTCTTATTAAGGAGGTTATATCATTATATGTAGATAGTGAGAGATTTTATTTGAATCAAAAATATGTCTTAGTATGCCCAATTTAAATTCATAAATTTTCATTCCAATTATATCATAATATGAATTTACTAATAAGGATAACACATATTAAACCCTAAAAGAATTTTTTTTTCCTCATGGTACACCCTAATCAGTTATTCTTACTCAAACCTCTATATCTTCTTCCCCAAGGGACCAAAGTTATTTCTTCTTCTTCTTCTTTTTCTTCTTCATCCTCCCTCCAAAACTCCGATTCATCCTACCAAATCTCACCAACATCATCAACATTATTGTTTTTTATTATTTTGAAACCTTAAACCCTAGAACAAAATTTGAACAAAATCAAATAATGAATGAGAGTAATAATCAAAATAATTTTTTGAAGCAACCCATAAGAAATGAGGTAAGTATTCATATAAAGGGGTTTCACAATTTTTGTAGAGCACCATCAATTATTTTCTATATCCTTTTTATGACAAAAAATTAAAGGGTCCAGTAGTTAGATTAACAATAACATATTATTAGAGTTGTTCTTATTTTATCATTTAAATAGTACATTATTTGAGAATTACTCTTTATTGTTAATGCCTGATACTTAGATGCTTATAAGTTTGGCTTTTATTTTTCCACGAACATTCTTGTGGATAATTTATAATGTAAAAGTTTTTTTTTTTTCAGTATTTGAGGATTATTTTCCATATTGAAATTTTTTTGAAATAATTTAGTTTTTTTAGTTTGTTTATTATTTATTATTTGAGTTTACCTTGAGGGTAATTTGAGAAAAATAATATGGTATAATAAGAGCAAAATGAAATATTAAATAATTAAATAAGATATACTTAAAAATTAAGAATACTTAATAATTTTTTTGGGCATAAATAAAATGCCCCGTAGATAGTAGTTGTTGTACTGGCCTTGGTTGGCCTTGGGCTTGACGGCTAATTATGTTTGGTATGGTGCTTGTTGACTTCGTCGACTGTTGATCTATTTGACGTAATATGTTTCAAATTTGACAAGTAGGTCAAGGTTTGTCACCTATCAATTTGACCCAAAAAAATAATAAAATTTTACAAGTAGGTCAAGGTTTGTCAACTTAGTTGTAAATTGACACAACCTATGTATATGTATATGCAAAATTAACTTAAATTAAATAGACAATTTTTTTCCTAACCCTACTACTATTAATCGGATGATAGTCACCCTCATTTTTACTGTATTTTGTTTTCTAGTTTGATTATTTTTTTATAAGTAATTTGTGCAATATCAAAGCAGACCAATGCTACTATATTGACTTAAATGTCCCTCTCCCTATTTTATCACTCCTAAATTATCTTTAATGATGTGGCATTTAGATTAGACCCAACATAATAGAATCTTTGACAAGTTAGAATTTAACAGTTGTCAGGCACATCATTATGAGTGATTTTTAGAAATGATAAATAAGGTGTCAAACATTTTTCTATGTTATCCATTGATTTTATTACTTTTTTTCTTCATATTTTGTATTTCTTTTCAGCTTGAGTTATCTCTTGTGGGGTTGTTCAACTTGGTATTTGTTAGGTTTTTTGCTTTACATTGTTGAATTATAATTGTCTAATTTAAATAATTCTCATATTTATAATTATTTTTCTATTAATTAGTTTGCAAAAAATAAAAAAAATCATTCAATTCATTTGCACCACTAATTTAAAATTTCCAAAATATTTAAAATTCTTAATTAGTAAGAAATAATTTGATTGATAATTTTAAGAGAAATTACAATTCAATGATTATTATAAATTTATAAATTTTATAATATTTATCATCTATTTATAATGATATTTTTACTGCCACCATAGTTACGTGATTTCTCCATGGTTTTATTTTAAGAGCACTGTTAGGGGGCCCGAATTTGGGTGCCCCTAATGGCTCAAATTTCCTTATCAGGTAAAAAAAAAATTAAAAAAAAAACAAAGTTACCAAAATTGAAAATTTTGAGCCATTTAAGCCACAGTTTTTAGGGCCACCAATCATTTTCCTTATTTTAAAACCAATCCAAGCCAACCGGCCACACTGATACAGCTAATCAATCTTTAATTGTGGTGTCAGTAGTCCTGGCTGGTTTGGCGTGTTTCTATTCAATGGTGGTGGGGTAGGAGAGTTCATTGGGTTTGTCCCCTCCGTAGACCATCCTGTTCTTTATTTGATTTGGTTTGATTAATTGTTGGTTTAGACCAAGGTTTTGAAACCCGGACCGGATCGGCCGGTTCAACCGGTTGAACCGGTGACCGGATGGAGTTCCGGTCTGATTAGCCCTCTTCAACCAGTCAATTGCAAAAACCGGGCTATTTATTGAAAACCGGTGAACCCATCGGTTAAACCGGTGAACCGGTTGACCCGGTCACGGGTTAATCGAACCGGTCCGACTCCTTTTTTTTTTCAATTTTTTTTTTCTTTCTTATTATATATATATATTATATAAAATATAAGAATATAAGAAAATTTTAATTTAAAACTCTTTTTTAAGGGTCTCCTCTTGTGAGGAATCCCATTAAGAGATTTGATGAAATTATTGTGAAAGTCTTCACCTATTTATAAGAAAAAAATTCTTTCAAAATGACTCAAGAAATCCATGTGGGATTCAATCAAATGTATTGGAGGGAATATTGAAATTTTGATATCCCTCCAAAATTTTTGCAGTCCTTTCAATCAAATTATTTGAATTAAAATCATATGGAAGGAATATTAAATATTTGATTTCATCTTCCAAAATTGAAATAAATAATATTTCAAAATATATTATTATATTTTTCAGTAAAAAAAAATATTAAGACAAATATTTAAGATAATTTAATATTTTTAATATTTTTAATTTATAATTTTATTACTTATATTTTTATTTAAATATAATTTTAATATATTTATTACGTCACGGTTCGATTCCGGTTCAACCCGACGGTTGAACCGCTGACCCGTCCACCCGATCTTTTTTCCGGTTCGTTCACCGGTCCGGTTTTTAAAACATTGGTTTAGACTTTAGACTGGAACTATCAATATTTTATATTGGTTTTTATTAATATGTGAATTGATACTTCAATACCGATCGATATTTAATTGCAATACTAATATTAATACATATGTCACGCACCAAGCTCCGTGACAACGCCGCACACTCATAAAAGTGAGTATGCAAGGCTAAGAATCCAATCACATAACCCACAATGTAAAATACTCAAAATAAATCCTTAAATTGTCATAATGCTAAAATCCACAAAAATTGATTATTCTTATCGTATGAAATTATCCACCAAGTCCACTAACAAAATCCATAAACAAAACAATAATCCAAGTACTTAAATCATAGTTCTACTCTTGGCACATTATGATAATTTTCCATCAAGTCCACTATTAAAATCCATTAACAAAATAATAATCCAAGTACTTAATCCATAGCCCTACTCTCGGCACTCCCATATGTAAAAATCCCGCGTAGCTCTACTCTTCAGAATCTGAAAAAAAATAAGGGTAAGCTAGACAGCCTAGTAAATAACCAACCATCACTGCTAGCTGGATCAAGTATATCAAAAAGCAGTAAATAAATAGTAGATAACCAATAAATATAATTTTTGATACAAATCAATATATGACACGATTATTTGTAAGATGGTTTCATAGCTGAAAATAAACAGTGTAGCAATACATTTTAATTAAAAGTCAATGGGGTAACTCGATGAAATTTCGTTATCCAAAATTTATAGATCGATATTCAGATGGTTCAATGATCGATTCACAAAACCCAAGTCTTGGTGACTACGGTCACTTAGCCCGTGACAAGGCCCAGAACCACACATAGGCCGGTGGTAAAGCCCCAAAAGAAACTAGTTTCTGTGCCAATAAATAACCCCTATTGGCTAGGGTCCAAATCATAGTCAGACTAGAGTGATGTTCAAAAATTCAAACAATACACAAATTTTAAATAAAACATTCGATATTTTCAGCATAAACGTTTAGTACAATTTTCAGAATAGTTTCACCAAATATTCAAATAATTTTCATAATATTATTCGATGTTGTTTTATACTTGACCCATATTTTATTTTAAGAGAACAGAAAAGGTATAAATAAATATTTATGATTTTAAACGATTCGATAGGAATAAAAAGAAACCAACAGTGATAGAGGGTTACTTACCTCAAACAGCTAAAATAATATTCCACCACACTACCTCCAGACACTTTGCTCCACTAATTCAATCACACAAACCTAATAAATAGAACCTCAAATAAATTAATACTTCGTTGTCTTTCACACATCAACAAGAACCCATTATGTATATGAGAGGGGAATTTATACTTGAATTGGGCCGGGCTGCGATTATGGACCGTATACGTTACTCCGGTCTGAAGAAGAGACTTAGTAGTTAGTCCGGTCATGACCGTTGTGATTAGTCCGGCCGAAGTAGGAAATTGTTTGTACTTCGGTTGGGTAATGTATTCTGGGCAATTCGGTCATCGACATTTAGTTCGGTCGTAACATGTGGAAACCGAAGTGTGCTAGGTACTCTTAAGTAGTAGTTCGGTTCCGCTCTTATGAATAGCTCGGTTTTACCATGAGAAAGCCGAGGTAAGAGAGATTAAGGTGAGGGCCGAACTGACAGCTACTTCGGTCCTATTGGAGTTCGGCCATGGAAACCATCTCACTTGGTTTAAGCAGTGAGGGGGGTGTTGGAGGATAAACATTATCTTCCAGGAGTATGAATCCTAGGAGGACTCTACGTGGAGGAGTTAGAGTCCTACTAGGATTGTGTCACACGAAACCTATAAAAGCTCACCAATATCACCTATGAAGAGGTAATGCAATTTTGCTCCCTGAATACAGAGCTTTTGCCTACTCGTCTTATGAACTGACTTAGGCATCAAAGAGGTTTCCGGCACACCCCCGCCGGCTAGCTCACGTTTGTGTTTTCAGGTAGTGGAACGACGTCGCACGGAGAAACGCAGACTTGATCAACAGGATTATACGAGAAGGTGTATTTCTTTCCCGTACAGTATATATATATCTATATATACTTAAAATCCAAGAGACACCAAATCAATCCACCCAATTCAATAGCCAACATACCTTACCCAATGTACAAAACCCAAAAGTCAAAACATACCCACCCAAATTGCTTCACTTTTTCTACTCTTTACCTAGACCACACACACCATACGTGAGTCCATCCATCAACCTCTCAAAACCAAAAAGACACCTACAGGTTACAAAAAAAGAAAACTTCGGCCCTTTTTTTTTTCTTTATCAAACGAAAACTAATAACTTGGTGATACAAGAATCTTACCCCAATCAATGGTTGAATACTTGAACCTCTCTCTTTGTTTTTGTTTTCTACTTTTTCAAACTCTTGCTGCCTCCAAAACCCTTCACAATCAATTCACCAGCCTCTGTTTTTTTTTCTTTTTTTTTTTTTCTCCTAGACTTGAAGCAAAACATGTGGGTTTATTAACCTAGTTTCTCAAAATTACAAAATCACCCATATAATATCATCTCATAACTAATTCCTTGGTATCACTAAATGACCCACATAAATTAATTTAATTACTAATCTATCCAAAAATAATTATATACAAAACTTGGGTTTTACATTCTCTCCTCCTTAAAAGAAATTTCGTCCTCGAAATTTGACATACTTGGAGTCTCAAAAAGTTGTGGATACTTTAGTTTCATTTCATCCTCGAGTTCCCAAGCTGCTTCTCTTTCTGAGTGATTGCTCCATTGAACCTTAACATAGTGGATGACTCGACGCCTCAAAACCTGTTCCTTCCTATCAACAATTCATATAGGGTGTTCCTCATAAGTCAAATCCTCCTTAAACTGCAATGGTGCATGATCAATCACATGACTAGGATCCGGTATATACTTCCTTAACATTGAGACATGAAAAACATTATGAACTCCAACTAGTGAAGGTGGTAGGGCAAATTTGTAAGCTACCTCACCAATTCGATCTAAAACCTCAAATGGCCCAACAAATCTAGGACTCAATTTACCACGAACACCAAACCTCATTACTCCTTTCATAGGAGACACCTTAAGGAATACATGGTCTCCAACCCCAAACACCAAATCACGTCTCCTGTTATCTGCATAACTTTTCTGTCTACTCTGTGCCGTGCGAAGTCGCTCTCTAATAAGATTGATCTTGTCCACTGTTTGTTGCACAATCTCAGGCCCTAACAACTTCCTTTCACCTACGTCATCCCAACAAATAGGTGATCTACACTTTCGTCCATATAAAGCCTCATATGGTGCCATCTGAATGCTCGCATGATAACTGTTATTATAAGAGAATTCCACTAAGGCTAAATGCTCATCCCAAGAACCTCCAAGATCGATAACACAAGCCCTCAACATGTCTTCCAAGGTTTGAATAGTTCTCTCTGACTGCCCATCAGTTTGAGGATGAAAGGCAGTGCTAAAATTCAAACTAGTGCCCAAAGCTGTATGCAAACTCCTCCAAAACATAGATACAAATCTGCTATCTCTATCAGACACTATGGTCACCGGAATACCATGCAACTTCACAATCTCCTTGATATACAATTTTGCAAACTTCTCTAAGGAGAACCCTACCTTAAAAGCTAGAAAGTGAGCGGATTTGGTCAATCGATCAACGATAACCCAAATAGCATTGTTACCACCTTGGGTCCTAGGCAACCCTGTCACAAAATCCATGGTAATATGTTCCCACTTCCACTCGGGAATAGGAAGAGGTTGTAACTTACCTGCAGGTCTCTGATGTTCAACTTTCACTTGTTGACATACCAAACATTGAGCAACATACTGAGCAATTTCCCTCTTCATATTATTCCACCAAAAGTTCCTCTTCAAGTCTTTATACATTTTAGTGCTCCCTGGGTGTACCGTATATCCTGAACTGTGAGCTTCTTTCAGGATTTCTCTCTTGAGCTCCAAATCATTAGGCACACACAACCTCTCTCCAAACCTCAAGGTTCCATCTTTATGCATACAAAATTCCATCTGTAGCCTTATTTCCATTTCAGCTTTAAGTTTTTGCAACTGAGGATCTCTTCCTTGAGCATCTTTAATTCTATCAATCAATGTGGGTTGAACCCTAAGGTTTGCCAACTGCACTCCATGGCTATGCCATCTAATCTCAATATTCAACCTCTGCAAGTCCTCCAAGATATTCTTTTGGTCAGTGATCAAGGTAGCCAAATTACTCGGGGTCTTTCTACTCAAGGCATCCGCCACTGCATTGGCTTTTCCTGGATGATAATTGATAGTCAAATCATAGTCCTTTAATAGCTCCAACCATCGCCTTTGCCTCATATTCAATTCTTTTTGAGTGAAAATATACTTCAAACTTTTATGATCAGTGAATATCTCACATTTCACCCCATACAAGTAGTGCCTCCAGATTTTCAATGCAAACACCACGGCAGCCAACTCTAAATCATGCGTAGGATAATTTTGCTCATATGGCTTCAACTGCCTAGACGCATATGCCACTACCTTATCATTCTGCATCAGGACACAACCCAAGCCCATCTTCGATGCATCACTATAGATGGTAAAACCTTCATCTCCGGACGAAACTACAAGTACTAGAGCAGACACCAATCGACTCTTTAGATCCTGGAAACTCTTCTCACAATCATCAGACCACTCAAATTTAACCCCTTTTTGTGTTAAACGAGTCAAAGGCATAGAAATTCGGGAAAATCCCTCAACAAACCTTCTATAATAACCTGCTAAACCCAAGAAGCTACGAATTTCAGTGACACTAGTAGGCCTATTCCACTCTACCACCGCCTCCACTTTCTTGGGGTCAACAGACACCCCATCTCTAGATATCACATGACCCAAAAATGATACACTCTCCAGCCTAAATTCACACTTCTTTAATTTAGCAAATAATTTCTTCTCCCTTAATATCTGCAACACTATCCTCAAATGTTCTTCGTGCTGCTCTTTACTCTTCGAGTACACAAGAATGTCATCAATAAAAACTACCACAAACTGATCTAAGAAGGGTTTAAATACTTTGTTCATTAAATCCATAAAAGCTGCAGGCGCATTGGTCAACCCAAACGGCATCACTAAAAATTCATAATGCCCATATCTAGTTCGGAAGGCTGTCTTAGGTATATCTTCCGTCTTAACCTTCAACTGATGATAGCCAAAACGAAGGTCAATCTTAGAAAAGACTTGTGCTCCTTGCAACTGATCAAATAGGTCATCTATCCTAGGCAAAGGATATTTATTTCGGATTGTCACCTTGTTCAACTCTAGATAATCAATGCAAAGGCGAAAACTACCATCCTTCTTTTTCACAAATAAAACGGGCGCACCCCAAGGAGAAACACTAGGCCTAATAAAGCCCTTATCTAGTAACTCTTGTAACTATTCCTTCAACTCTTTCAACTCTGCTGGAGCCATCCGATACGGAGCCTTGGAGATAGGACCCGTACCGGGTATCAATTCAATGGCAAACTCAATTTCTCTATCTAGTGGCAACCCTGGTAACTCTTCAGGAAAAACATCGGGAAATTCCTTCACAACTAGAATATCCTCTAACTTCAATTCAGTCTCACGGGTATCTCTCACAGAAGCTAAATAGCCCTCGCAACCATTCCTTAACAACCGTCTAGCTTGCAAAGCTGAAATTACTAGAAGAGGAGTGTTAACTCCACTACCCACAAAACAAAATTCTGGTTGATTAGGAATCTGAAATACTACCCTTTTGCCTCGACAATCAACAGAAGCATAATTGGTTGCCAACCAATCCATTCCAAGAATTATGTCAAAGTCCCGCATATCTAAAACAGTTAAGTCTACAAGTAATTTCCTGTCATCTATACTAACCACACGAGATTTGCAAATTAAGTCAGCAACCATAACACCTCCTATCGGGGTTTCAACACATAAGTCGATCTCTCTAGAGACACATTTCCATCCATGTTTCTCAACAAATCCCATAGACACAAATGAATTTGTAGCGCCAGAATCAAATAACACATGTGCATAAACAGAAGACACTAAAACAGTACCTGACACCACTGTGTTGGAAGTCTGGACATCTTGTTGTGTGAGTGCGTACACTCGACCCTGAGTCTTTGGCTTATGACCCCCATTTTTCTTTTGATTTCCTAAAGACTCTTTGTCTGTTGATGCTCCTTTATTTGTCCATGCTTTCTGTTCAGTCTCACACCCCTTCTGGTTAGGGCAATCAGCTATCCTGTGCCCCTGTTGCCCGCAAGAGAAACAGGCCCCAGTATTCCAACGACACTCACTATCCCGATGGAATCCATTACACCTAGTGCATAGTACCTGATCATTCTTCTTATCAACATTACTACCCATAGATCGACTTCCCCAACTCCCAATCGAAGAAGTGTTTTGTCTCTTAGCATTACCCTTCGAACTGTTAGTTTGGAAGTTGGAAGAACTAGGCCTCTTCTTATAATTCTCTTATTTCTCTTCTTGGGCTCTAGTGAGGCCACTCTCAACCAACAAAGCCTTATTCAACACTGCTCCAAAAGTAGGTAACTCGAAAGGAACCACCTGTTGCATAATGTTCGTTCTTAGCCCACCTTCAAACTTTCGTGCTCTGTTATCCTCGTCTGCTTCAAATGCTGATGCAAATTTAGACAACTTCGTAAACTCAGCTTCATATTCTGCAACCGTCTTATTCCCTTGCTCTAACTTCAAAAATTCCCTCTGTTTTTGTAGACGAACACTCCTAGGGAAGTATTTCTCATTGAATGCATTCTTAAACCTTTCCCATGTATAGGGGTTGACATCATGCTCGTGTATGCGCTTCTCCATCTGCCACCAATCATTAGCTATCCCTTGTAGCATAAACGTAGCATAGGTCACCTTCTGATCCTCCGTACACTCAAAAACGGGAAACAACTTTTCTATTTCTGTCAACCATTTTTCTGCCTCCAAAGGGTCTGTGGCTCCGTCAAATGCCAAGACTATCTTCTTAAACTCAGTGATGTTACAACGTGGCCTTGGTTGTGGCCCAACACCTGGCTGCATCCGCTGTTGTTGCTCCATAAGTCTAGTCAAGTTATTCCCTATGGTGGTTTGTTGTTGCACCGCCCCAGCCAACGTCTGAAGCACTTGAACCATTTCAATTGGATTGGGGATTGCAGCTTGTTCTTGTTGTCCTAACTCTTGCCCCCGATTTCCTCCGACTGCTTGAGAACCACTACTATTAATAGTCACGTTCCCTCGCCGATTGTTATTACCAGCCCGTCGATTCATTTGACCCTGGCGTGCATTCCTAGCCATATTTGCCAATGTCTCCTCATGTTCCATCGCAACCTAAATGCATCAACAATAAAACCTCATCTTATTCTATTCTCAAGCTCCTATAACATAAAAAAAATAAAATAAAATAAACATTATATCAAATTATAATCGTTCCCAATCCTACATCTACCCAATCACACCACTATTCTATACCAACCTTTAAAATTACAACCTGGCTCTGATACCACAAAATTGTCACGCCCCAAGCTCCGTGACAATGCCGCACACTCATAAAAGTGAGCATGCAAGGCTAAGAATCCAATCACATAACCCACAATGTAAAATACTCAAAATAAATCCTTAAATTGTCATAATGCTAAAATCCACAAAAATTGATTATTCTTATCGTATGAAATTATCCACCAAGTCCACTAACAAAATCCATAAACAAAACAATAATCCAAGTACTTAAATCATAGTTCTACTCTTGGCACATTATGATAATTTTCCACCAAGTCCACTATTAAAATCCATTAACAAAATAATAATCCAAGTACTTAATCCATAGCCCTACTCTCGGCACTCCCATATGTAAAAATCCCGCGCAGCTCTACTCTTCAGAATCTGAAAAAAAAATAAGGGTAAGCTAGACAGCCTAGTAAATAACCAACCATCACTGCCAGCTGGATCAAGTATATCAAAAAGCAGTAAATAAATAGTAGATAACCAATAAATATAATTTTTGATACAAATCAATAAATGACACGATTATTTGTAAGATGGTTTCATAGCTGAAAATAAACAGTGTAGCAATACATTTTAATTAAAAGTCAATGGGGTAACTCGATGAAATTTCGTTATCCAAAATTTATAGATCGATATTCAGATGGTTCAATGATCGATTCACAAAACCCAAGTCTTGGTGACTACGGTCACTTAGCCCGTGACAAGGCCCAGAACCACACATAGGCCGGTGGTAAAGCCCCAAAAGAAACTAGTTTTTGTGCCAATAAATAACCCCCATTGGCTAGGGTCCAAATCATAGTCAGACTAGAGTGATGTTCAAAAATTCAAACAATACACAAATTTTAAATAAAACATTCGATATTTTCAGCATAAACGTTTAGTACAATTTTCAGAATAGTTTCACCAAATATTCAAATAATTTTCATAATATTATTCGATGTTGTTTTATACTTGACCCATATTTTATTTTAAGAGAACAGAAAATGTATAAATAAATATTTATGATTTTAAACGATTCGATAGGAATAAAAATAAACCAACAGTGATAGAGGGTTACTTACCTCAAACAGCTAAAATAATATTCCACCACACTACCTCCAGACACTCTGCTCCACTAATTCAATCACACAAACCTAATAAATAGAACCTCAAATAAATTAATACTTCGATGTCTTTCACACATCAACAAGAACCCATTATGTATATATATATATATCTATATATACTTAAAATCCAAGAGACACCAAATCAATCCACCCAATTCAATAGCCAACATACCTTACCCAATGTACAAAACCCAAAAGTCAAAACACACCCACCCAAATTGCTTCACTTTTTCTACTCTTTACCTAGACCACACACACCATACGTGAGTCCATCCATCAACCTCTCAAAACCAAAAAGACACCTACAGGTTACAAAAAAAGAAAACTTCGGCCCTTTTTTTTTTCTTTATCAAACGAAAACTAATAACTTGGTGATACAAGAATCTTACCCCAATCAATGGTTGAATACTTGAACCTCTCTCTTTGTTTTTCTTTTCTACTTTTTCAAACTCTTGCTGCCTCCAAAACCCTTCACAATCAATTCACCAGTCTCTGTTTTTTTTTCTTTTTTTTTTTCTCCTAGACTTGAAGCAAAACATGTGGGTTTATTAACCTAGTTTCTCAAAATTACAAAATCACCCATATAATATCATCTCATAACTAATTCCTTGGTATCACTAAATGACCCACATAAATTAATTTAATTACTAATCTATCCAAAAATAATTATATACAAAACTTGGGTTTTACAACATATTTGTACGGATATAAAAAAAATATCGTATTTATTTGATGAAGAATCTAATGAAGAAGATGATTAGAGTCATCATGTGATCACCATTTGTAAGATAAAGCTTCCTCAACCATTGAACAGCCGGCGGTCCTCCAACGCCCAAGTCAGTTCTCCAATATTATAAAAATATTTAATAAACTAATTCATCAAGAAATTGCGTACCTAAACTCATAAAGGTGTGGTCTATTTATAATAACCAGTGACTTACCTAACAAGTAGTTTGAATGTTCTAGAAGTCTTATTTTAAATAATCTCCAATATATCAATAAGATTTCATCTCTTGGTGAGTTTTGCATAAAATAAAATATTAATTCAATATTTGAAGATTTGACAACTGTTATACATGTGATAATCCATAACTATGTCACATGGCAATGTCTGGACCCATATGATTCTTGTAATTATTTTTATTCTCTCTTAATTGCCCCCAAGCTTTCATTCTCTTTGAGCCTAGTAAAAGAGTAGAAGCTTTTTGTTGTTCTGATAAAAATATTCTTGTACTGTAGCCTAGATAGAATGATACAAGGGCGTTAGGGATTATTCTAATAATGCCTAACCTTGTTAGGACTTATTCCGAAAATGCCTAACCTTACTAGGACTATCCCAAGAATGCCTAACCTTGTTAGGACTAATTCCGAGAATACCTAATCTTACTAGGACTTATTCCAAATAGTGCCTAACTAACCTAGGAACTACCAAACCCTCCAACTTATTTCGTCGAGCAAAAGCCAGCCAAGCAAAGATTTTTTAAGTTGAAAAAACCTTTCAACTTATTTTGTCAAGCAAAACCCACTCGAAAAATATTTTCGAAGTTGGAAAAATCCTCTAACTTACTTCGCCTAGCAAAACTAGCTCGGCACAAATTTTCAAAGTTGGAAAAGCCCTCCAACTTACTTTGTCGAGCAAACCAACTCGGCAAAAATTTTCACAGATGGAAAAACCCTCCAAGTTACTTTGCCGAAGCAAAACTCATTCGGCAAAGATTTTTGAAGTTGAAGAAACACTCCAACTCACTTCAACAAGCAAAAACCAGTTTTGTAAAGATTTTCGAAGTTAGAAAAACCCTCCAACTTATTCACCGAGCAAAATCGGCTTGACAAAGATTTTTGAAGTTGAAAAATCCCTCTAACTTACATCGCTAAGCAAAAACCCACTTGATAAAGACTTTGAAAATTGAAAAAAGCCCAACTTAGTTCACCACTCAACAAAGATCTTCGAAGTTGAAAAACCCTCCAACTTACTTTGTTAAGAAAAAACCCGTCCGACAAAGATTTTTGAAGTCCGAAAAACCTCCAACTTACTTGGCCGAGCAAAACCTGCTCGACAAAGAGATAAAGTTTTTAACCAGTGATAGCATTATCCATCTTGCCCCCATGTCACTACAATAAAAAGAGTCTTTGGAGAAGAAAACTAATGACGAAAATAAATTTTGTTATGAAAGATGTACCTTTTGGTGAAAAAAATAATATTTCGTCTCCAAATGTACCATTTTTAGAGAGAAAAATAAAATTTCATCACTAATCTACATACATAATAAAAAATTAGGTGCCGAAATTATTTTTCGTCATTATTTTTATTTTTTTTATCACCAAAATTTTTTCCCATCATTAAAAAATTTTGGGGGAATTGTGCTGCCAAGTTAGTGACAAAAAATTTCGTTTTCATTAAAAATATTATTAGTGAGGATAAATATTTTGTCACCAAATATTTCAATATACGAAACTATGTAATTTTGTGTTTTGGAGAGAAAATCTATTCCTCACCAAGTCCATTCTCTTGATCCAAATAATCTATTGTTCTTTCATTTCACACACACAGGCAGACTACCTTCATCAAAACCCTTCGTTTCTCTCTCTCTCTCGCACCACCATCCAACTCGTAGACGAACACCATCTAACTCGCACCACCATCCGATTGCAAGCATCCATATGCTCTCTCTCTCTCTCTCTCTCTCTCTCTCTCTCTACCATTATCGTCGAACTACTCTTGTATTCTTTTGTGATTTTATATTAAAGCTAGGAAAAAAAATTGGTAGCTGAATCATATCATTTAGAGGCATCTTTGTGTTTTAGAATATAATTTGTTTGAATATATGTGTAAGATTGGTAATGGGTTTTGTCAATCTATGTTCTCCTCTCTTGATGGGTTTGCCCAAAACATTTCATCAAACCTCTTATGGGTTCACCTAGGCCATGTTTTGCTTCACTTCCAAATGTCATATAATGAAATGGGTTTCCTGGGATTCTTTGTATCCAACTTGATTTTTAGGTTCTTCTTTAAATTTTGGTGCTTTTGCTATTGGATCTATTTATGCTCTCTTTCCTTGATTGTTTGTTGAGACATTTGATTCACTCTTTTATTAAATTTACTTTTGACTCCTCTAATTTTTGCTATGACAATAGTGTAAAATGCATATTTTTTTTTTATAAAAAATTGATTTTTTTGTTTTTTTGGTTGTTATTGCTGCAGATCTTTGCTTCTTTATTCAATATTCTCATTAATTGAATAATATCACAACTCATTTTCACAGTGTGCCTGACTTGTCTTTTTAATGTGGAAGTTGTGTAGATGACCATCAAGAATAAGCCAAGTGACCATCTTATTGAATACTATATGTGGTATATATACATACATGTGTATGTATTATTAAAACTAGTAGCAATTTATTTATAAGTATAAAGAGAATTATATCAATTTAAACAACCAATTGTGCAAGGAAATATAATACTATATAATCTAATAATTATAAGTTTTAATTTTATTGTGTTTTATTTCCAAAAAGTTGAATAGTCTATTTGAAAAATATACTTGTCATGATAAAATAAAAAATTTATAATTATTGGATCAATCTAATTTTTTCCATGAATATTATATATTGATGACCATACAAAATGAACGGCTCAAATTATCAAAATGAAACCTGTGGTGAGCCCCACGGGTTTCTTAAGTTCTCTCAAGTTGAGATGTGAACTTGATAGAAACTGTACCAAAAAATAATAATAACATTTTAATTGAATCATTGTAATCGTTAAATATATCATAAAAAAATTATAATAACGTAAAATATGATTTTGTCAATATGTTATATGATGGAAATATAATACTATATGCACATCAGAAAATAATATAGATTCAGACAAACCTTGTTGGTAAACAGATTGCACAATGAATCCAGCTTAGAAGATGAATCACATACTCTTGAATAATCTCCACAGCAATGGAGTAAAACTACTAGAGTTTTACCCACACCAATTACAATACAAAGGCATAATGGTTTATGGGAAGAGAGAACGTATGTTTTTTGTTATATCAAAATACAGAGCCCAAGTTCTATTTATATAGGAGAGTTAGGAGACCCATAGGATAGATATATTATACCAGATAATATCTATCCTATATCTATAATATCTAATCAATAATTATTATATATTACATTGACAATTATCCCATATCAAGATTATCCCATATCTTGATATATAATCTATTATTGATATTTGGATCTCTCCTAATTGGGTCATGCCACCATAGGCGACCCAATTGAGTTCGGGTTCTAAACTCGACCCAATTTTCAACATCTCACACTCGAATATGCGCTGGCATGACACCGCGCCTTTTATATCTCAATCTACCCAATAAACGCAGTCATACGTAGCCAATGGACCGTACGACTGCTGAGGATACCTATATGTGGGAGCTCTACACTAAAAACTCGTCACAAGCCAGTACAGAGGCATCAACCCAAAGATAGTATCTCATATGCCCTAGAGCTATATAGTTACACCGAGTTAAGCATCTCTGATCCCTCAATGAGCAAGCTTTACTCCTCTAATCATGCTATGTATTCACACCCAATCTGCATCCCATATAGAGCGATGTGAGTTGTCGACAGTGAATATAAAGCAGAGGTGTAATTCTAGACAATCTTCCTTTTGCCCTCATGTCACTTAGTTCGAAGTCAATTGCTTTCCTAGACATGTTCCTCAAAGTCGAATCATACATGACCACAGGCAACGTACCAAAGTAGCTAACATTGATTTCTTACTTTATGACATAGCCTGAAAGTTGCTAAGGGTATAGTATAAATGTCAAAATTTAAAGCATATTTTTGACGTATTTAGACTCACACGATGAGGAAAAATTGGGATCTTTTCTCTCACCTCACTAATTGGTCGCCAAGCACATGTAGTATGAATACATGCTACGGTGGAGTTACTCTTCTAAAGAGTGATGTCATCCTCCAAACACCATACATATCTTAGTTCAGTCACTAACTAGTGCACATGTCGCTTCTCAAGCGCCTAACTCGAGTTCTTTATTCAGCCGCTATATAAGCGCTAAAATGAGATTTCATATCTGGCCATCATCTATAGGCACATCATGGAAAGCACAAATTTCTATCCATGGTCGGTCAAGTAACATGACCTCATCTTGGTAAACCAAGGCAACTTTACTTGTGGATGATCTAAGTTAGTAACAACTCCCACTATGATCTAACAACCACATGTCTCATTTTTGCTCGCTCCATCGAGCGCCAAAAGCGATTGCTCGTGTGAGTGAGCCAATCTTGCCTATTAACATCAATCAACAAATCTATGTGTGCTCTTTCACAAGTCATATCCAAACACAAAAAATGAATAGAGTAAGAATAAATATTGATTGCATAAACAATATCCCAAACATTGCAAAGTACATAAATAATCATCCAAGTCAAAAAACACATAAGCATCACTGCCATCTATGTAAACCCAGAGACTTAACATGAGTACAATGAGCATCTCTCGAAATGGGTTTGGTCATAGGGTCCGTAATCATGTGACGAGTAGAAATTTGTTTTAAGACAACTTGTTTCTGCGACACTATTTCTCTGATGAAGTTAAACTTTATGTCTATATGTTTGGTTCTTCCATGATACTTAGGATCTTTAGCATAGGCGAGTGCAGCCATGTTGTCACAATAAATAGTGACAAGGTCTGAGGCTTCTGAGACTACTCCCAAATGCTGTAAGAACCTTCATAACCAAATAGCCTCCTGTATGGCAGCTGAGCATGCCACAAACTCTGCCTCCATGGTAGATAGGGAAATACATGATTGCTTCTTACTACTTCAGGTAATGGCTCCACTACCGAGCAGGAAAGCATAGCCAGATGTGGACTTTCGCTCATCTATATCACCACCCCAATCAGCATCACTGTAGCCAACTAGGCGTAAATTCGTACTCTAGTAGCAAAGCATATAATCTATAGTCCCTTTGAGGTAACACAATATCCTCTTGACTGTATTCCAATGAGCAGGTCTTAGATCGGACTAGTAACAACTTACCAATCCCACTGCATAACATATATCTGGCCAAGTACACATCATAGCATACATCAAGCTTCCAACTGCATTAGCATAGTGTACTTAGGCCATCCTTTCTTTTTCTTCTGGAGTCTTAGGTCTCATATTAAGGCTTAGGCTCTCACCTTTAGCTAAAGGAGTGTCAACAGGTTTGCAGCTTTGCATCCGGAATCGCTCTAAGATATTCTTAATGTAAGTCTCTTGAGACAAACGGATTAAGGCCGAATTGTACATCATTGAGGCCGTTAATTAGAATCTCTTTACTTCACTTGCTGGTCAAACCGTATACTTTATGTGTGTTGAATGTCAATCAGGTTGTACATAGTCGGAGCATAAAATGGGCAAAAAGACAGAATTTGGAGAGAGTTGCCTTTCTCGCACGTGCGTTGACTTTCCCGCACGTGTGTTGACTTTTTTTGGGAAATTGTGCCCGACATTTTAAACCTATTTGGAAGGGATCAGAAGTATAAAAAGGAAAGAAAAAGGCTGGAATAGGGTTCTGAACTTAGTTTGACCTAAAGAGAGAGGCTAGGGTTTGGAAGAGAAGAGGAACTTGAAGCTTCAAGGATGTCTCCCATGGTGGTTCCTTCTCCATCTACCTCCTTCCACTCCTCCATGAGTGGCTAGTCTCCTTTTCTAGGGTTTTGATGAAACCCTAGCCATGTAATTAGTTTTTCTTTTTGATTTTTAATTATGTAAAGGTTTGAACATTTGTATGGTGATTTAGAAGTTTCTTTTATATATTTTCCATTATTTCTTCGAATATTTGACTTTCTGTGATTGTTGAATGTTATCCACACAAGAGTTTTCTATTCCTTCACATTCAAGGTATGAGACGAACCATACTATGAGGAACGAGTCGTATCGCTACCTTAGTTTAGAGTGAACGATTCATACTACTTGAGATGGTTCGTGCTCGTACATTAAAGTGATGATCTTCTTGTTAAATGCTTTGAACTTGTAGTTGCGAAGCATTAATCTGTTCAAACCATAGCATAATTGATTTCAATTGAAAACCCTAATTACATGGCTAGTGGTGGACTCTTTGCCCTAGTTTTTCCCCTAATTTAGTAAACCCAATTTCATTTATTATTGATAATTTAATTCCTTAGTTTAATTTATTTGTTATTAAATTAGGCTATGAACAATCAATCTTTTTATCAAAATTAATTTAGGAATTTAACAATTAAATTAGTTTAATTTCACAATTGTCCCTATGGATCGATACCTAGACTTGCCATTATTCATAAAGAATTTGGTGTAGTTTAGGGTTTATTTTTGGTGTGTTCAACAACACATCAAATTTTGGCGCCGTTGCCGGGGACTTCTGGCGAAATTAGTTAATTTAAAGTTACATTCTTATTTTAATTTTTAGTTTAGGGTTTATTTTATGCTTTTGTGTTTGCTAAGTGTGCAGAGTGTTTGAAATTGGAGCTATCACTAAAGTGCAAGCGGAGCACAGCCGAGCTTTAAAAATATATATATATAAAAAAAAACGCAGCACTAAAGTGAGTAAATAGAAGCAAACACTCACAAGCAAAGCACCAAAGTGCTAAAACGAAAGTCAAAGCTCAAATAGAGGTTGGAGACAACGTCTACACGTCAAGCATCCGCAAGACGAGTAAAGCGTTTTCGTTGAACAGCTGTGAGTACTTCTCCTTTAGCATTCTGCTTTCGTAACTTAGTGCACAGAGTCGAACTTTTTGTGTGTGGGGGGGTAGTGTATGCACGGGCGTCGTTCTTGTCGCCCTGAATTGTGGAGTTTGGACCTTGAACTAGAAAGGACCCTTAGGAGACTTAGGGCCTCTGCCGTGTTCCTAGGCTTGAATATTCATATTCATACATTGAGCCATTAGAGATGACAGATCCTGATGTCCCGAATGTGCCTAACCGGACCCTTAAGGATTATTTTACACCCACTGCATATACATCACCATCATGCATCCAATTACCCAACACCATTGCTACTCATTATGAGATTAAGTCCAGCACCATACAAATGCTCCCATCATTCCATGGACTAACTCATGATGATCCTTATAAGCATTTGAATGAATTTCTGGAAATTTGTTCGACAGTGAGGATCCAGAATTTCACAAATGAGGCCTTAATGTTGTGATTGTTTCCATTCTCATTAAAGGATAAAGCCAAACACTGGCTAAATTCTTTACTTGCTAATTCAATCACAACTTGGGACCAATTACAGCAACGGTTTTTGGAGAAGTACTTTCCCATAGGTAAAACCAACCAACTTAGGCGAGCCATCACAAACTTTGCTCAAATGGATGGCGACCAATTCCATGAGACGTGGGAAAGACTTCGAGACCTTCTCCAACAGTGTCCCCACCACCAAGTGCCTGATTGGTAACTTGTTCAAACATTCTATTATGGCTTAACTGAGCCGCACTGCCAAATGGTGGATTCGTCCTGTGGTGGGACATTCATGTCTAAAAATGATGCCGAGGCACGACACTTGTTTGAGAACCTAAGTGATAATTCCCTTCACCATGCCTCCGCAGCCCGGCAAGTCCGGCAACCAGTAGTTGGAGCCCCGAAAAGAGGGGGCATTTATGAGGTCGGGCAAAACCTAGAGTTAGCCCAATAAGTAGAGGCACTGTCCCGCAAGATGGACCAATTATTAGCTACGGGACATGCCCCTACCCAGCAAGATCAGCCTCAATTTCACGAGGCATGTGTTATTTGTGCAAGCCCTGCTCATGACTTGAGTGAGTGCCCTTCGGCATCACAATTTCCGGAGTTAGTCCAAGAGCATGTGAATGCGGCTCAAGGATTCTCCAACCCGGGTAATGATCCATACTCCAACACATACAATCCGGGATGGAGAAATCACCCTAATTTCTCATGGAGACCCCCTTCACAAGGCACTTCTTATAATCCTCCACCACCAAGGCAAAATTTCAATAATTTTGCCAACCAATCATCTTACCGACCACCGCAACCTTATAGACCCCCACAACCGTATCGGCAACCACAACCCCCGCCTGTTTCTCAGGGCAACTTTGCCTTTGAGACTTAGGTGTTGGAAGTTTTCTCAGAACTTAAGGGGTTAGTACCGGTAGTTCACTCCCACACTCACTCTATTGCCAAGCTAGAGACCCAATTGGGTCAAATGGCTAACAACATGAATCGGAGAGAGGAGGGAAAATTACCAAGTCAAACTGTGACCAACCCTAAGGGACAATACGGGGCAGAGAGTTCCGGTGGGAATGGAAAGCACCATGAGCAGGTGCAAGCAGTGATTAGTTTGAGAAGTGAGAGGGAGTTAGAGCCTTAGTTAGTTGCATTTGATGCAACTAGAGTTAAGAAGGGTGACCACGGTGGTTCACCCAATGAGCGTAAGGGTGAGGGGGAAACACTTAAGAGGGATGACTTAGTCCCTAACACTTCACATGAGCCCAAGGCACCATATGTGCCTAAGGCACCCTTTCCCCAATGCCTTGATACACCGGCCCCTTTTAATAAGAAGGCGACATCTATGGAGGCAATGATGAAGGTCTTTAAGCAGGTAAAAATCAACCTCCCCCTATTGGAGGCGATTAAGCAAGTACCCTCCTATGCCAAATTTCTGAAGGACCTTTGTACGCAAAAGCGTAAATCTAGGACACATGTGTCCCAAAAGGTCCTACTCACAGAGCAAGTAAGCTCCATCTTGTTGAATGACACACCTCCTAAGCTTAAGGACCTGGGTGCCCCAACCATTGCATGCATTATAAGGGACCATTTCATTGATAGGGCCTTGTTAGATTTAGGGGCTAGTGTCAATTTGTTGCTGTACTCTGTGTACGACGAATTTGGGCTTGGCGAGTTGAAGCCCACTACTGTCACTCTTCAATTGGCTGACTGGTCCCTCAAAGTGCCACGTGGCATGATTGAGGATGTGCTAGTTAAGGTTGATAGGTTCTACTTCCCTATTGACTTTTTGGTTTTAGATATGGAACCGGCAGCTAGTTCTAGGAAACAAATCCCGGTGATCTTGGGTCGACCTTTCTTGGCTACGGCCAATGCATGTATTAATTGTCGTACCGAGGTGATGGAAGTTTCATTTGGTAACATGCAAGTGAAACTTAATGTTTTCCAAGCTTCCCAACAACCTCATGAGAGAGAGGAGTGCTTATTAGTGGATGTTGTGGATGAGATTGTGGAGGAGGCTTTGCCCTCCGTTCTTGTAGAGGACCCTTTAGAGGCTTGTCTAGCTCATTTTGGGTTTGAAAATTTTGATATTGAGGGTCAGTTGAGGAGGTGAATGTCTTGCTTAATTCTTCTTCTACACCGGATTTTCCTCCATGGAAAGCCCGGTTTGAGTCACTTCCTCCTCTATCGAGAGAGCCTGCCATACCATCTTTGGTCACACCACCTACACTTGAGTTGAAGCCACTCCCGGCCACACTCAAGTATGCATTTTTAGGGCCCCAAGATACTTTACCGGTCATCATTGCATCTGACTTGATTGTAGAGCAGGAGAGGCAGTTAATGAGTGTTCTCGTGGCATATCAGAGTGCTATAGGGTGGTCAGTGGCTGATTTGAAAGGGATAGATCCCTCCATATGCATGCATTATATACACCTAGAGGAGGACACCAAACCTTCTTAGAGGTTTTTATGGATGACTTTTTGGTGTTTGGACCGTCTTTTGAGGAATGCCTTAGAAACTTGACTAGAGTGTTAGAACGATGTACTAAGGCAACCCTAATCTTGAGTTGGGAAAAGAGCCATTTTATGATTCGTGAGGGTATAGTGTTGGGACACATTATCTCCTTTTGAGGTATAGAGGTTGACAAGGCTAAGGTTGACCTCATTGCAGGCCTTCCTCCACCCAATTCCGTGCGTTGAATTAGGTCTTTCTTAGGGCATGCAGGTTTTTACCGTAGGTTCATCAAAGACTTTAGTAAGATATCATATCCTTTGTGTAGTTTACTGGTTAAGGATGCGCCTTTTGTCTTTGATGAGGCATGCTTAAAGGCATTTGAAACAATGAGAATGGCCTTGACCACCGCCCCAATCATGAAATCACCAGATTGGTCGCTTCCCTTTGAAATCATGTGTGATGCCTCCGATTATGCTGTCGGGGCTATGTTGGGGCAAAGGGTCAATAAGGCACCATTTGCTATGTACTATGCTAGTCGCACTCTCTCGGATGCACAATTGAATTACACTACCACCGACAAAGAGTTGCTAGCTGTGGTCTTTGCCTTAGACAAATTCCAGTCTTATCTCCTAGGTTCCAAGGTCATAGTCTTCACTGATCATGCCACTTTGCGGTATTTACTATCTAAGAAAGAGACCAAACCTAGGTTGATTAGATGGATTTTGTTGCTTCAGGAATTTGACCTAGAGATCCGTGATAAGAAAGGATCCGAGAATGTGGTGGCGGATCACCTCTCCCGAATCCTCATTGAGTATACTAGTGACCCTCTTATTTTGCATGATTCGTTTCCGGACGAACAACTCTTTGAGCTGTCACAAGCGAGCCCCCGTGGTTTGCACATATTGTGAATTACTTGGCCATTGGGCAAATTCCACAAAATTGGTCTAAGCAAGATAAAGACCGATTCTTTTCGCAGGTCAGGTATTACTTTTGGGAGGATCCGGAGTTCTTTAAATATTGCTCCGACCAAGTAATCCGACGGTGTGTGCCGGAGAGTGAGGTGTATAGCATTCTTACATTTTGTCATTCTTCTGCATGTAGCGGTCATTTTAGTGGGCATAAAACGGCCGCAAAGATTTTACAGAGTGGGTTTTATTGGCCCACAATTTTTAAAGATGCCCATCAATTTTGTTGAACTTATTTGCGCTGTCAGCAAATATGTTCAATGTCTCGATGTGACATGATGCCAATGTCCCCTATTCTTGTGGTAGAAATATTTGATGTTTGGGGAATTGATTTTATGGGCCCTTTCCCGTCCTCATTTGGGTTTGAGTACATTCTCTTGGCAATAGATTATGTGTCTAAGTGGGTGGAGGCGATAGCTACCCGAACAAACGATCATAGAGTTGTAATCAAATTCTTGCATGAAAACATCTTTAGTCGTTTTGGGTTTCCTAGAGCCATAATAGGTGATCAGGATACACATTTTTGTAACCGGTTCTTTGAGTCGGTAGTTAAGAAGTACTCTATTACTCATAAAGTTGGCACTCCATACCACCCTCAAACTAGTGGCCAAGTAGAAGTCTCAAATAGGGAGGTAAAGCACATAATTGAGAAAACGGTGAGGCCGGATAGGAAAGATTGGTCACAATGGTTAATTGATGCATTATGGGCTTACTGTACTGCTTATAAGACACCCATTGGGATGTTACCATATAGAGCGGTGTTCGGCAAAGCTTGCCATCTCCCGGTTGAACTTGAGCACCGAGCATTGTGGGCCATAAAGAAGTTTAACTTCGATATGGCCACGGCTGGGCTCAACCGGAAATTACAACTCAATGAGCTGGAGGAAATCCAGAATGATGCATATGAGAGTTCGAGAGTTTTTAAAGCTCGGACTAAAGAATTCTATGACAAGCACATTAATAGAAAATCCTTTGAACCCGGCCAAAAAGTGTGGCTTTTTAATTCAAAATTGAGACTTTTTCCGGGTAAGCTAAGATCAAGATGGGATGGCCCCTTTGAGGTTGTTGAGGCATTTATTCATGGCGCCGTTGAGGTGTGAGATCCAAAGACTGGCCACACTTTCAAAGTGAATGGCCAAAGATTGAAACCATATATAGAGGGGATGGGGAATGGGGATATGATTGAGTCCATTGCTTTGATGGACCCATTTTACTGTGATTGATAGATTGATTTCTTGTTCTCTTTTCTTTCCCTTCTATGCTATTCTGTTTTTCTTTGTTCTCATTATGCTTTATTTGCGTCTAGGAGACTTTAAATCCTCTAAAAGTGTAATTCCTTTGGTGTTAGCCGTGCCCGAACGGCATCTGACGGTCTGGTATAGCCACCTAACCGTGTTTGTAGTGAGTTCCTAGGAGACCAACTGAGACGGTGGAAACTAGAGTTCGAATGGCAAAGCCTAGAACACAAAGGTTTGGGATTTCCGAGACTAGAGTCTGGTTTAAATACCCAGGGGTGTGGAGATTGTTTCAAAACTACCTCGGCTTGAACTCTGTATGGCAGCCCCATAGGTTGAGGTAGCTTTATGCGCCTCGATTCTGGATACCGAATCAACCTAGTCTGTCACCCTATTGGAGAATAGGGAAAGTTACAAACACAGTTAGGGAGAAAAGTAGTACCCGTGGTTTTCGCATGAAGATTATACCTTTAGTGGGCATTCTGTTATTTTCTTATGTGCTATATTTATTTCGGATGTCAATTGAAGGTAGAAATAGTTAAGTATACTTTGGGCTGCACTAGCCCAAAGGCTATAAACTACGTTGGGTTTTATTACCTGGGGGATTCTGAAGTGGCAACTTTATGCCATAACTCTGGTGCCTTTTGTTAGGTGCTGGGAGTTAGTTTTCCATTTTCTTGAAGCATGTACGCTTGCGAGTGCTTCTTGTTTTTGTTAAACTATGCTGTTGCAATGTAGCAGAAAAAGGTCATTGCATGCGTGTGGGTGGAGGGGACCCTCCCTAGCTTGGGTAAGACCTTGATTTCTGCTTTGTGGTTTATGGAAAATCAAGTATTCAACCACATTTTAAAATAAAAAATAAAAAAAAAACATGTTTTCATATTTATTTTCTTTGTTTAAAAAAATAAAAAAAATACAAAAAAAGAGCATGTTTTCATGTTTATTTACTTGTTTAAAAAAAAAAAATTCCCGCATGTGCGGCACAATTGCCATCCCAAAATGTTGCACACTGCTTTAAAAGTAGGTGCGGGACCAAGTGCATTGACCAAGCTGCACGTGCGGCTTGACTCCCGCACGTACGGGACGACGATTGAAAAAAAAGAAAAAAAAAAAAAAGCGAGTGGGTGAAATCGTCGCACGTGCGGCCTGAAATTTGGTGAATGGTGCTGTTGCACACTGCTTAATAAGCAGGAGCGTGGATTGGTGCGGAAGAATTTTTGAAAAACAAAAAAAAACAAAAAAAAAAAAGAGAAAAAATTAAAAAAAAAAAACCTCTGACTCTGGCAACAGTAGGGCGTTTTCACTGTGACAGCGCCCACTTATCCTCGTCTAGTGCGACTATTCTACCAGAACCTGTATGAGACACCCACCGAGGATGGACTGCTCTCTATCATTGATGGTCATATTGTCCACATCACCTCATCCATGATTGCCACAGTGTTAGGGTTTTTCGCCAAGCCAGAATATCAGCCCTTCCCGGAAGTTGAGGATCGATAGCCCATACATAGCCTCATCCGGCAATACTTCCTGGGGGCCCATGGTGACCTCAGTTTCACATGCTTGCGGCGGAGCAAGCTGCTTAGCCGCTTGCTATTCATTGATTCCGTGATCCATAAGAATGTCCTTCCTCTTGGGCATCGAGCTGAGTATCGTTTGGAGTTTGTTCGGGTTTTACACGGGTATCGATATCAGGTCCCGTTTGCGCATACCATCTGGATGCATTTGCGAAAATTTCTACAAGAGGCAGTTTGGCCTGATCCTATGTAGAACCTGACTTGGCCACTACCATTTGCCAATTTGTTGACACTTGTGTTTGAGCTGAACCACCTCCCCATTGCTGAGGATGAGAAAATTGATAGAGGGTATCCGACTTTCGGCCAACGGGAATGGCAGCACAGTATATCTCGTATCCCGCTACCGGTTGGTGCCCAAGTTGATGAGGCCCAAGACCCCGTACACGACCACCCACCTCATCCTGTTCCCCCCGTGCCTCCCTAAGGGACCCATTCTACATGACTCGCGAGGAGTACTTGCAGCTTCAGCACTCTGTGGATCAGGTCCACAGTACTCTTCGTGATCACCACCAGAGTCTCCTGGAGTTACGCACGGATTTTCAGGTGCATCGAGACTATTCTCAGGCACACTTCGACCAACTACACGCCGACAACCTCGCCATCCAGCAATGGGTTCAGGATGCGGCCTTTGAGACGCGCTCTTTGATGCAAGCATTGTTTGCCCAGCATTTCCCGCCACCACCGCCACCAGATTCTCCGTAGTACCTGCCTGTATATTGCTTTGTCACTTTTATTTTTCTTTTTCTTTTTATTTTCTTCAAAAAAAAAAAATTTGTGTGAAGTGTGTATATGTTACTCTCTGTCTACCTGCATGTGCACCTACAATTATGGTAATATTCTCTCATTTCTCTTTACTTTTCCATTAAGGACAATGTCATATTCAAGTTGGGGGATGAAGGTTATATTTTTTTTTTGTGCATTTCTATTTGGCTCATAATTCATGCTTATACTTGTTTCACTTGATTGCATTACTTCACTTGATGTGACTTTTTGCTAGTAAAGTGATGATATTTGCATATGTTAATTGGAGAGCATAGTAGACTTGTATGAAAAGAGTTTATTGGGTAGATACTTGCATGCGATGTTTACATGAGGAGAGTTGTCTGTGTTTATTGTATTAGTACATTTGTCATGAGTATGCCTTAATTCACATGAACACACTATCATAGCGGTGATCTTTTTATTATAATCCCTGGTGTACATCATTGATAATAGCTAGAGTTGCAGAAAAGAATAAATGAGGAGCCAAGATTCTTCAAAAAAAAAAAAAAAAAAACACTTGACTTGTTTGGGTTCATAGCCTTTTTAACTCGAGTTATTAAGCCCGTAGGGGTGTCTCTACACCTAATGCCCTAAAACCGTCTGGTTTGGGAGTCATTGGCCCACAACTTGCTACATGGGTTAATTAGAAAGCTTAAGGGACTTGGACATTGCACAGTTAAGGAAAAATAAGAAGAATGACTTGTTCGGATTCGTAGCCTTTTCAACTCGAGTTATTAAGCCCGTAGGGGTGTCTTTACACTTGGTGCCCTAAAACCGTCTGGTTTGGGAGTCATTGGCCCAATGCTTGTTACATGGGTTGATTAGAAAGCTTAATGGATCAGGACATTGCATAGTCATCAAAAAAAAAAAAAAATACTTTTGAGAATCTTGGCTGCAACAGGTTAGTTTTTCTGTATATGTTGGGTGTTATTATGAGTTACACTAGGCTATTATAGTGGACAGTTAACTAATATGGAGATTGCATTTTACACCAAGGGTACTCATGACTTGTCTACTAGCATGCACAAGTACAGGGAGCTTTACTTTTGTATTAACTAAATTGTGGTTTTGACTCAATAGGTTCCTTCATGCTTATCCACTGTGCCTTTAATGACTCATTATGTCTCAATATCACACTGTAGTGGCACATAAGTTGATTGTTAGGTGGAGTAGTGTGGTCAATTGTTGTTGAGTATATATGAATATGTTAATGTTTGTGGGTATCATTTCTGGAAACCCTCATGAGACTTTACTCGTCCACTTGAGGTAACTTTGTGGTTTAAAGGCTTGTTGCATATGCTAAATGCAACCGTTTTCCCACGAAAGAGGAATTAGCTAGATTTTGTTTGATTTGATTTTATTTTTATTACTTGCTTGAGGACTAGCAAGTTGTAAGTTGGGGGATGTGATTAAGGCCGAATTGTACATCATTGAGGCCGTTAATTAGAATCTCTTAACTTCACGTGCTGGTCAAACCGTATACTTTATGTGTGTTGAATGTCAATCAGGTTGTACATAGTCAAAGCATAAAATGGGCAAAAAGACAGAATTGGGAGAGAGTTGACTTTCCTGCACGTGCGTTGACTTTTCCACACGTGCGTTGACTTTTTCTAGGAAACTGTGCCCGACATTTTAAACCTGTTTGGAAGGGATCAGAAGTATAAAAAGGAAAGAAAAAGGCTGGAATAGGGTTCTGAACTTAGTTTGACCTAAAGAGAGAGGCTAGGGTTTGAAAGGGAAGAGGAACTTGAAGCTTTAAGGATGTCTCCCATGGTGGTTCCTTCTCCATCTACCTCCTTCCACTCCTCCATGAGTAGCTAGTCTCCTTTTCTAGGGTTTTGATGAAACCCTAGCCATGTAATTAGTTTTTCTTTTTGATTTTTAATTATGTAAAGGTTTGAACATTTGTATGGTGATTTAGAAGTTTCTTTTATATATTTTTCATTATTTCTTCGAATATTTGACTTTCTGTGATTGTTGAATGTTATCCATACAAAAGTTTTCTATTCCTTCACATTCAAGGTATGAGACGAACCATACTACGAGGAACGAATCGTATCACTACCTTAGTTTAGAGTGAACGATTCATCTTACTTGAGATGGTTCGTGCTCGTACATTAAAGTGATGATCTTCTTGTTAAATGCTTTGAGCTTGTAGTTGCGAAGCATTAATCCGTTCAAACCATAGCATAACTGATTTCAATTGGAAACCCTAATTACGTGGCTAGTGGTGGACTCTTTGCCCTAGTTTTTCCCCCAATTCAGTAAACCCAATTTCATTTATTATTGATAATTTAATTCCTTAGTTTAATTTATTTGTTATTAAATTAGGCTATGAACAATCAATCTTTTTATCAAAATTAATTTAGGAATTTAACAATTAAATTAGTTTAATTTCATAATTGTCCCTGTGGATCGATACCTAGACTTGCCATTATTCTAAAAGAATTTGGTGTAGTGTAGGGTTTATTTTTGGTGTGTTCAACGACCCATCAAATTTTGACAAGAAGTCTCTTAGAGCGATCTCTCAAGATCTTAACCCTGAGTACATAGCTAGTTTCACCCATGTCCTTCTTCTTGAAGGTTGAGAATAGCTACCCTTTGGTGGAGCCAATCATCTCCTTATCATTTTCGGCCAATAGCATATCATCAACATATAATGACAGAATAAAAAAACTATCCTTGGATTGTTTGACATACACACGGCGATCTTCATCGATCATCGTAAACCCATCGGTGATAATTGCTCGATGAAATTTCAGATACCACTGTCTAGATGATTTCTTTAAACCATAAATAGATCTTTAAAGCTTGCAAACTTTGCACTTCATCCTAGCTGCTATAAAGTCCTCTGGCTAATCTATATAGATTTCTTCATTCAATTCTCCATTGAGAAATGCAGTTTTAACATCCATCTGATATAGCTCAAGGTCTAACCGAGCTACTATTGCTAGAATAAGGCGAATAGAGGCAAACCTTACTACTAGAGAAAATGTTTCCTCAGAGTCTACACCCTCCAATTGGGTGTAACCTTTCACCACTAGGTGAGCTTTATGCCTTTTTATGGAACCATCTATATTGCATTTGATCTTGAGAACCCATTTGTTCCCAATGGTCTTGCGCCCATGTGGCAAATCAACCAAGTCCCAGACATGGTTCTTCCTCACAGACTCCATCTTATCAAGCATCGTAACTTTTCACTCATCACTCGTAGGAGATGCTAGAGCCTCTTTTACTATTTTTGGCTTAGCAATGTCACTTGGAGCAATTATGAATGATTCCCCCTTAATCTTAAAACAATGACGGGGGATGGATCCACGCTCGCTTCTATGATGTTGAGGTTCTTGAGAATCTACATTTGCTGGACCTAGCCGATCAATGTCTCTTCCACTGTCCTTAGGAGCTTGAGGGATTTCCTCATTCTCAACTAAGCTACTTGGTATGCCATGTTGTGGTTCCTCCATCTCATAGAGATCTACATCTCTACTAACCTCACCTCTCCTAGGAAAATCTCCTTTTATGAAATCCACATCATGCGACTCAATTTCAGTCACACTTCTGTCTGACTACTCTCCAATGAACACATAGCCCTTAGAATGCTCACAATAACGAATGAAGATACACTTCTTTCCTCTAGGGCCTAACTTCCCATACTTATGAGAAATGTTGTGTATGAAAGCTACTGAGCCCCATAGCCGTAATTTGTCCGAATTTGGCTTTTTGTCGATCTATAATTCATAAGGGGTGGAAGGTACTGATTTAGAAGGCACACGAATAAGGATGTAGGCCACAGTTAGCAAAGAATCTCCCTAATGGGAAATAGGAGGATTGGCTTGCGCCATCATCGACCTAACCATATCCAGCAGTGTTTAATTTCTTCTCTCCGCTTCAATATTTTGTTACGGAATGCCAGGAATTGTCAACTGTCTAATTATTCCTTTCTCTTCAAAAAGCGTTTTGAATAGATCAGATAGATATTCATGGCCTCAGTCTATCCTTAAAGCCTTAATGCTTTTGTTTAATTGATTCTCAACCTCTAAAACATAACGTCGAAAGCAATCTAATGCTTCTGACTTATAAGAGATCAAATAGACATAACCAAAATGTGTATACTCATCTATAAATGTGATAAAGTAAGGAGCTCCATTTCTTTCCTTAACATTCATTGGCCCGCATATGTCAGAGTGAATTAGCTGTAATGGAAAAGATGCCCTTTTGGCTTTTCTAAATGGTTTTCTGGTTGCCTTGCCAACAAGGCAATGCTCACAAGTGGGTAGATTGACCCTAGCGAGTGGGCCTAAAAGGCCTTCTCAAGCTAACCTGATCATTCTATCTTTCCCAATGTGGCCTAATCTAGCATGCCATCTAATAGAATCATTATCAACATCACAATTAGACGTAATATATGAAATAGAGTCATTGGCATTATTCAAACTAGAATTATTAACATCTAGAACTAAAAAACCATCTAAAATAAAACCACTAGCATAATAAATTGTACCCAAAAAAATGCTAACTTGTCCACTCTCAAACTGAAAATTAAAACCAAGTTTTGTCATGCTGATAACTAATAATAAGTTTCGTCGAACCTCTAGAGCATAGAGTACGTCATGAAGATATAGAGTGCGCCCAAGTTGCATTTCCAACTTGTAAGTGCCAATCCCAAGCATCTCCACGCTAGATTTATTCCCCATGTATACTTGTTGGCTACCAATTGGAACTCGACAATACTTAACAAACCTAACTTTGTCCCTCGCTACGTGGCAGGTTGCTCCTGAGTCTACAACCCACAAATGAGGAGAGTGAGAAACTAAAACTTGACTAGAAATATAACAGTCAAAGCGAGAGAATAAGTTAGGGAGTACCTTCTTCGGCTCAAGGCAATCCCGAGCAAAGTGTCCTTCCTTCTTGCAATTAAGGCACGCCATGTTAGCCTTAGCTTTCTTGCCATCCCTCTTACCTCTTTTGCGCTTTGGCCCAAGGTCAACCCCATTTTTCTTTTTGGGAGCCTGTTTAGCCCTTCCGCGCCAAAGGCCAAATGCCCGGCGTGAGTTAGACTCAGCAATAAGAGCAGTGCCATCATGTTTGGCCACCTCTGGGCGCTCAGCTTTAAGCTCCAAATGACGTGATATGTCCTCAAATATTTTAACATTATCATTGTGCACCATATGACGCTTCATTTCTTCCCAAGAATGAGGAAGTGAGTGAATCACTGCTTGAACTTGTTGCTCTTGTGTCAGATTATGACCTGTTGCCGCCAACTCGCGTATCATAGTTGACATCACCCTCAGATGCTGCTTCGTTGAATGATGTGACTTTTTCTGATAGGAATCAAATTTCATGGTCAACTCGCGCAACTTCGCCAAAGAGGTGATGCCAAATTTTTGTTTGAGAGCCTCTCACATTTCAAAAGCAGTCAAGGAACCTTCAAACTCTACTATCCAGTCATTATGCATGCTGCTTAACATCGTAAAACGTGCACATCAATCTTTGTTTCACCATTCTTGATAGGCCTCAAGATCACGACGATGCTGAGCTGTAGTGCCTTGCTTAGGCTCAATCATCACTTGCTCAAGAGTCTCCAAGACCTCTTGCTCATTCAGGAGATACTAGATCTTACGACGCCAAATATCGTAGTTATTGCCATCCAGCTTTTCCCCTTTAGTCAAATCAATTACAATGCCTTTTGCTACCATAGTTAACTATATCTAGAGAAAAAATGCACAAGGGATAAAATTTTAGCACGATATAGAATAATTTTGCTGTATAAATTCAAATTAAATTTTAATAAAAAATGTACATTCGCAAGATCAAAAATTTGCTAAGCTTATAATCATCTCTTGCGCCTCTAGTGATTTTTATCAAACATTCAACTTAATTTAATGCGCAAAAAAATAAAAAATAAAAAAATAAATAAAAAAAATAAATAAATATGAACAGATTTATTAAGAGAATAATCCTCCAGTTCATATGACATGTAATAAGTATGATTTGGAAAAATTCACGTATGAGCATCTCAATAGGATAATACAATCCAAAAAATGATAAACAATATTTTATCATAAAATTCTAATTAATATTAATCATGCTTTGGGGATAATAACATGAGTTCTAACATAACAAAATTAATCATGATATTCCTGACATTCACAATATTCTTAAATAGCAGAAAATAATTTTCAATTTTTTTTTGGAATTTTCTGTAATTTTCCATGATTTCTTTAATAAAATAATACATAGAAAATATAAATAAATATTTTAGAAACTAAAACAGTATAAATTTTATACCAGTAAATAGCATATAATTTTAGTATACTTCTGTAAAAAATTCAAGTCAAGAAAATTAATTATGTGTGCACAGAAGCATTTTAACGTAAAAAATATTGAACTGATAACTCAGAAAAATATTTTTTTCGTTTCAAAAACATTGAAATTTAAACAGATTGTAGGCAAAGTAATTATAAGACTGACCATACAAGCCATGCTGAAAATAGAATTGTAGCGAATAATTTAGGAGCAATTAATGTAGTTTTTTAAAGTAAAACAAACAAAAAAAGCCTTATCAATACTAATCCCACACCTGCCTCAGGCATGTGTATCAACGCATGTGCTGACGCTTGTGTCAGCGCTGATGTCAGTGTACGCAGTGCAACAATCTCGTGCTGCGCTATTATCAGTTCTCTTTTTTTTTTAATATTGATTTCACATGCCTTACTTTCACTAAGATCTGATAACTTTGAAAAATAAAATTACCAATAATAATTTATCAGCTGTTAATGTAATTTTGCAGATATTATATACATGTGAATGTTCATAAAAAATTTAAATAGAATAAAAAAAATTGATAAAATCATTTTGACCAAACATCAGTATTTTATGCAAATAAAAATAATATATATATACATATATTAGTATAAAATACTAATTTCATGGATATTCCATAGCACGAAAACACGTTAATAATGGATTTGATACCAATGATGGAAATATAATACTATATACACAGCGGAAAATAATATGGATTCAGACAAACCTTGCTGGTAAACAGATTACATAATGAATCTAACTTAGAAGGTGAATCACGTACTCTTGAATAATCTCCACAGCAATGGACTAAAATTACTAGAGTTTTACCCACACCAATCACAATACAAAGGCAGAATGGTTTATAGGAAGAGAAAATGCATTTTTTTTTTTGTTATATCAAAATACAGAACCCACGATCTATTTATATAGGAGAGTTAGGAGATCCATGTGATAAATATATTATACGAGATAATATCTATCCCATATCTATAATATCTAATCAATAATTATCATATATTATATTGACAATTATCCCATATCAAGATTATCCCATATCTTGATATATAATCTATTACTGAATTTGGATCTCTCCTAATCGAGTCATGCCATCATGGGCGACCCAATTGAGTCTGAGTTTTGAACCCCGACGCAATTTCCAACATTATAAAACAAATATAATGATGGGTCAAGTGGTTAATGCTCTATATGAGAGTTGGTGTTTAGTTTCGATTCATCTAATATTTTTGTTTTGTTTTTTTTTGTTTTTATGTGGTTAGTCTTGTCGAAATATTGGTACTTACCTTGTGTACACATTAGTTTGTATGGACACTATGTCCAATCTTTACAATTGAATTAAATTTCACTTTTTGTTGATTTCTTTTAAACAAAAAAATAATAATAATAAAAATTAAAGATGTATCGACATGTGTGGTGATTTTTGTTGATTTTTAATGATCTTTTTTTTTTTTTTTTTTTTTTTTTTTTTTTTGGGTTTAAAGATGTGTTAAAATTATTAATGACAATTTTTGTTAGTTTTTGTTTCTTGCTTGCATATAACCTTAGAACTTGTACAAGAATCTTTATTAAAGATCTATAGATATATTTCGTGAAGCTCTTATTGAATTTTTCAATTTAAACAGTTCATAAATACATAAGTCTATATTGTACTATATTATTCCTAATCTTTCATTTGTGATCAGACATGGATAACAGTTGGATTGCCCTAGGTAGGATGGTTGATGGAAGGATGAGTAAACTATATATAATAATGGGGTCAAGTTATTTCTTCAATTTGCAATGGGTTTTTTTTTACCAGAATGGTAATATTTTGTGCCCGTATATAAAGTGTGTGAATGTTTGTAGACAAAATTAGAAATGTGGAAATTCATTTGCTCCGATATAAGATTATGCAAACTTACATTAACCAATACGGGGAACCTCATGTTTCAAAAGGGGTTTATCATGATGATGAGATGTGAGTCGATGGTGATGAAATTTTAGGTGGTATTGATGCCTTAGTGAAAAATCAAATAAGATGGGAATCAATTGATACAACCCAAGGGGAAGAAGTAAGAACTTTTGATAAGTTGCTGATTAATGCCAAGTGTGAGGTGTTCCTGGATTGTACAAATGATACTTTGTTAAAGTTTGTGACCGAGGTGCTTAATATGAAGGTACCAAATCACTGGAGCAATAAGTCAGTTGATATGATGCTAGAGTTTTTAACTAAACTATTACCGAAAAAAAATTTGGTTCCAAAGTCAACTCATGAAGCTAAGAAAATACTACGTGACTTGGGCTTGTTATATGAGCTCATTGATGCTTGCATAAATGATTGTGTATTATCTTGGAAGGAGAATGCAATGCTAGATAAATGTCCAACTTGTAAGACATCTATATACAAGATCAATCATGGAAGGGGTAACAAGATCTCCCATAAAGTATTGTGATACTTTCCTTTGATACTAAGGTTGAAATGATTGTATATGTCAAGGAAGAGGGCTGAGGACATGAGATGGTACAAAGACAAACAAGTGGACGACGAGGTATTGAGGCATCCCGCTGATAGTGATGAGTGGAAGGAATTCGATGCCCAACATCCCGAGTTTGCCTTGGAGCCTCGAATTATGTGGCTAGGCTTGGCCGTTGATGGGTTCAACCCTTTCGGGAACATGAATAACTCTTACAATTTGTGGCCCATCATACTCATTCCATACAACTTGCTTCCTTGGTTGGTTATGAAAGACCCATTTTCATGATGTCATTACTTATTCCTAGAGAATCGCAGCCAAAGATTAATATTGACATCTACATGCAACCATTGGTGGATGAGTTGAATCAGTTGTGGACAAATGGTGTACTAACTTACAATGCCTCCACCAATGAGACTTTTCGAATGCACGTAGCTTTATTGTGGACAATACAAGGTTGGCCTGCATTTTGTGACATATATAGGTGGAGAACAAAGGGTCATTGTTAGGTCCCTTGTGTTGTCAATTCCGCGGACAATCACTTTCAATTGTAAAGTTTGTCCCCTGTTTTCTCTTGGATTGCTCAAGCGACCAAGTTATCACTCGAGCGACAAATCCTTTCTCTCAGTACTTCAGGCCCTTTGTAAAACTTCTGAGAGCTAGCTTTTTGTGATTGAGTGCACACTTGATGGCTCGAGAGAAGGCACTTGTGCGTGCACGTTCTGGGCTCACCTCTCGAGCGACCAATTCGTTGCTCGAGTGAAGAATCCTTGCTTTCAGTACTTTAGGCCATCTGCAAAACTTTTGAGAGCTCACTTTCTTCGCTCAAGTGCGCACTTGGTGGCTCAAGTGAAGGAACTTATGTGTGCGCATATTCTAGGCTCAGCGCTCGAGCGGTCTGTGCAACCCAGAACTGCTATATAAGGCATCTTATGCTGTTCTTTAGGGTTGCCTCACTCACATCTGACTTTGCAGCCTCAAGAACACTTGAGCTAGCTACTAGGGAGTTTTTTTTTACAGTTTTCCTTGATGTCATTATGAGATTGCTGTCTCATTTGGATTGATTTGTATGCATCAAGGAGCTTGTCATTATTTAACCAATCAAGAGAGTTCATCGGTGGATTTCGAGAAGTTGAGCTTGGATGCTTTGAAGGAGTTTAAAGAAGCTCATAGTTGTGGATTCAACACCATGCTATTTAATCCCGAGACGAAGGCGTAGGTGGAAGCGACACAAGGAGTGCAATACATTACTAATGTGAGTTGGGTAATTGTTTGTACTCTTGGGTAATTTCATTATCTTTATAGTGGATTTTTTAGTGGCCTTTAGCCCGTGGTTTTTTTTATAGTGGATTCTCCAAGTCCATCTGTAGAATTTCAAAAACAACTTCAAGTAGCCCATGGAAAAGTCCAGACCTGCCTTTAATTTAGCAATACTAACATCCACACCCAGAAGGATTGATTTCTGACCTTCAAATCGGGTCTCACATATTGAACCCCACAATTACGTTGTCCCCACACATCTTCTTGACCGAAACAATTACTTTTTCACACCATGCCCCTAGTTTAGAAGGTCCTTTCCATGTGCTTTTCGACAATTCCCCTAGTTGAGACTGAGGTTCATCATTCCAACCACTAGCGCTAGCATTTGTAGAGAGTCCACTGCTTCATCAAGCTTGAACTCACCAAGATCGAGTAAACTTTCCATCTCTTTAAAGATTTTGTTCTTTTTGCTCAGATCACAATCAGAAGATTCAGAAATGAACACAATGGGTTTGGGCACATTAGCGGGTATGATGTGTTGGCTAGGGTAATGGTTGGTTGTGGGCAAGCCGTAGGTGGGTTTTATGTTATGGAGTGGCAATCTATTGCGGTTAGGGAGAGGGTTATTGACAGCTTTGGGATTTTCAGGTGGGGTAATGACCTTATTGTCAATCAAGTCTTGAATTTCATGGAGAAGGCGAAAGCAACGGTTAATATGGTGACCGTACTACTGATGAAATGGGCAATATTGGGTAGAGTCATGTTTAGGTAGGAGAGGATTAGGGAGAGGTTGAAGATTGAGCAGTTTGAGATACCCTTTCTCCGTCAATACCTTTAATGCATAGGTTAGGCTCATATGGAGTTAGGTGAACGTTCATTTTTAGGAGCAGGAAGCACTAGGTTTAGAAATATTAGCAAAGGGATCGGCTGGTATTGGCCGGGTATTCATGGGCTTGGGATTGGAATCAAGATGGGTGTTTCTGGTAAAGCATCTCCTTTCACGGCTTGCCCCTTGATTCAAAATGCTCTCAACTTGAGCAATAAAAGTGTTGTCCACAGTCTTCACAACAACTGTGAGCATTTGTTGCTTGTTCAACCCTTTGACCTTCAGAGTCCCAATAACCCACCAAAGATGTGCATAGGGATCAATACTTGTCCTGACCTTGTTCTTGCCACTCACTTCAGCTTGGCCAAGGAAATGGGTGGCTATATTGAAGCGAGGCCCATTTGTTGTTGATCTGTCATCACCCAAACTTGAGATAGATTCGGGTTGGCCCTTGTTAACAGCAGCTTGTCCTAAGATTAGGGAGCTTTTTGATGGGATCGAAACCCCAAATGTTAAATCTACCACCGTTCCTTGAAGGTCTTCAATCATTCCCAACATCCTAGCAGTAGTGGGTTCGGCCATTTGGCGTTCTTGGCGTACCCGAATCGGAGTGGGTGCATCCATCATGCACAAATTAGTACTTTCAACAATGAACACCTTTGGCTTAGGCAGATGGGCTGGGGTGATGTATATACTGGGGTTGAAGGTAGATGGGAGCATGTGGATGAGGTTAAGGTGAGGAGAATGTACCTGGTCATGGATGGGGAGTGGGTTGGTAGTAACATTGGGTTCTTGAGGTGGGGCTATCGTCTGGTTGTTGATAAGATTCTGAACCTCGTGACGAAGGTAGTAGCAACAATCGGTGCTATGACCGCACTGCTAATGGTACACGCAGTATTTGGTGGGGTTATATCTAACAGGGAGTGGGTTAGGAAGAGGTTGGGGATCAAGAGGTTTGAGATACACTTTTTTCATTAGGACTTTTAGTGTGTTGGTTAGGCTCATATGGAAGGGGGTGAAAGTTCTACCTTGAGCTCGGGTTGGGCTAGCTATTTGTGGGTTGGAATTTGCAAAAGGGTCAGCAGTAGCGATGGTATTGATTTCAGTGGGTTTAGGAATAGGGCTACTGTTGGCATTGGTACTCCCAAAAAACACCCTCCTTGTTGGTTCGCTTGTTCTAGGAATAATCCCTTTGTTGAATGCACTCTCTGAACCCCTAATTCATGCAAATTTTTGAAAGTAAATAGTGGAGTGACTATTAACTTTTGTAACATATCAGGCTCAAGGTTCTGCACCACTATCCGCACTTGGTCCCTATCAAAAGGTTGATCTGTCATTTGTGCTGTCTTTGCTCTCTTCCTTGTAACAAATTCCACAAAAGGTTCTTCAAGATTCTGGTGGGTTGTTTCAAGCTTTTGAGTGGTCATTTCAATTTGGGTATCGTAAGAATACTGATTGACAAATACCTTAGCCAACTCTTCACTTTATCCTCCAACTTGGCGTACCAAGTGGCTGCTATGCCCGACAAGGTTCTTCCATACATAGAGAGTTTCTGAGGCTTAGTCAGACCCGTCGGTTTCAGGACGTCCAAGAAAAGCCGGATATGTACCATAGGATCTCCAACCCATTAAAACGGTCAATGTATGGCATTTTGAATCTATCTATGAGCCTTGCGGAAGCCTTGGTGTACCCATCCTCAATGTTGGGAATGGAGTTAAATCCCTGTGCCTTTTTGAATTGCTTCTCAAGGTTAACAATTTTTAACAAGGTTAGGTTGAGATCATTAATATCAAGGGCATAAAGCCCATCATTAGGCTACATCAGGGGTCTGAAAACTCAAGCATGAGCCAACCTTTTCCGGGGATCCGGACCTTGCAAATCTTCAGTTAGCGAAGGTGGGTCAAAGTTCGGCTGGGTGCCCAGGACTAGATGTGTAGTAGATGCCCCAGATGGGCGTTGCATTTCAGCATTGGTCTCATCCTACATGGCAATTCCCCGGCTTAATGTCGCTGTCATGGCCCAACTTCTTCTGGACTCTGTGTCATCATGGGTCTACTGAGTTGGCAATCTGGGAAATGAATGGTTGTAAGCTGAGAGCTGACTAACAAGGATTTCGACCTAATTATACTTTGATGTATCTGAATTGGATTAGTGTAGACGAGTTTGACTGGGTTGGGCTTTTTAGAATGGGTCTTTCGGTATTGGATGGATCTTTTCTTTTGGGAATCAGATAGACTAGGCTTTTGCTAAGTAGTTTTTTTTTTTTTTTTTTTTTTTTTTTTTTTTTTTTTTCTGGAATTGGATGGATTGGGTTTTTGCTGAGTTAGGTATGGCTCCTTCTTTCGCTCAGTTAAACCTAGTATCAAAAACAAATGATGCATCAAATCGTGATACCGGGTATGCTAATCAAAGCAAAGCAAAATACAATTTTTTTTTGGCCCTGGTTCTGGTTTTGCTGAAAATTCACCCATATCAAACACAAACCCTTGGATTTCGACCCAAATTTTGACTCTGATATAATCCTCAAGGTTTAAAGGAATCGTCTCAAGATTAAGACTCTCCTAGGATTGCATCACACATCGCCAAAGATTTCACATTTTGCACAAAAGCATTCAAAACACCCCTATGAGAGGTTAGGGTTTCCCTGTCCTAGCTTTGGAGTGATCTACGACTTTATTATTCAAACAAGTGGTATCACATCATCCTACATATGGAAGAGCATCCTATCCTAGTTTGGAACAGTCTCTATGGCTTTACTATATGTAGCTAGGCCAAATGGTCAAAGGGGTACCTCAGCAAGACTACCTAATATACCTTTCACACCTAACACCGAGAAGTGAAATGAGGATCAAGAGGTACAACAGTAGTTCAGATCTAAGGGTTGTATTCCCAACTTCGTAGAGCCCATGACTGGTTAGCCTTTTGGCAAGCTTTTGGGCAAGCCTCCAGCAAACCGTCCAAGAATAGTAGATGGCAAACACAATGACTTAAGCGCAACAATGCAAATGCAAAGAACATATAAGTGTAGATAAAATTTCACATCATGAAGTTCGAGTCAAGTTCTCTAAAGTCCCCAGCAGAGTTGCCAGAAACTGTAGCTTGACTTTTCGTGCTCCTTTCGGATACGATAGCCCTACAGTTCGGACTCCCGTGGTTTTGAATTTGATCTCACAAGTGCAATGTGAAATAGATAAACACAAAAGAGTCCAAATCTGGCAAATCTTTTGGAAAATCGTTTTTGAATCAACCTGCCAAAAATGGACTGCTTTGCCAGATTATAGAGTTGCCACCTAAATATTTTTGAGAAATTTATGAAACCCGAGACTCGTGCCAAAGGCCACTTATCCGTCATCACCAAAGTGTCTCGACTCGGGAACTTAGGTACGAGAGGGAAAGGTCATGAATTGAGCACCCCACTCGCTCGATCAAAGATCGGCATCTACTAATCATGATGTGATTCTTATTTACATTATATGCTCTCATTCCGATTATGAGACTAACTTTACTGTGTGTTGCACACAAGTATAGACTAATTTGTAAAAATTGGAACATTTGATTTCATGTACGTTTTTTAAAATTGTTTCAAATATGTACCACTTGAAAAAGTGATCTCGTGTGCACATTACCCAAATTATTCCAATTCAAGCAATTAGCCTTCATCCACAGGCATTCAAACAATTTATCACTTAAGCAATTAGCCTCATGGCAAGCATGCTAGATATGGCAACAATCACACTCATGCAATATGCTAAAGTAATAAAATGCTCACCTGGTACTCCGAGGTGAGCCAAAACAAGCAAAATAATTAGAAAACATGCGTGCCCCTAATTAATGCAATATGTCTAATGCAACACATGCAAGATCCAATTAATAGGCTTGGCTACTAATATAATATGTGAACCAATTTGATTGCATGCGGTTTTAAAACACGTATTCAACGAAGTAATAAACAATAATGCTTGTTAGAATGATGAACCGAGCCTCGATTCATGCAAGACAACTATGAGTTGCTTTGAACTCCTTCAAAGCATCCAAGCTCAACTTCTCGGAATCCACTGATGAATACTCTTGATGGTTGAATGGTGACAAGCTCCTTGATGTATACAAATCAATCCAAATGAGATAGCAATCTCACAATGACATCAAAGAAAACAATGAAAAGCTTCCTAGTAGATTGCTCAAGAGTACTTGAGGCTGCAAACTCGGATGTGGGAGAGGCAACCCTAACAAACAACATAAGTTGCCTTTTATAGCAGTTAGGGTTGTACAGACCGCTCGAGTGAAGGAATGGTCGCTCGAGCGGTGAGCCTAGAATGCGTGCGCACATAAGTGCCTTCACTCAAGCCACTAAATGTGCGCTCAAGCAAAGAAAGCGAGCTCTCAGAAGTTTTACAAAGGGCTTGAAATACTGAGAGTAGGGATTCTTCGCTTGAGCGATGCAGTGATCGCTTGAGCAGTCCAAGAGAAAACAGAGGACAGAGTTTACATTTGAAAAATGATTGTCCACAGAATTGACAACACAAGGGACCTAAAAATTTCCCTCTTTGTCAATTCCTGGACAAAACCCATCTAACATTTTACCCTAACAAACACACACTTCTAGACACAAACCAAAGAACAACCTAACCAATCTAAACGCTGTGCGAAGAGAACTATCCTGCAAAGAAAACAAATAATGCACAAGTACTAGAAAGGATAGGAAAATGATTAGTAGCAAGATATGAATCCAAAACCAAAACCAAAACACAACATGCTATCATTATATCATACTCCCCCTTTTTGTTTGGGAGAGACAAAGGGATAAAAATAAAGAAAGAGAACTAAACAATCCTAAAATAACAACAAACAGGGCCAGCAAAGAGTAACTAAGAACAGCTAATATGCTAACTACAAAAATTGTCAGCCAATAGGAGGAGATAATAATAAAACATGTCCAGCAGATAATAATAAAATAAAAGAAAAATAATAAAGAAAATGTGTCCAAGACAGATCAAAGCAACATCACTGAAACGACGGTAGAGGTAGAGGCTACTGCATCTGGAGAATGGAAAGAATCTGGGCAAGCTTGAGAGAGGACTGATCCACGACATACTCAATCCTCCCAGTAGAGGCCTCCAACACAGTTGTAGACGTTCCCGAACGTCCCGGGAGGGAAAGCCCCGTTTTGTTCATTGGGCTCACTACAGTTCAGGACTCAAATGTCACGATTCTGAATCTAATCCCGCAAAGTGCAATGCGAGACCAATAAATCACCAAAGAGTCCAAATCCGGCAAATCGTTTTGAAAAATAGATTTTTAGAAAGAAGTGCCAAACATGGACTGCTTTGGCAAATACAGAGTCGCCACCTAAATATTTTATTTTGAGGGAATTTAGGAAACCCTGACTCGTGCCTAAGGCCACGTGTCCGTCATCACCAAAGTTGCCTCGGCTCGGGAACTTGGGTACGATTGGGGAAGGTCACTTTGTGAGTACCCCCGCTCGCCCGATCAAAGATCGGCCTCTACTAATCATGATATCGAGTTTTGAAAACATTATGTGATCTTATTCCGATTTATTAGCCTAGAGTTACTATGTGATGCGCGTAGCATACAAGTATAGACTGGATCGCCTGAGTTGGAACAAAACATTTCATGTTTGTTTTTGAAAGCGGTTTGCTACTCGCAAGTAGGCTAAAATGCGGATTTTGCCACCTTCAAGTGGGCTTAGAAAACATGGTGATTTGTCACTATCTAGTGGGCTTAAAACTCGCAATCAATGAATTGTTCCAATTCAGATAATCCAACCTTCACCCACAGGCATTCAGGCAGTTATATCACATAAGCACTTAGCCTCATGGTAAGCATGCAATCATGGCAGTCACTCACACACATGCAAGGGTGCTAAAGCATAAATACTTACCGAGTACTCCAAGCCAAAGAAAGAAGCTAATTAGAAAAAACATGCATGAATCCTAGCTATGCTGAGATACTTAATGCAGCACATGCAAAAATGGTACTACAATAGGCTCAGCTATTCTAAACATGGCATATGAAATGCAACAAATAACATGTATTCAACTTGGAATTGAAATATCATGCGGTTAGTATGATGCGTCGAGCCCAGTGCATGCAATACAAATGAATGAATGCACGCATGCATAGCATAAGGTATGCTAATTTAAATATGCTCTAATACTAACCATTGAAAGCAGGTAAATAAAAGGGAGAAAGAAGTGGGGGTTGGAAGACATACACACACTCACACACACTTATTACACAATTGCCCTCGCCCGGAGGGTCCGAAAGAATAATACAGGCCAAATAATGAATCAACTATCCTAGCTAATTAATTATTACAAAACTTCTAATTAATTAACAAATTAATTACAAAAACAGCCTAAATATGAAACTAAAGAGACCGCCGCAGCTCTGCCTCGGAATGCGTGGATGATGTATGCTCGATTTGCCTTGCTCGGAAACCCGTTACCATGCCACTGTTACCTCTGTTTGCACTGTTCTACACCTCTGAGGGATGTGAAAATTCTTGAGGCACCTCAGAACCATTCCCTGATCATTTTGGAATGTCACCGGCCAATTAAAAGCACCACCAACCATGTAAATGTGATCATCGACCATAAATTGGGTCACCGACTGGACTCTGATGGTCGGTCGGCGCTGAAAGTGGCCGGCCGGCCACTTATTCCTGCAGAATCCTGTTTTTGCTGCAGCAGTGGACAGACAGTGCATGGCAAGGAAATTTCAAAGCAATGTATGCATGGCCACAGTCCCTATCATGTTATGGACTCAAGGGAGTGTGGCCCTTGGTCCTCGGGCCACCAATCACGCATCTCGATGCATGATGGCCAAAGGCACCAAGTTTGCAAATCAATGTAAATGCATGGGACAAAACAAATGAATGCTTCACGCCCTATCATGTTGAGGTCAAGGGCATCGGTAACCAAGGATTGAGACGTGTTTCGTCACTTTAAGTTCGAACACATCTCATTCCTCATACTCGGTTTAACACCCCAAACCAAGCAAAATGTAATGCATGTATGCAATGTGGCTCAAGTATGCAACATGACTCAAAGTGAGCAAAGCATGCTAAATGCAATGCAAACTAAACATGCAAATGTGCAATGCGCCAAGCATGCAAGATGCAATACAATGCAACATAACATGCAAACAATATGGCAATGCATATAGATATACAATACTATGATGCAACCTAGATAAGCAACTATGGAAAAGGATAGGCATGCAACAATGCACAAACGCATGACCTATGGACTTATACTAAGATGGAGGAGCCTCAGCCACACCCCAAAACAGTGGCCAAAAGCTATGGAAATGATAGATAAATGCTCATGCAAACATGTACACCAATGGGCCTAAAGCTAAGGCACAAAAGGTAATTTTCAAGAACACTCAAAAGATGATAAACCTAGACACTAGACCAACATGTTAAACTCTAAAAGTGTATAGAAGGTGATGCCAAATCAACCATGTTATGCAAGCAAGGCATGCAACAATGACCAAAACTTAAAGCCAACAAAGGGGTCCAAACCATAGCTATGTCAACCAAACCCCAAAGGACCAAAATGACTTAAAACAGTCCTAAGGCACTCCAAAACAAGACTAAAGCATGCATAGATCATGGTCAAAACATGCTAAGAAATGAATGCAAAACAAAGGGGGATTTAAGGCCACAAAGAGGGCACTCTATTACAACCACCCCAACCACATATGGCATGGACTAATCAATGCAAAACAGAGTTTTAACATGCAAAAAGGAGCCCCAAAACCCACTGATATGGCAACCCAAAGCCTCAAACACATAGGCATGCACAATGACTCATTTTAAGGCACAAAAGAGCATCTCTTCAAAGCATGGAAAGGATGATGAATGCAAGCATACAAACATGGATTATGGATTGAAATAGCATGGGAAATGATTCCAAATCACTGAAACAACCCAACTAAAGCATGCTAATGACTCACACACTCAAGGCTCACAAGCCAAAATGCATGGTGGCTATGCCAAACATGGCAAATATGATCAAATCAGTACCCAACAGACCTCAAGCATGATGAAATATGACCAAAAGCTTCATGAAGTCCAGCTAGAACATGCAAGCATGGAGGAGCAAATGCATGGCACATGTTATGACAATAAAGATGATTACTAGACAAGTGTATGATGCATGTAACGGACCACCAATCTGACCAAAAACAGAGGTATAAAATGACCAAATGACACCCAAAAACCTCTGAAATGGAGCTAAGTAAAGCTAAGCATGTATACTACCCTTATGAGCCAAAAACATGAACAAATGAGACACAAAGGGAGAGGGGTGTCCCTCCCCTATACAAGACTTCAAGACCCCTTCACCACCATTGAAAATCCACTGGATTTTAGTGGTGAGAAGGCCAATACACAAAAGGTTCCAAAGCTCAACAAAGAAGGCACAAAAGGGGCTAAACAAGGCCTAAGAGGGGGAGGTCGACCCCCAACACCAAAATGACCTTAATGAAACATCTCAAACATCAAAAAATAGAACTTTTATCAGTTATACACAAAGCTCAAAACAGCATGCAAAGTGGGTTAAAAGCTAGTGCAAGAATGGGGAATATAAAGTAATTATGCTCACCCTTGAAGAACACTTGAAGAACAGCAACCTCAGGCCTTTCTTCTGATCAAAACTAGCTTAAAAGCTCTAAGAACAACCTCCCAACACCTCAATAACCCAAGTATAGTGTAATACTAGGTGCCTTAGTGCAAAACTAAGAACAAAATACCCTTTTAGGCCCTCTCACACACACAAATGAAGAGAAAGAGGGAGATATAGAGAGAGAAAGTTGTATATATCATATATCTCTGGTTTTTGCTGAACCCCTTCAAAGGAGAGGGAAGGCTCTCTTATATAGAGCAAGATAAAGACCTAAACTTCTTAAAGAAGCTAAACAAAAGGGGTCAAGGGGGGCAAGCTTCTCAAGGAAGCTAAGGCAAAGGGTCCAAGCTTCTTGAGGAAGCTAAGACAAAGGGTCAAGCTTTCTCAAGAAGCTAAGGCAAAGGGTGCAAGCTTCTCCAAGAAGCTTAGAACAAAAAGGGGGCAAAGGGTGCAAGTCCTCCATACACGTGCATGGAGGACAGATCTGTGTGCTCCAGCTGGCAGAGCTGGTATGCACAATGCCTAAAAAAGGAAAAAAAGAAGCCCCGGCCAGAAAATATGGCCGATTGACCAAATTAAGGGCCAACCGACCACCAAAGATGCCGACCGGCCATCACCAATGGCCGGTGGCAAGAGAACATGGCCGGTGGCCTCAAGCCATGGCCGGTGAGGTGTGGGGATGGTCAACAAGCTATTTCCCACCCTCAGAAGCAAACAACAAGTGTTTGGTGCAAAACCAAACACAAAAACAAACAAGTTGAGAGATCCTAAGGCAAGGCGCGTAGCCGAGACCTTTGGGAACTCAAAACGAACACAAACATGGATGATCACAGAGTGTTCAAACGGTGACGTCCAAGTTTTGAGGACAGTAAAAAATGGGGTGTCTATAGCAGTAAGGCGCGTATCAGTAGATGTCTCTAGGTCCGTGATCTGAACATCATTGACGTCCATCCGAGCGTCCAATCGATCAAAGAATGCAAACATGGCCTGCTCTATTTGGCGAAGCTGCCCTCGAATAGAATGAGCTAGGAGAGGCTGCTCCCCCTCACCAGCAGCTGCAGCATCCAACTCAGCATCTTCATCTATTTGGTCCTCACCTACACCCAAACCACCCACCCCGGATGAAGCTCCCTTAACATGGGCTTGACTCTGAGACACCGTCTTTTTGGTGATGGGTTTGATTGGACACGCAAAGTCGTCGCCTGAAGAGGAGGGGACTAGGATAGACTCAAGTATTCGATTGATGAGACAACCATAAGAAAGGCCTAAAGATTTTTTTCCTTCAAACACAAAAATCATTTCTTCGACAATCATTTTGGGAATATCAATAGGAAGACAATGATCTACACAATAGAGGACATAACCTTAGTCCTGAGAGATGTTGAAACTATGGGTAATGACATGAATATTTGCATAGACAATGCTGTTCAAAAGACAAAAACATGAAAGGAGCTCGTTTTGCCGAATAAGAGCCTCGACAATCCAAGGCCAGGGTGTGTCACAAATTTCAGAAGCCACCATGTCAAAATCGGCATTGCAGGTGGCAAAAAAATGAAAATGACAGTTATGCACAGGAGGAATGTTGAGAAAGGACCGAATGCATTCTGTATTGACAAAGATTTCCTTGGAGCGGACCCAAGTCTTGAAAGAAGTGGAGACTTTATCAATGGAGTGGATGTTGTAATAAAATTTCCAGACCCAACTAAGATTTTGTTGGCTGGAAAAGTGAATAACAAGATCACCACCCAAGGCATCAAAAAGCGACCGAATGGGAATAGATTCAAAAGTGGAGGGTTGGACATTTCATTCTAGATGAACAATCCTTGACTTGTAGAAATTTCAATACAAGATGGTTTTTTCTTTTGATGGAAAAAGATCTATGTTATAAGCGAGACAGGAACCAGAAGACTTACACTATCTAGAGGATTCTGCCATGACAGCTAGAACTGAAAGATAGGGAACACAGACAACCCATAGACCAACCACCAAGACAAAAACAAACAGGCACAGTGAAACCCCCACCAAGGACACCCCCCAAAAGCCTCAATAAACAACCCGCTAAAGCAATCTACAGTGTACAGGGTTAGCAAGTCAAGTGTATACAACAATTATTAGCATGATATAGTGATTGAGAGGAAAACATAAGATGAAGCATAAACTACCAAAGCAAATTACAGTGTACACCTTCTTTTTTTTTTTTAAACAGATACAAACAAGGGAAAACAAAAATGAAGCATACATTGCATTAAAGCCAGGAAAAGAACACACAAAATTATATAAGTCTAAGACCTTAAAAAATAAAAGAAAAGAAACACAGTAAAAATATCAGAAATCCTCGAACATAAACACAATCAAGTAAGAGGGCAGAAGATGTGTAAACAAAAACCAAGAACCACCAAGAAATAAACCATCAGGAACTACATTTTGAAGTATAAATGAACCAAAAAAGAAAAAAGAAAAAGAAAAAAAAAAAGAGAGAAGAAAAGAAGAAAAACTTACCAATGAGTGATCAAAATCACTAGGTGAAATAAGAAATCAAGAGAGATAGAGTAGAGGGAGGACGAACAGAAAAAAGACCCAATGCCCTAAGAGAGAGAAGAGAGAAGTAGAGATTTGGGAAAAAAGTGAAGAGAGAGAAGACGGACAGAACTATTTAAATCAGTGCATATCGCTCAAGCGAACCCACTAACACGTAAGCCATCACTCGAGCCAAGAAACCAACGCTTAAGCGCAGAAACGTGCCTCTCAAGAGTTTGAAACACCTGCAAAAATACTGGGAGCAAAGTTTTACCGCTCGAGCGCAAGAAACATCCCTCAAACACACATTTCTAAGCATCCAAAAACACTCATCCAACAGAATATCACCTGAAACAAAAATGTATTAGTAGAGATAGCACTAATATGATACTAAGATGGGATAATCACATATCATAAGACCGTCAAACTTGCAAGATAGATAATGTGAACATGAAATCATTAGTAAGCAAGGAGAGATTTTTGAAAATCAAGCATTTGTCAATACATGAATACCCAGCTTAAGTGCAATCATGAAGTCTCATATGAAGGGGTGTGTGTGTGTGTGTGCAATCCTAAACATCCACACCCGCTGGAGTTAATCCAAGTAGTGATCTGATGGCTAGTCCTTCGGCAAGAAGTCTGAGCAGAACTAAGAAAAGTCAAACAACCAGTGATCAAGGGGTATTTGTTGAGTAAGTATGAAAGCTCCCCATCAATCAAGGATATTAATTTTTCGTGGGCACTCACCGACAGCTTTTACGCTCAGAGTATAGAAGCCAAACCAGAGACGAATGAAAATATATAATGAAAGCCTGGTTGGTGCCTCTAAGGTAGCCATTTCCTCATGCCTCGAGATCATTAGAAAATAAGGGAAAGCCATGGAAGCTCAATAAGATGGATGGTGGTTAAGAGACTTAACATCACCCAAGATATGTTGGCAAGGGTCAATTTCCTGAGAAATGCACAAGACCCCAAGCTAGAAGTCCATAGAGAACTTTGATCACTTATGCGAAAACCCCTACAAATGCTTAACTCAAGGATGTGTACAGACTGGGTTCATGAAGCAAACAAGCATGTACATTCATCATGCGCAAAAAAACAAGCAAATATTTCAGCCTTGCATACAAAAATGAGAGATGTTCAGATAAATATGTGCTCAAAGAAGACAAGCATCAATGATTATGAGATCATAGCATCCAAGCACACAAAAGACCAATTTACCCATATCCACTCATGTAACAAGAGACAGTCTAGTCAATGAGAACTACACCCAAGGTCTTTCTAAGGAATTCAGACCTAAGAAGATCAAGGGGTTTTGTAAAAATGTCAGCTCTTTGATGCTCAGTAGTAACATGTTCAAGAACGACAAGACCATCTTCAACTAACTATTGGATGAAATTGTGACTAATATCAATATGTTTGGTGCAAGAGTGTTGAACCAGATTGCAGGAAATGTGGATGGCACTAGTGTTATCACAGAATAGGGTAAATGTGTACTGGTCTAAACCATAATCATAAAGCATTTGTTTCATCCAAATCACTTGACACTACAACAAAATTGATTTTTTACGGCACTGCATCACCAACATACAACAAATGCACGCGTAGTTTCTCACTTTTACGCTTGCTTTTTTTGCACGTCATAAATAATTTTCCAACCACGACGTGTCTATTGTGTAGGCCGTGACAATGATTTTTTTACGGCTTGCAATGTTTGCCATAAATAATAAAAATTTCTATGACATGCATATCGCATGCCGTTAATACATCAACTATATACGATACACATACACTAGTTGTTAAAAGTATTACACTTTTTACAACGCACAATGTTTGTCATAAATTGTATAATTAAAAAAAAAAAGCGCCAAAATGAAATTTCTGGGCCTAATTCACCAAAAAAAGAATTATTAGAAAAAGAACATATACATCAACTGTTTGGCTTCTAATAGATTCTAATCATCAGAGAGACTGGTTTGAAGGATTTTAATCTCTCTTCGGTGGCAACTAGCTCGACAGCTACATCCATTGCTGTTTCGCTTGTCGTCTCTTTGCTCACTTCCATTTTCTAACTCGGTAATTGTCTTCCATTTTCTAACTCGTCTATTTGTGGCTTTGATTAGCAAAATGACGTTAACGACTGCACTTAACGGCGTTGGGCACAGGGAGGGAGATAAGGAACAGTACGCACTCATACTCTTTCTCTCTCTCTCTCTCTCTCTCTCTCTCTCTATCTCTCTCTCTCTCTCTCTCTGATTTGCCCTAAACACATCTCATTTGGGGCAAATCAACCCACAAATCTACACAGTTCGAAGCAAAGATTAGGGCACCAATTATTTTCTAGGTTTTAGTTTTTTCTCTTCAGTTCCACGAAGATTTGAATCACAGGGGTATGAATTTTGTCTACTGAGATTATTGATTTTTGTTCATTCTTGTTTGTGTTTTTTTTAATCTGATGTTTGATTTCTTCACCTATTTTGATCTGAAACCCATTTTCAATCATTTTGCATATCTATGCGTAGCAATATCAAAATTCAAGTATCTATCTATCTTTATATACTGAGTATATATATAGTATGTGCTTTTCCTTTTTGATATGTTGATCTCTTAGTTTTGCATTTAATATTTTACTAGTTACATAGTTCGTAATGTGAATTCAAATCCTAATTTTTTGAAACAGAATTGAATCGAATTGAGAAATGTGGTAAGATTTGGCACAAACCATAAAAAATAACGTTAAACAATTATATATATATAAAGAAAATGAGCTAGATCTAACATTCCCTTTTAGAAGTTGTATTCTAGCATTTTCACGAATTAAAAAGGGGTCAAAATCCATCAGATCTAATAGTTTCAAGAATCACTTAAATCGTAAACATTAATCGAATTGTGAATCATGCTAGATTCATCCATACAAAAACAAAGACATAAAAAATGAAGAAGAAATATTGAGATACAGTATTCCAGTCTTTCAGATATTTTACTACCAGGTATAAGAGATATGCTATCCATTTTCTTTTTACCAGCTTTCTTCCTTTGTTCCTTGATGATGTCTGTGGCTTCATTACCAAACAAATTACTAGTTGTTCCATTTCAACATCAACTTTGTTTTGCAGACTATTATAAATGTAATTTTCTCTAAAGTGTTTTTGTGTTTACCCAAGGTTACTCCAATTTAGTTAGGTAGCTATTATCATGCTCTTATTTCCTGATTTATTTGTGGGTGCAACATCAGTTCAATAACTAGGAATTATTATTACTGAAATTGTTAAGATAGTGTGTCCTATATATGACCCAACAAGTTTTTGTAGGCAAAAAGTTGTCATTTTACTCTAAAAACATGAAATGGGGGTTTTCTCCTAATGACATTTTTGTACTATATTGAGAATACATTGTGTTTTTGGAATTAACATTTCTATCTTTATCTTGAATTAGAAACTGGATAGCTTACCACAAGCCTGGTAAGTTCCTTGAAGCAGAATGGTAGAAAAGAGGTTTCTTAAGTGGCCAGTCATCACCTCACCACATACCATGGAAATTATACAGCTCAAAATGTTGAATTTTGAAATTATTGTATAGCATATTAGCATGGCGAAGGTTGCTACTCAGGGCCATGTGTCTTCCAATGCTCTTCATTTAGGAAACACCCATCAGTTTCATATCATTTAAATTTTTATGTGAAAACAATGTTTAAAGTTTCATAAAACTATTTTAAAGTGTTTTTAAAGAATTGATGTTTTCAGAACTCCTTGCTTGTTTGTTTTAATAGAAATTCCTTGTGGGAAAGTGAGAACGAAATATATTTGAAGAGATCCATCATTAATTTTGTAATGTTGGCATACCACACTATTGAGTATCCTGTGGAACTTGCTGTGAATGGTTCTAATATTTTTTTTCTTGCATTATGATTGTATTAAGAGTTTTCTTGATCGTCTTATCTTGGGTCTTGTCTTGTGTGAAACCAAAGGTGCTTGAAAGAGTCAATTTCATCTCACTTGGGTGAGGATTTTTCATGCAATCTTTCATTTGTGTTCCTGATTTTCTTTTTGTAGGCATCTCCAATACAATTGGCTGGAAGGCAAGTTTATATGGAGGAGAGGAGAGCAAACATTGGTTGGAAAGCAAGTTTATATAGAGAGCAAACATTGGTGGTGCTTCTCGAGGAGGCAGTATGTCTTTTAAACTATTTTTCCTATTAATTATAATTTTTTTCATATTAATTATTATGCTGAATTGGTCTAAATTACTTTGTTTTGAAGTATTCATTTATTTTCCTTACATGTAATTTGATGCATTAAAGGAAACACTTATCAAGGGGCTAAATCCCTATATTACTTTGTGCAATACTCTTTGAAAATGCCTACAATCAATTCTTAGTGTGGCCTTATGGCATTTTCCTTTTTAATAAGCCACACAAAGAATGTTTTCCTTGATTAGAGGACATCATATCCATCATTCTTGACAATGTCACCTCCTAACAAAATTTTACACTTTGACCACATCAGATTCTCAAGGAAGAGCTATGTTGTTTAAGATGACTTGTGAACTCTTTAACTATTTTTGAAAGTTCACTGGGGGAAGGATGCGGAAGAACTATATTTTTCCTAGTTTTAAACTTGAAAAATACATCATTTGTAGCATGGAGATAATTGATAATTGTATTTCACTGAGGTCCTTTAAGTTTTAGGATATGGCATGCATTTAAGCTTTGACTATCAGTTATATTTATATTTGCAACTTGCTTTGGTTGCAAATCTGGCAAAAATCTAGCAGTTTTTTTTTTTTTTTTTTTTTTTTTTTTTTTTTTTTTTTAATTATGGCAGGTTTGGCTGGTACATTGTAGGGAAGTGAGTTGAGTGATGTTAGTTATAAAATAGGGCATCTAGTGTTATAGAGGGTCTTTTTTTACAGTTAAGCATGTGAGGCCTCAAAGTTCTTTCTAACTGTTTGTCCATGCAAGTTCCAAGCTAGTTCTTTTTTACGGAATGTGTCTTGAGTGTAAGTGAGGAAAAAGTTAGGTGAGTTGGTGTGTTCCCTTCTCTTTGAGGGTTGAGTGGTGTGTGCTTTCAAATATATTATATTTTGTTTGCAGGTACACAGCTGGTCCTTGTTTAGGGATGTTATTGTTGAGGGCTGAGTGAAATGAGTTATAAATTGTTGGTTAGTTCTTGTGTTGTTGTTCTTGGTTGTTACCATTTTGTTGTAGAGTGGTTCCTGAGTGTCTGTGGGTTGAGTGACTGAGCTATAAATAAGGAAATTACCTTGCTTCTCAATGTTTGTTGAATACTCCCCTATAGTGTTGATTGCTTGGCCTTTTAGGATCTTTTTGTGGAGGTAGTTGGCAAGTTTCCATTTTTTGGGGAGTTCTTCTAGTTGTTGTAGCTCCGTTTTCTTGTTTTTATCTCTTGTTGCTCCTCTGTTTGGATCTTGTGCTACTACTACTATTAGTGTTGTCTTAGGGGGCTGCTCCTGGGCTGTCTAAGCAGTGTGCTTCTACTTTAAGCTGTTGTGGGGCTTGTGCTGCTTAGGTAGTGTGTTTGTTGTCTGTGTATTGCTACTCTAAGGCTGGTTTTTGTTGTTGGTGTCCTATTGCTGGCTCCCTTTGTCTGCAGTTGCGGTGTGCTACTGCAGTGTTCTGTCGTGCAGCTTGTGTTATTTTTATTTTTATTTTTATTTTTTTTTGGAGTGTGATGCTGCTGATCTTTCTTAGGTTCAGCTAGAGCTGGTTTCAAGGGGCTGCTGTTGGTTGTATGCAACTGTTGTTTAGGCTGTCCTGCTGCTTTGTGGCTGTGGTTTTTTATTTTTTTCTGGTTGAGTTCTGCTTTCTCATGTGGGCTGTACATGGTGTCCTTGTTTGTAGATGTGTTACTTTCCTGTTTTAGTTTGTTAGTCATGTGGCTTTCTATGGTTCTTGTTTAGTTTTTTTATATATATATATAGTTATTGTTGTCATTTCTTCTTTTTTAGTTTTTTTTTTCTTTTACTGGGTGCTCTGTTTGTGTATCTTTTAGGTCCTAGGCCATGCCCCTTGTATTTGTGTATTCTTTTGTCTCTTAAATTATGACTTATTCACCCCAAAAAAAATATATATCCATATTTGTCAAAATATTACATGTTTTTACTATGTTATAGCCTAGTGGTCTACACATCAATGGATTTTTCTTCTCATTTTACTTTATGTCTAAGTTTGATTTATGCAGGTTAAAGAAGCAGGAACTAGCGTCATTTGCCAAGTCAACTTGTTTCGCCTAATCGTGAGATGTTTGTGCTTGAGGATGCTATTGGAAGCACTGTTGTTTGGCCAACCCATTTTATTAGCTTTGACTTTGAGTAAAAGTCATAACATTTGTGGATAGTTTTTTAGGACTTTGATGAATAGATTTCTATAATCTTTGAATAGTTTTGGGTAATATTTACAAACTTATATATGTACAGTTTTGGATGGTTTGTAACTTTTTGGATAATTTATAACTTAAGGATAGTCGTTTTGGATGGTTTTGAACTTGCAGTTAGTTTTTGAATGTTTGGAATGTATATATTGACAATTTTTTAATGTTCATAATTTATGGATATAGTTTATTTTTTATGGTTGAAACAATATTTTGGTGGTTGATTGATATCTTGTGAAGTTTGTTTGTAATATTAGATTGTACAAAACAGGTCAAAATAGAACCTACTGAATTAAAAAAAAAAAAAAAATGCACATTCTAGAGCAAGCAAATTAGGCCATTTTATGAAATATTCCACAGCATTCCACAAACGTCGTGGTATGTTACAGCGCATAATCAGCGTTGTTATTTGTCCCACCAAATAATGATATGCAAAAGTAGTCATAGAAAAATTAACAATGACGCACAAAATCTGCTGTTAAATAGTTTTTAACAACATACTATAGCACGTCGTTGAAAGTGAATGACTTTCTATGATTGGTCATAATATTACGTCGTAGAAGGGTTTTTACAGCATGCATTTGGCGCCGTAAAAACCCTTTTTTTGTTGTAGTGTCAGTACAACAAATCCCTGCAGCAATGTACTCCACCTCGGCGGTCGAAAGAGAGATGGCATTTTGCTTTTTGCTATGCCATGCGACCAAGTTGTTGCCAAGATAAAATAACCCCCATATGTGCTTTTGCGATCATCAGCACACTCTGCCCAATTGGCATAAAAAAAGCCGGTAATTGTGACTGTGGTGTCCGAAGAGAACCAAATCCCATACCACAAAATCCCACTCACATACTTGACAATGCGGTTGATAGCTAGAAGATGAGACTCTTTAGGCATAGCTTGATAGCGGACACAGACACTAACACTAAAAGCAATATCAGGCCGATTCGCTGTGAGATACAAAAGACTTCTTATCATGCTCCTATAAAGAGTATAATCAACATCAGTGTCAGAGGAGTCTTTAGACAAATGAAGAGTTGTGCTCATCGGGGTATGTGCAGGTTTAGTAGACTCAAGGCCAAACTTAGACACAAGATTCTTTGCACACTTAGTTTGAGACACAAACATACTAGATGACAGTTGTTTAATCTAAAGACCTAAAAAGAAAGACAACTCACCCGTCATGCTCATTTCAAATTCACGTGTCATGCAATCTGAAAATATTTAACAAGTGATTTAGATGTGGATCCAAACACAATATCATCAATGCAAATTTGAGCAACAAGAATGTGTGACTTAGTATGTTTAACAAATAAGGTCTTGTCCACACTACCCCTTTTAAAATCATTGTCAATAAGAAAAAAGGTCAATCTATCATACCAAGAACAAGAGGCTTGTTTCAATCCATACAAAGCCTTGTCTAACTCGTAGACATGATTCGAAAATTTAGGGTCCTCGAAACCCTTTGGTTGCTCAACATAGGCTTCCTCCTTCAACCACCCATTCAAAAAAGCACTTTTAACATCCATTTGAAATAGTTTGAATCCAAGAAAACATACAACAACAAGTAAAATGTGAATAGATTCAACACATGCAACAGGGGCAAACGTCTTATCATAGTCAACCCCTTCAACTTGCATGTATCCTTGAGCAACCAACCTAGCCTTGTTCCTAATGACAGTACCATTCTCATTAGATTTATTCTTAAAAATCCATTTGGTACCTGTCACATTAACATCATTTGGTCTAGGAACAAGCGTCCAAACTTTGTTAAGTTCAAATTGACCCAATTCTTCATGCATAGCATTTACCTACCAATCATCATGTAGGGCCTCTTTTATGTTTTTAGGTTCAATTATAGAAACATAACATACATGTGATACCTCCTCTCGAATTTGCCTTCGGGTTTTCATTTAATCAGTGACACTCACTTTTTGAATTGGATGATTTAGCTTCACCCTTGACGATGGCTCCAAAATAGGAGATGAGGAGACTGGATTGGACAAGGTTGAACCTCCTTGAGTGTTGATAGTATTTGAACTTGACAAATGATGTGGCGTTTGTTCCACCTCTTGAGTTTTGCCTTGAGTTTTCTCTTGGCTTGAAGTAGCCACATTCTGTGCTTGAGGATTACGTTCTTCATCCTCGTGTAGAGATGCTATTGGAGAACTTATGTCATCTACAACCACATTGATAGATTCCATAATAGATAATATACATAGATTGTAAACACGAAAGGCTTTACTTGTAGTTGAATACCCTAGAAAAATACCCTCATCACTACGGGAGCCAAATTTTCCCAAAGGCTCTCTCTTTGAAAATGTGACATTTACTGCCGAAAATTTTGAAGTATTTTACATTAAGTTTCAACCCTTTCCATAGCTTATAAGGAGTTTTCAAAGTACCGAGCCTCAAATATACACGACTTTCAACATAAATCGCTGTATTTAAGGCTTCAGCCTGAAAATTGAGAGGAACTTTCTTGCTCAAAAGCATAACTCTAGCCATCTCTTGAACCACACGGTTCTTCCTCTTAACAACACCATTTTTCTATGGAACAATAGGAGTAGAAAATTCATGTTTGATGTCATGCATACCACAAAAATCTGAAAAAAAAAAAAAAAAAAACTATTTTCGAACTCACGACCATGATCAGTTTGAATTCTAGTGATACGCCTAATGATATCCCCACATTCATTTTGGATCTTTAGGACCAATGACTTGAAAGTATCAAAAGTATCAGATTTTTCATGTAAAAAATTAACCCAAGTAAAGCATGTAAAATCATCAACGATTAGAAAAATGTATCTTTTACCTCCAATGCTCTCAGTGCGAGTGGGACCCATAAGATCCATATGAACCAACTCAAGCGGACGCTTGGTCATTAAGCTATTCACCTTCTTGTGTGGGGCACAAGCATGGTTGCCCAATTGGCATGGCCCGCACACATGGTTCAAAGACTTACTCAATTTTGGCACTCCTCATACAAGTTCCTTATTGGAAATCTTAGTTTGGTCTTTCTAATTGATGTGACCTAAATGTTGATGCCACAAGTCAAGATTGCTTATGGTGGCTGAATGGCAAGTAAGATCATTGGTTGTGACAATACCATAGCAATTGTTTGATATGCGCACACCATGCAAAACGGTATTTCCATTTTTGTCCAAAATCTCGCATTTATCTTTTGAAAATAATACCTCATGGTGTGAGTCACACATTTGACTAATGCTCAAAAGATTAGCCTTAAGACCATCAACAAGCAATACACTGTCCAATTTAGGTAGACCAAGAGCACTTATAGAGCCCTTACCAATGACTCTAGAGGTGTTTCTATCTCCAAATGTGACAATTCATCCTTCATGATCTTCAAGGGATGTGAAATAGGACTTGTCACCGGACATGTGACAAGAGCAACCACTATCAAGATGCCACATGTGTGAGTCACGCGCTTTATAAGCAGTGTGAACAACAAAGCAAGACAAGTCACTTTTTCTTACCCACACTCTTCTAGTCTTGACTAGAAAGGGATCATCACGATTCTTGGGTGATGTCTTGGTGTCGAGAGTACCATTGTGAGCCGTGGTATTCCGCATTGACATGTAGGGTTGTCTCCTAACCCATGAGGTATTAGGATTTCTTCTACCTCTTTGAGACACCTTACCAAAACTTAAAACAATAAGGACGAATGTGGCCATACCTACCATAATGATGACCAATACAAACAGGTTTTACCTTCTTTTCACCATTCACACCAGCTTTGGGTTGATGTTGAAATTATCAACAAGCTGCACCTTTTCTTTTCTCTTTCCTTCAGTTCTTTTATCATGAGATGTGGAGGCATTCTGATGTTGCGGTTGATCACCTCTATAGCCAATCCCACTCTTGTCTGAACTCATTTGTTGAGACCCAGTGATATTGTAGACCGCCCGAACGTCACGACTCCGCACGTGAATGCACGAAATCCATTTTGTTCTTAGCTACTATAGTTCAGACTCAATGTCACGGTTCTGAATCTAATCTCGTAAAGTGCAATGCAAGACCGATAAATCACCAAAGAGTCCAAATTCGGAAAATCATTTTGGAAAACTGATTTTTGTAAAGAAGTGCCAAACATGGACTGCTTTGCTAGATACAGAGTCGCCACTTAAATATTTATTTTGGAGGAATTTAGGAAACCCTGACTCGTTGCCTAAGGCCACGTGTCCGTCATCACCAAAGTTGCCTTAGCTCGGGAACTTGGGTACGAGGGGGGAAGGTCATGCAATGAGCACCCCCGCTCGCCCGATCAAAGATCGGCCTGTACCAAGCATGATATCTTGTTTTTGAAAACACGTGTTCTTATTCCAGTTATTAACCTAGAATTTACTATGTGATGCGCACAGCATACAAGTATAGACTAGATCGCCTAAGTTGGAACAAAACATTGCATATCCGTTTGTTTGAAAATGGTTTGAAGTTTGCTACTCGCAAATAGGCTAAATCAGGGATTTCAATGGCTTGTTCCAATTCAAGCAATCCAACCTTCACCAACAGGCATTTAGGCAGTTAAACAACTAAGCAGTTAGCCTCATGGCAAGCATGCTTTCATGGCAAACAATAACACACATGCAGTATGCTAAAGCATAAACACTCACAGTGTACTCCGAGCCAAAACAAGAAACTAGTTAGAAGTCAATGCATGATCCTAGTTCATGTTAAGATGGCTAATGCAACACATGCAAAATGCAACTAAAAATAGGCTCGGCTATTCTAAGGTGGCATATGACATGTGACAACTCGATACATGTATTCAAGTAGGAATTGAAATACAATGCGGTTAGTATGATGTGCCGAGCCCGGTGCATGCAATACAGATGAATGATGCAAACATGCATAGCATAAGGATGCTAAATGAAATATGCCCTAAAACTAACCATCCTAAGCGGTTAAGTAAAAGGGAGAAAGACGTGGGGTGAGAAAACATGCATCACACACACACACACACACACACACACACACACTTATTACAACAATTGGCCCTCTCGACGGAGGGTCCGAAAGAATAATACAAATCAACTAATTAATCAACTAACAAGCTAATTAATTATTACACAACTCTTAACTAATTAAACAAATTAATTAAGCTGTGAAAACAGTAAAGCGGCCTCGATAAGAGGGAAAAATGCATGCTCGATCGGCTTCGCTCGGAAATCCGTTGCCATGCCTCATGTTGCCTCTGTTTGCACTGTTTTGCACCTCTGAAAACTGTGAAAAGTCCTGTGATGCTCTAGAACCACTTCATGGACATGCTGAGAGGCCATTAGCCAAATGGTGAAGCCATCGGCCAAAGGAAAGGTGTCATCGACCATTTATGAGGTCATCGGCCAAACACTTTTAGCCGATCGGCACACCAGATAGCCGATCGGCCATCTTTTCCTGTAAAATGTTGTTTTGCTACAGCAGAGGACAAACAGAGGTATGGAAATGCATTTGCAAGAAAGTGTTTACAACTACACCCCTTATCTTGTTTAAGGATCAAAGGTGTGTAGTTCTCGACCCTCAGGCCACCAATCACACATTCCAATGCATGATGGCCAAAGGAGCCTAGTGTGCAATTCAATGTGGAATGAATGCACAAAACACATAAGGGGGGGCCTCAACCTCTATCATGTCTGATCAAGAGGCAAGGCATGCACACACAATGCTATGCAAACATGCAAGCATGATGCAATGAAATTAGCATGTAACAACATGCAAGGTAACAAGTATGCAACAAGCATGCGACAATATGTAAGGCAAGCATGCAACAACATGCGAAGATGGGCTTAAACTAAAATGGACAGCTCTCAAACATGCCCAAATCAGTGGCCAAAAGTGCTAAAATGATGGTACCAAAATGCAAAACAAACATGCATGCCAATTGGCCCATAAGCTAGGCAACAAGACACAACTCTCAAACATGAGCAAGGTGTGACAAAAATGAGAATGTGGCAATGCAATAAGCTCTGAAAATATGTGAGAAATGATGCCAAATCAACCAAACAAAGAAAGTATAGCATGCAAGAAAGCCTAAAGCTTAAGGCTAACCAAGGACTCAAACCATGGCTATGCAAGGCAAGCCCCAAAGGGCCAAGGGCACCCAAAATAGTCCTAAGGTAGGTCAAGATAGGGCCAAAAACAAGCTTACACCTAGCCAACACAAGCTAGAACAAAAGTCCAAAAGCATGAGGCATACGAGGCTACAAAAGAGGTGTTATACTACACCTATCAAAACCAAACATGGCACGACTTAACCAATGAAAAAAAGAGTTATGGCATGGTAAAACAAGACCAAAAACCCACTTAGATGGCATCCCAAAGACCTAAGCATGGAGGCCTGCACAATGATCCATTCATGAGGCGTAAAACATCAACTCTTTAAAGCATTAAAGGAGTGATAAGTGCAAGCATTTGAGCATGAAACATGGACTGAAAACACATATGAAATGATGTCGAATCATGAAAATGGTCCAAGTAGTGCATGCTAGAGGACTTGGACACTCAAAGCCAATAAGCTAGGTTGAACCATGGCTATACAAAACAATGCAAGCATGACCAAAACAACACCAAGCAGACCTTAAGCACGGTAAAACAAGGCTAAAAGCTTCTTTGGGTCAAGCCAAAATCATGCTAAAAACATGGCTTAAAGAACAAAGCATGTTGAGGCAATAGAGAGGATTGCACTACAAGTACATAAGGCATGCATGGTATGGTCAAACCAAGTCAAAACAGTGTTATATCATGGCAAAACAAAGCCTAATACATACTGAAATGAAGCCACAAAGAGGTATAAAAACATGCTAACTTAGTAAGCCAATACCACAAGCACACAAGAGAAGGGGAGGGGGGACAACCCCCTCCTATTTGAAGCTTCAAAACCTCACTTCCACCATTGAAATTCCTTCGAAATTCAGTGGTGAAGAGTCCAAACAAAGACTAAACAAAAGCCTAAAAAAGGTGGCCCAAAACAAGACCAAATAAGGCACAAAGGGGGTAGACCACCCCTCAACACCAATGAGCCCTCAAACAAACATGTTAAGAAACTCAAAACAAATCTATTTTCAGTTTAAAGCTAAGCCAAAAGAAGCATGCAAATATGGCTAAGTACTCAAGCAAAACAAAGCTTAAAAGAGGATGAGAGGCTCACCCTTGTAGAACAACAAAACCAGCAACTCTCCTGTGCCAAAACCAACTCTAGGATATTAAAACAAGTCCTATGGAACCTCAGCTCCAAGGTCAAGAGGTTTGGCTAAGGGGTTCTAGGCAAAATGCAAGAAGAATTCTCACTTTAGGGCGCAAACAAGGGCCAATATAGAGAGAGAGGGAGGAATATAGAGAGAAAGGGATATAACTTCTCTAATGCAATTTTTCAGAACCCTTAGGAAGGGAGAGGGGTCTCCCTTCTTATCGGAATTCAATTCCAAAGCTTCCTAAGCAAGCTAAGCTTGGTTGAAATCCCTCCATACACGTGTATGGAGGAGAAAGAAAGTGGCCAACAACTGGCACCAACTGGAAGCACAATCTCTGTAAAAAGCAAAGAAAAGGTCTCGGCCAAAAGAAACGGCCGATCAACCAACATAAGTGCCGACCGACCAAAAATAGTGCCGATCGGCCAACACTTTTGGACGATGGCAAGAACACAAGGCCAATGGCATCATGCCCTGGCCGATGGGTTGAGGGGATGGCCAACAAGCCACCCTCTTCCCTCAGAAGCAAAAACACAAGTGTTTGGTCCACAACCAACACAAAACAGACAAGTTGAGAGATCCTAAGGCAAGGCGGGCGGCCGAGACCTCCAGGAACTCAAAACGAACACGAGCATGGATGATCATTGAGTGTTCAAACGATGACGTCCAAGTCTTGAGGACGGTCAAAAATGGGGTGTCTACAGATATCTGCCAATATCTTTGACCCTTTGTTCCATAGATCAATTTTCACCTTTGCACTCTTGAGTTCTTCTTCTTTTTCTTTGACAAGTTCCTCTAAAGTTGCTTGAGACATCTCGAGAGTTACAATCTTTTCTTTATAGATTACATAAATTTTCTGAAGCTCATTTCTCTCAGTCTCACACATCAATACTTTTGCAGCAAGAGCTTGTCAATCACTAGTGATCTTGAAGACATCATTCCCTGCCTCGGATATTTCCTTTTTTAATTTGATGTTCTCACTTTCACAAGCTTTGAATTTGACAGTGAGTTTGTCATTTAACTTTGACAAGTTTAGAGATTCTGTGTACAAGTTTTCATAAGTTTGTTGGAGCTCTTCACCATCTATTTCATCTTCACTCTCAGAAGATCCATCATCAACAGCATTCGCAGATGAAACTACATCCTCCCTTTAATTCTCACCCTCCCCAAGTCTATCTAGTCAAGCAACTAGAGCATTAAAGCAAGAGGAACTAGACGCTTGTGAAGATGATTATGCTCGTTCATGGAATTGCATTAACTCATCCCAAGCATCTTTAGCATTAATGGAATGGGAGATGCATTGTTGTTCTTCTTCAGAAAGAGCTTCCCTGATAGTGTTCAAGACACGTTCACTACTCTCCATATCAACTCTTTCACTTTCACTCCACTATTCTATAGGCTTGATAGATTTTTGATTTATGACAGGATCAATCACAAATGGAGCTTTGATATTTTCTTTAATTGTTAGCGAACCTTCTGGATCCCAAGCTCTGAGAAACACCATTATTCTACATTTCTAGAATAAGTAGTTACTCCCATCAAAAGTAGGAGAACGATGGAGGCTAGCACCTCTTGCAAACTGAACAAGCCTTGGAGTAGATTGAGGAACATTGGAATAAAATGCCATGAAGGTTCCCTCATCATCTTGTCCGGAGTTTGCTTATCAGCCACTTGCTCATATTCACTCTCATCATCCTAAGTCACAGTGTAAACTTTGTTTTCGTTTTTCTTGGAAGGTCATTCGAGAGGCATATGCCCAAACCCTTGGCATTCATAACATTTGACTCCTTATCCTCTCATTATCTTTTTCTTGAGTTTTGAAACAAATTTGAGTTTATCATTACCCTTATCCTTAGAATTAGATTCCTTGAAATTAGGCTTCTTTTTCTTAAAAAACTATTTGAACTATTTTGTAAATAAAATCTTGATTTTGGACTCTAGATCAATTTAGGATTCCTTACAACCTCATGAGTACTAGAAAAGGCTATTGTTTCTTTTTGTTTTTTCTTTGAAATCAAGTTTGCCTCAAAGGTTTGCAAGTTTCCAACCAATTGATCGAGCTTGAGATTATCAACATCCTGAGCCTCCTCTATAGCCGTCACTTTTGAATGGAATCTACCGGGTAATGACCTCAAAATTTTTCCAATGACTTGAGATTTAGGGATTTTTTTCACCGAGCGTGAAACAGGAATGCACGATATCACTGAGTTTAGCATAAAATTCATCAAACGTTTCATCCTCTCGTATAAAAAGAGTTTCAAAAGCTGAGGTGAGACGTTGAAGTTTTGATCTTTTAACAAAAGTGGTACCCTCGTAAATCATTTCAAGAATATCCCAAGCTTCTTTTGCCACCTCATAAGTACAAATACGATGGAACTCTTCATGGGTGATGGAACAAAATAGGGAATTGAGAGCTTTACTATTCCAGCTCGAGTTTTGATAATTAATTGTATCTTATTTATCAATTGAATTGGGAATTTCAACTTCTTCAACAATCAATACCAGTTCACTCCACCCATAGATAACAGAATGTCAAACTTTCTCATCAATAGATTTTAAAAATGCCCTCCAATGAGCTTTCCAATATGAGTAATTTGTTCCGTCAAGTAAAGGAGGTTTATGCGTTGAGTTACCTTCGTGAATTGAGTCCATAAATACAAATCACAAAAAATCACACTCCTATAACTTTGAAAATAATCAAAGAATGAGTAACCTGCTCTGATACCAAATGAAAAATCTAAGTGATTCGTGATTCAATATAGATTTAAGTGCAATAAATCCCAAACACACAAAACTAACAATCTAAATCATCTAGCATGTACAAAAGTGATTTAGATTATTGTTTCACGATAGATAAATCTACACAAGAGATTTAACGTAGAAAAGCCACAAATGAAGCACCTCCAATTATGATTATAAAAAAAAAAAAAACCACAGCCAAAGGCCACTACACAATCCACTATAAAGATAATGAAATTACACAAGTGTACAAACGATAACCCAACTCACTCTCGTATTGTCTTCCACTCCTTGTGTCGCTTCCACTAACGCCTTCGTCTCGGGATTGAATAACACGATGTTGAATCCACAACACCCAAGTTGAATCCACAACTATGAGTTGTTTTGAGCTCCTTCAAAGAATCCAAGCTCAACTTCTCAGAATCCACCGATGAACACTGTTGATGGTTGAATGGTGACAAGCTCCTTGATGTATACAAATCAATCCAAATGAGATAGTAGTCTCACAATGACATCAAGGGAAACAATGAAAAGCTTCCAAGTAGATTGCTCAAGAGCACTTGAGGCTGGAAACTTGGATGTGGGAAAGGCAACCCCAACAAACAACAAAAGTTGCCTTTTATAGCAATCAGGGTTGCACAAACTGCTCAAGTGAAGGAATAGTCGCTCGAGCGGTGAGCCTAGAATGCACGCGCACATAAGTGCCCTTGCTCGAGCCACTGAATGTGTGCTTGAGCAAAGAAAGCGAGCTCTCAAAAATTTTGCAAAGGGCTTGAAGTACTAAGAGCAAGGATTCTTTACTCGAGCAACGAACTGGTCGCTCGAGCTGTCCAAGAGAAAACAGAGGACAAAGTTTGCATTTGAAAAGTGATTGTCCACGGAATTGACAACACAAGGGACCTAATAGAATAGATAATTGTAAAGAAAAAATTGATAATTGATGGATACAATGTGACCTTTTCTATTGAGGTTAAATTTTTTTATAACAAGTAAAAAAGTCAATTCTCAAACAACCTTAACTCTACAACTAGCTTGAAAAAATCTTGTCCCCGTCTAAGTTTATAACAAATTTTATATATCAACACACAAAAAACTTACATAAAATTACACAAAGTCTATTTATTCAGGAAAAAATATCATAAAGTTACCCATAATTTTAGATCAAATGTATTCTTGTTGTGAAACCACTCCATGAATGATTTTTAACCCATAATTAAAAAGTTAGCCATATTTTAAATTCTAATTAGTTTTCTAAGTAGACCTACTGATAGAATAATTATATAAACTTATGTGACTGGGTTGAAATATTTTCTTGTTCATTTAAATACATAACAATCATCATTTTACTTGTAATATTTAAATATGCCATTATTAAATCATTTCAAAAATAAATTATGCATAAAATTTCCGGTGGTTACTTTTTTCCAAATATCTCTTAAAATTGAAATGCGGGGAGGACTTGGGCTTATAAGATTAAAGTGGTATGCTTTGCTATACACTATCTACAATAAAATATGGGATATAGAGATATAGCTAACTACAAAAATATATTTGTATTATTAAAAATAAAGTCTTACTAAAACAAATAAGAATTTTAGAAATTAAAAATTTTATTTCAAAAAATATTTGGAGGCTAATTCCTGTCATCATAAGAATTAGTGGTGCTCGTGGATCAGGTTGAATCGGGTGGTCGCTTATCCGCCATTTGTCTAAACATGGGAGGATTGAAAAAAATCAATCTGCATCTGTCGGCTTAGTTAGTGGATGCGGATTGAGCGGGCCGTACGGGTTGGTGAGTGGTTGCGAATCGATTTAGCATTGGGATGTACTGTTTTATGGCTTTTTTTGAACTATTTTAGAGTATTTTTTACTATTTTAGACCTTATTTGATTCTAAATTTTTTTTCTTCATTTTTTAATTAAAATAAAGACTAAATTTTCATATTTCATAAATAGCTAATATTATTACTGAATAAAATGTCTTTTTTTAGAAACAAAATTACCGGTAGATCCTAATAATTGGACTCAATTCACATTAAGTCCTATTAATTCGTCATTGAAAGGTTATCCCAACAGAACCGTCGCTAAAAAAGATTTTTTGTGACAATTTTCTAAAACTGTCACTTGACATTTTTTGTAATGATTTTCTAAATTTATTACTAAAAAAATTGATAATTAGTGATGTTTTCTATGACGATAACTTGTTTGGAGAAAGAAGTTGTGGAAGAACACATTATGAAAAGAAGTTAATACACAACTACCATGTTCAAGTTGTGGAAAGACAAACTGTGGCCCCTAATGTTTCCATCATTCTGTATATAAAGCATGACTTGAAGGTAAAAGTTATCCAAAAAAAATGGTCTTGAAGTTAATTTTAGTGGTAGTTGGATGCAATGAATGAATGATTCCTTGAAATTAAATTAAAACCATACAATGTTTCTATTGTACTTTGAGAAAATTGCTACTTTCTAATATCAATTAGAAATTTGATAAGTTGATATGATTTTTCTTTGGTGCTGTTTGGTTGATTAGTTTAATTATACAATATAAATCGCAAACATGAAAAAGTAATCAATTACAAAGAAAGAGGCCTGAGATCTTTTAATGTACAAAAATTCGACTGGAAAAAATTTGTGGGACTTGGTCTAGTCAATCGATCCACTATAAACAACAAAATATACAATTTGTTACTTAAAAACCAACTGTAACCAAATCCACAGAGTTTTATCCTTAAACTAGTTGGTATGCTTCTTGTATTAACCAAATCCAAATCTTTTTCAATAGATGATTGAGTGTTGAATCCACAATACTTATGAATCTACCATGAACTAAACACAATACATCAAACTAACTTTGGAATCCACCAAAGTATTTACCAAAATAAGAACAATGATGTAGAAAACTTGGAGATTGAATGATCTTCAACATAATATATTATAAAATATTCCAATCATGCATTGGTACACCCTCTAGGGTCCTCTTTATAGTTAAGGTATCCAAAGATGACTTAAATACTTTTTTGAGGGTTATCCATGTGATACACCGACTTAAATAAATCAAAATTGGCACCTCCTGCTCAAGCCTACAAAATATCGATCGAGCGTATTTCAAACAATTATTCTGGTCCTACCTTGCTCAAGCTAGCTTTGACCTCACTTAATCACACCACTTTCAAAAATTCTAAATTTGTTCACAGCTATACTGAAAGCTTGTATTCTGATACTTCGTGAATTTGTACTCAACATTATATTTGGATGGTTTTCACTCCAAGATGATTTCAAATCAAATTCAAATTCAAATTCAAATTCCTATCATGATTCAATTTGGATTTCTAAAAATAATTACAACTCAAATATGTTTTGTTTAAGGAATTGAAAAATCTAACTAGAACATGATTCTAGTAACTATAGACATTTTTTTTTTTTTTTTGGGTGCGGTGAGCCACTAAAAAGCTCAACCACATTAAGATAGTTAATAGTTTTGAATATGAAATGGAAGAACTATGCAAATTATACAAATCAAAGAGAGAAACTCACAAACACACAACCAAGATTTAACCATGACACCAAAAAACAAGTCTCATAAGAGAGACACTAAGACAAGAGATAAAATCTCACCAAAACAAGACTTCAAAGAAGCCACCAAAGATGTCGAAACTCTACCAAGATCTACAGTAGTCCGCTAAGAAAATATTCATGAACAAGATTTATTCCAAATCAATGGACAAGAATCTTCCAAGAACAAGATCTAACAAAGAGGACCATCAAGTGCCAAAGGCCACATTGAGAAACTCTCCAAGGGGAGCACCTAATGATTGAAGTCTATAAAAAATCTCATAGAGATCTACTGAGGAACTGGAAAATTTAATAAGTGAGTGAAAGTCTCTACATCTTCATATCAAATAGTCCTTTCTAAAGCTAAACCAGATCAAAATTGATTTTTTTACGGCATTTAGGCTAGAAGTCCATTTCTGAAACTCTTGAGCCAATAGACTCAAGCTTTAATCTTTTTGGGCCAAAAGGACATTATTTTTTCGAAAGGGCACTTATTTGCTCAAAGTTTACCTATATGTCTATCTGTTCAAATGCCAAGTACATGTGTCACCTATCTATGCAACTGTCTATTCAAATATTATATGTACACATGTCATCTATCTATTTAAATATTCCACTATCTTTACACATGTCACGTATCTATTCATCTATTTGTTCAATATCACTTATTTGTCCACTTCACTACCACCAACTGTCGGCGCTAGCCACTGATAATTTTTTTGGCTCCAAACTGTTTATCTTTTCAATATTTGTTAAAGAATTCAAAGATCAGATGGCCTATTAAGTCAAAGAAGAAGGTGAGGATTAATGCTCCACAGTGAGGAAGGCACTAATGGAAATTGAAAATGTTGATGTGTTGATTTTGTTGTTATCTGGTTACTATTGAAGTAATGATGTGTAGTTGATTAAGGATATAAGAGTTGTTTTGTTGTTTGATATCTATTTTTACCTCTATTTTCTCCCTTTTCTTTTTGTTCCCTTACCAACTTGTCGAAGTTATGCTAGCAAATGATTGGGCTTGTTTGTCGGTATCAACCTCGTTGGGATTGATTAAGTTTTGCTATAATGCTTTTGCACCTTGCCTCTCTTTATTGTTGTTTTTATCATTGTTCTCTATGTAGTGTAATATTTTCATCAGTAAATATTCTGTTTGGTGATCAAAAAAAAAAAAAAAACTCCTATACAATAGATATGTTTAATACCAAAGGAAATATTTTCAAATACATATACGTCAAAATTTTGATTGACTTACCTAAAAGTAAACATAGACTAACTAGCTAGTTTTTCCATTGCTTTGTGTTAGATTAACCATGAGCTATCAAGTTTTGTACAATGAAAACTTAGTTTGGAAATATTAATACAATTGTATGCCTTTTATTTGGAAATGTAAACAATGTTGACCATTGCATATCCTTTTTACTTAATCAATTTCCAAAATGAATGAAGTATCCAGATTTCAAAGTTAATATAGAAGTTTCCCAACTCAATAGGCTAAGATTTCTTAAATTACGTGGACATGGATAACTTTAATTTAACAAGAGTGTGCTCAATTAATTTTACGCCCACCAAGTAAATAACAAAGACTTGCATGAGCATAGGCCACATTTGATCAATAAAATTGAAGCTTATTCTAAAATCACAAATTACAAACAACAAACTAATGAGTTTTTCATGATTTTGAGCAATTATTTCTTGCCAGATAATCAAGTTTTGAGAATTAATATTGCAAAATCAATTAATGGTGAAAAAAAATTTAGACTAATTTGAATTCAACCTTAGGCTTTATAGTTGATTATCAATCAAATCCACCAAAAAGATAATCAAAGAAATAAAAATTAATACTAGGTTTCATGAAATAAATATTATGAAAATTTTTCATCATTTGATTAGTGTGTGGTGTTTTATTGTATGTGTAATTTAAGAGTGAAAAATTTTCATGAAAATTTCATAATATTTCTTTCATGGTGCCTAGTATTATTTATCATTAAATAAAGAGATAATTACCTAAAAGTCCTATCAACATGTTTGGTTGTAGCTTAGGTCCTATCAAAAAAAATTTAAACCAATAAGTCCCATTTGTAGGTAAAAAGACGTGTTTGCCCTTTAACATAAACAGTTGTATATAAAATTCCATTTACGTTATTTACTAGAAAGAAAAAAGAAATCAGTTAACAGATCAGTTATGAAAGTAGCTGAAGATTCGAATCGTGAATGATCTTAAAGGATTTATTGCTTTGGTTCGCTATTATACGTAATTGATTTCTCAATTTTGATTCGAATAGGAAAGGATCTTGAAGGATTTCTTAGTTTGGTTTTTGAGTTGAAATCTGTTGGAGTTTGTTATGTGCAATTTTGATTTATAAATTGAAGAATTGATTTGCTGGATATTTGATCTTCGATCTGGTTTATAGGTATGTATTGTTTCGATTTTGTATATTATGTTTTTTTAGAATTTTCTTTAGTTTTGATTGAATTTATTTATGAGAATATGTTGAATAATTTTGTTTTTACGAATTGAAGACGTGATTTGCTGGATGATTTCTCGGTTTGGTTGTTTATTTTATGAATTGAAAACGTGATTTGTAAAGTATTTGTATTGTTATGAAGTTTTTTGTTCTGGTGTTTATTGTTATGAAGTATTTATGAAAACTGAGAAAGTTCTTAGTATTGTTATGAAGTATTTGTTCTGGTTTTTATTGATGCGATCTTTTTTTCTTGTTTAGATTGAAAGATGAGTTGTACGAGTGCGCCTATTTTTTTGTTGTGCAAGTATAATGGTTGCACATTTGCAATTAAGATTGATCAAAATGTTACATATGATCAGTTGGTTGAGAAGCTATGTTTGAAATGGGATAATTTGCAATCTGATAATATTTGTCTATCTTACTCATTGCCTGGACATCATAATTATATGTTGGACAACAATGAGGAGTTAGATCTGTTGTTGGCATTAGTTGTGCATTTTGATTCAGAGTGTATTGATGTTGTTGTGAGAGTAAAAGACTCAACCATTGATTGTGGTTATCTCAACAAAAGATTGGATTATGGAGAAAGAGAGTCAATGTTGGATCTTGAAGTTTGTGATATTGCATTGTCTCATGACAGCAGTAAGTCTGTGAACTTGTCAAACAGAGCATCTACATCCTCCAAAAGGAATTCAATGTTGGAGGTTGAAGAAGAGGTTAATATGTTATCATCATTTTGTCGACACAAGGAAAAAGTACTGTTGTCTGCTGGTTGGGCAATTACTATTACACATGTAGGACAGAAATTTGAAGGTGGAATTGTTGAATTTCGTAATGCATTGTTGAAGTTTTCTATTGAGTGTGGATTTGAGTTCATATTTGTTAAGAATGATAAAGTTTGTGTTAGCACACAATGTTTGTTTAGAGAGACAAAAGGTTGTATGTGGAATGTTCATGGTAGGGTGGAGAATGCTAATGGGTTCTTTTATATAAGGAAGTTGGACAATGTCCACACATGTGGTGCTGAAGTACGTACGATGAATCATTCTCGTATGAGTTCTGATTTAGTTGCTAATTTGATTATTGAAGGTGTTCGTGATAATCCATTGACACGTCCAGTTCATGTTGTTCGGGATTTTAAGTTGGGATATGGGCTGAGAGTTAGTTATCGTCAAGTTTGGTTGGGGGTAGAGAAAGTAAAAGGTGAGATTTTTGGAGACTACTTAATGTCATTTGACCAGTTAAGATGGTATGTGGATGTTGCAAAGAGTTGCAATCCAGGGAGTTACATTGAGTTTGAGTGTGACGATGATATTAAACGGTTTAAGAGATTATTTGTTTCTTTTCATGGTTCCATTAGTGGATTTGATTATTGTCGACCTCTCTTATTCCTTGATGGCACATTTTTGAAGGGAAGATTTAGAGAAAATTTACTTGCTACTACAGGAAAAGATGGAAATCAAGATACATAAGAAATCTGTTTTCTCTGTTCTGAAATTAAGAAAGTTCTCAATTTAGAAATATGATTGAATGTTTTAAATTTTATATAATATTGTTGTTGTATATGCATTTTTTATTTTTTCAGTTATTCATTTTAGTGTTTGATATTTTGAATGTTAAAGTGTTACCATTTTCTAAGAATAATATAATATTTTTATTTTTTCTATTTTGTACATGCAGGGTTCTTTCCTGTTTGTTTTGCAGTTGTTGGCTCAGAGAATCAAGATAACTGGCGTTGGTTTTTGGACCATTTGAGTAGAATTGTTTCACCAAAACGAAATATTACATTTGTGTCAGATCGTAACCTTGGATTAGTTGAAGTGTTGCCAAAGGTTTTCCCAATGGCTTTCCATGCTTATTGTTTATATCATTTGAAGATGAACTTGAGGCATTATTTGCATGGTATGTTTCATGGATTGAAAGAAAAGCTGATCACTCTATTTGGGAAATATGTATATACTCCAACTAAAGAAACATTTCATCAATGTTTGGTTGAGTTAAAGACTGAAGGTGGGTCAAGATTTGAAAAGTTTTTAGATGACATACCATATGATCATTGGAGTAATGCATATTTTTTAGGGCAACGCTTTGGAGAGATGTGGTCAAATGTAGCTGAATCTTTCAATTCGTGGATACAAGAGGAACGCCACTTGCCTATCACAAAGTTGAATAATAGTGTAAGAATTAAGTTGATGAGGAAAATTGCTAAGAGGAGGGAACTTGTTAATAAATGGAATGGTTTGATATACCCTAAAATTGAGTCCAAGTTGCATGATGGTTTTAATACTTCGAGTCCATGGATTGTTAGTTCATCTGGAAATGATGTCTATGAGGTGCATTCACATCCATCTGTTTCAGTTGACATTAGTAGACGAATATGTTCTTGTGGCGAGTGGCAGTTGAAAGGGTTTCCATGTGCACATGCAGTTGGTGCTATACAAAAGAGGGGACATGATTTGAGTTTATTTGTTGATCAATACTTCTATGTTCAAAGTTATCGAGAGTCCTATTCTTTTCCCATATATCATGTTCTTTCAATTTGGAAACCAGATTGTAATGTTGATGGTGATAATAAAGTTGTTCTTCCTCCTTTGTCTAAGAAGCAACCAGGAAGGCCAAATAAGAATAGGATTCATTCGAATGTTGAGAAAGTAAGGCAAATTACTTGTAGTAGATGTGGGAAGGTTGGCAATCACAATAAGAAATCGTGTAAGGAGGCTTTGTGATTTTTTGTAGTTGCTTTGTGATTGTAAAAATTTCGTATTCATAAATTTCTTGAAGTTGCAGTTTGTACTGTTGAGCGCTAAGTAATAATCTTCTATGTTTTGAATAAAGTGACATTGAATTGAAAGTGAAAATATTCTTAGTTTCAAATTTTAATTTTAAAATTGTTTGTGATAATATTGTTTGGTTGGCTTTCGTAAATAAACTTGACTATTGAATTTTTGTTTTGAAGATTATGTGAATACTATATAAAAAGTGAACATATTCTCAGTTTAAGTTTTTAGTTCAAAATAGTTGATTCTGTGATAATAGTGTGAGGCTCTTGTTCTGAATTGGAACTAGTTATAAATGTGATCAGTTAAATGAATGTGAATTAATATTCTAAATAGATGTGGTCAATGCTCTATGTTTTGATTAAAGTAACAGTGGACTGAAAGTGAAAATATTCTTTGTTTCGAATTTTAGTTTCTCAAATTGTCATAATATTGTGAGGTAGCAAATAAATTGTTGTGATAATATTGTTGTTTGAAAATTGAGTGATCTATATAAAACTAAAAATATTCTCAGTTTTAAAGTTTCTAAGTTTGAAAATAAGTGATTGTGATAATATTGTGAGGCAACAAAACACTGCATAAAAACTGAAAATATAAACAAAAACGTCAACAAAACACTGATTGTGATACAGTAAAGTCTTGTGTCCACTATTCTCACATGTAATACTATTTTCACTTTTCCCATATAGTAGTGTGAGGAACAAGATAATAGAAACTGAGAATATGGACAAAAACATCAACAAAGCTCGGATGCATATATTTTTGAGAGTATGACAAAATATTCCATTACACATCATAGAAATTGTAATATGTTTGTTAGGTAATATGCGTGAAACTATTAACAAAAACATTAGTCATTGTATCAGAGTGTTACAAAAAAGAGTTCATTGAGTTACACATCAAAAAAGATTTCATTGATTGTTGCAATCTTGACTCTACTTGACTCTGATTGATCTTTGTGGATCACTGAGGAACTCATGTACCATGTCTGCTCTGAGTCTTGTCGATGTGCCTGGTGGTAATGAGTTTGGAATTGGTTGATGCCTCATGTATTGTCTTATGATGTAGTAAACAATAATTCCACAGTCATTCCTACAGAAATCATTTTTGACACAGTTAGGGAAAAAACAAAATTTTTTTAAAAAGATATTAAAATTTGTTAGGTAGAATAAAATAACATACGTCATTGCTTCTTGTTAAGGGCTGTCTTTGACTGATTCAATCTTGACATCAGGATTCCATGCTTTTTCTGCTTGACAAGGTGTATCCTTCATGTATTGATGGATGATTTTTTGCTATAAAAAACATCAATATAAAGTATATAATGATTTACATCTGATTATTGTAATGGTAATCTGAAATTGTTCTTATCAATTGATTTGCAACGTTATAGTGCTTGTCCTTTCCTTTTCTTGTTCTCAAAGAGTTGAAATGTTTCTAAGTCCCCAAGTGTTTGTCGATAACATGTCCAATGATTGAAATTGTGGATGGGGATATGGATGTATCTACATAGGAGGGATTCTTGCAAAATCTTTTTCAAAATCTTTTTCCCTTGTTTTGAAGTTTTCTTCTTCAACATTGGCTGTTTTTTACAAAAAATATGTGAATATTCATAGTAATGGTACGAACTCAATATTCAAATGTCGATGAAAAGCAACAAAACATGATTAACTACGATTTACCATTCAAATTATTTTGAAATCTGAGTATATTCCTAGCAATGATACCAAAATCAAAATTTGAGAACATTCACAACAATGATAACAAACACAAAAAATCTACTTTGAAACCAAAATTGAACGGAAGATAAAGTATAGAATTGACAGATGCACATTTATTCCTTACCCAATATAGACTTGACAGTATGAAAGACTTGCCATTGTGCTCTGCTCCATCACCAAAATTCTGTGCTTGTGGTTCTCTTTCAAGAATCTCAGCATATGCATCAATTGTCTATCAAATTGAAACACAAAAGTGATGTTAACAAATTAATGAGAAGTTTTTCAGTGTTAAAATATTACAAATATCATACGTACACAACTGGATATGTCTGTCCCTTTTACCAAGTTCTTGATATCATTAATAAACACACAATTGTCATATCTTGCGCCAAACCATATACAAGCACTACAAAACAATAAAAATTGTGTTAATAATTAAGTCAAAATATTTTTAGAAAACAGAGCTATTTCTCAGTTTCATTTCATATATTTGTACTACATGAAAAATTGAAAGATTTATGTAAGATTATACCTTGATTCCGTTTGCTTTTCTTTCCAAAGAATTTGTAATTTATATTTATCTTCAGGAGGTAGCAATTGAGCCACAGCATACTTGTTTGAAATTGTCTCATCTTTGTGTTCCTTCTCTTTCTCAACTTTAACTTTCTTGCCTCTATACTCATAATCTGATATCTCAGTAGTCTTCCTTGCTTTAGCTTTGATATTTTTAATCATGGAATTCTGTAGATTTGTTTGTCTTGATTCTGTTAGATCATCGGCTTTTATTGTAAAAACTTGTTGGGTTAAGTCATGGACTTCTTCCTCCACTAATTGATTCTGCAACTGAGAATTTTGACAATCTTTCACATTTGTATTTGTCTCACAATGTTTTGTTGCAAAAGGTTATTGCATTATCTCATGGACCTCTTTCTGATGGAGCTCTTTGTCCACCACTTCAAAATTTTCATGGACCTCTTTCTGCAGCACTTGAGACTTTTCATCATTTATTGTATGACCTTCATTCTTTGCATCTGTCCCAGAATGTTTTACTCCACAAACTTCTTGGGTTATCTCATGGACCTCTTTTTCAACCAATTGGTTATGCAATCGAGAATTTTCATCTTTCAATTGTTGTATTTGTGCTGTGAGTAGCCTATTATCCTCTTCAAGTTTATTTATGTAAATGGTCTTCACTGTGTTGTCAACTTGCAAATTGTTGTTCTCAATTTAAAGTTTCTCAAGTGTTTGTTGATGAATTTGTTCTTCTCCCTCCGGTGCATCATTGAGTATAATTGAAAAATCTAGAAATCCCCTAGATGTTGATTTGTGATTATGTATCAATTTTAAGGAATATATAACAATCCCAATCAAACAATCAAGAAAAATCGGCACAACGATTTTACGTGGAAAAACCACAATTGGACACCTCCAATTGTGATAAAAAAAAACCATGGGCAACAGCCACAAAACAATCCACTAAGAAGATATAAAGGAATTACACAGGTATACTCTCAATTACCTAGCGAATCCACGCCCGAATTGAACCAACCCCTATGTGTCTCTTCCAACCCCATCTTTACCTCGGAATTGTCTTGACGATGAGCCACTCCAGAATCCACCAAAGCTTCAGGCTCGAATTCTTCAGAATCCACCGAAGAACTACTCTCTCTTTTGTGTAGAACAAACAAATAATCCTTTGATGTATGCTCTTTAAACCATGAGTTGAATACTCAATCAAAACATCAAATAAAACTAGCAAAATGTCCCCAGATATAAACCCTAGAACCCAAGAAGAAGATCTGGAGCAGTAATCCTAGATTTGGAGCAACTTGTCAATTTATAGATTTTGAAATCGCGAGGTCCGTTCGAGCGTGGGAATGGACGCTCGAGCGGGGACACTATATGACATGTTCCAAACCAGGATGTACGCTCGAGCGGGGAAAGGACGCTCAAGCGTGAAAACACGGATCACAGTATTTTTGCAGACTCACCAAACTTCTGGAACTCAGCATTCTCTGCTCGAGCAGGGGAATGTCCGCTCGAGCGGACAGGCAACTTTGAATGCATTTTTGCATTTTGCTTCGGGGCGCTGCCCCTCGACCCCGCGAGCTGACCGGGCAGCTCGACCCCCGTCATAATCAGCGAAGTGGCAATCTTGAAAGCATTAACACCACAAACTTCTCTGCAAGGCTCAATTGGGGTTAGATTCGCATCTAATAAACTCATAGCCTCACTAAAATAAAAGTGCGAAAACAAATACAACTGAAAGGAGTTTTGTCAAACAGGGTTGCCAAGAATAAAAACCTAACAATAATGTTGCAGAAACCATTAAAGTCTTCATTTGCTGGCTTTTGTTCTTGGTGGCATTCTTCAGCATATTGACCATCTTCTTCTTCTTCTTCTTCTTCTTCTTCTTCTTCTTCTTCATTATTTTCAGCATCTTGTTTTTGTTGTTCTTGTTCTTGTACTTCTTGTTCTTCTTCTTCAGCATCTTCTTCTTCAACATCTTCTTGTTCTTCATCTTCAGTATTTTCAGCATCTTCTTTTTCTTCTTCTTCAGTGTCATCAAGTTCTTCATCACTTTCCTCACTCAATTGAGCACTAGTTACCTGTAGGTCAACATATAATAGATATTAGTTTTTGAAATACTTGAAGTTTAGGAAACTAAAAAGTTTCTCAATAATAATTCAGTATATAAAAATAGGGATTTTTCCCAACTTGAATTGAAATTCAAATGAGATGAGGATGTGACTTGTCTTGTTGTCAGCTGATGTAGTGATATGACTTTCATACGTTTATGTAATTTGATAAGATTCCACTTAATCACCCTTGGGCATGCTTCGCTAACTTCAGGGTGGATGATCAGTGTGTGCTCACATAACCAATACTACAAAGCAAATGTAAAGAATTTTTGTCATTTGAATAAGAAATAATACTATCTGTAATTAACAACAAACTAATAGAATAAAGTAAAAATGTACTTACTAAGAGAGCCATAACACATCCTATGACTTTTGCTGGATTTTTGTCGTATTTTTCAATTGAAGATAGCAGTGTGTTCCTTATTGCTTCTGCCCAATTGTATTTTCTCATTGAGTTTATGTCTTCCATGTAATTAAGAAATACCCATCCAACCGTTGTTCCTGATGTAGAGAAAAAAAAGCTTCAAACAATTATACACACACAGCATCCTTATCACATCTTCAGTGTCTTCTTTTTTCTTGCCTTTCAATGCTTTTTGCAACAAGTCTATGATGCTTGTGCTCGATGGCCTTTCAGTTTGTATGGATCTTCTTGTCAGAAATGATGATATACTTTTATTTCCATAACCAAGATGCATCGGCTCATCTCCACAAGATATACCGAAGATAGACTTGATGTCTTTTGTTGTTAGCTTTACAGTTTCTGGTCCTAACTGGAAAGAACCATTGCTGCCAGGCTGGTATGTTTGAATTATTTTCAATGCAATGTCATCATATTTTCTGCATTGTTTATAATTCATCTTGTTTTTCAATATTGCATCAAACAATAACCAAAATGGGGTCTTCTTCAAGCCATTAATATGCTCATTCCTGAGTTTGATGTGCTGTAATAGCTTCATTATTGTCACCATGTTTGATCTGAAAGTTAATCTCCATTCTCTACACTTTCCCTTTTGCTTTTTATCCATTGAAGTTGATTTTTTATGCTTTCTTATCATTTTCTTTGCATTACTTCTTAGTCTTGGGGCTTTCATGAGTTGCTTTCCTGTACAGAAAATCAACATAGACAAGATATAAACACTGAGAATGTGTCCTAGAAGAATCAATCCAATGCCATTCTCATGAAGTCTAAATTTGATAACATTCATGGCTATAAAAACAAAATCAACATTGAAACTTAAATTGAAAGCAAGAGAAGATGAATAACTAGGGTTTTTCACTCAAATTGATTCAGAATATGAGAACATTCACAGCAATCGCAGCAAAAATCAACATTGAAACTTAAATTGGAAGCAAGAGAACATGATTAACTAGGGTTTTCAGTCAAATTGATTGAAAACTTGAGAAAATTCACAACAATCATGTCAAACTCAATATTGAAACCTAAATTGAAATCAAGAGAATATGATTAAGTCCAGGTTTTCACTCAAATTGACTAAGAATCTGAGAACATTAACAACAATCGTACGAAAATCAACATTGAAACCCAAATTGAAACCAAGAGAATATGATTCACTAAGGTTTTTTATTCAAATTGTCTAAGAATCTGAGAACATTCACAGGAATCGTACGAAAATCAACATTGAAAGCTAAATTGAAACCAGAGAATATGATTCACTAAGGTTTTTTACCCAAATTGTCTAAGAATTTGAGAACATTCACAGGAATCTTGCCAAAATCAACAATGAAAGCTAAATTGAAACCAAGAGAATATGATTAACTAAGGTTTTTCACTCAAATTGATTGAAAATATGAGAACATTGACAGCAATGGTACCACACTGAACATTGAAACCTAAATTGAAAGCAATAGGATATGATTAACTAGGGTTTTTTATTCAAATTGATTCAAATTGAAACCCAAATTGAAACCAAGAGAATATGATTCACTAAGGTGTTTTTACTCAAATTGTCTAAGAATCTGAGAACATTCACAGGAATCGTACCAAAATCAACAATGAAAGCTAAATTGAAACTAATAGAATATGATTAACTAAGGTTTTTCACTGAAATTGATTGAAAATATGAGAACATTGACAGCAATGGTACCACACTCAACATTGAAACCTAAATTGAAAGGAATAGGATATGATTAAGTATGGTTTTTCACTCAAATTGATTCAGAATATGAGAACATTTACAGCAATCGCAGCAAAATCAACATTGAAACTTAAATTGGAAGCAAGAGAACATGATTAACTAGGGTTTTCAGTCAAATTGATTGAAAACTTGAGAAAATTCCCAACAATCATGTCAAACTCAATATTGAAACCTAAATTGAAATCAAGAGAATATGGATTAAGTCCGGGTGTTCACTCAAATTGACTACGAATCTAAGAACATTAACAACAATCGTACGAAAATCAACATTGAAACCCAAATTGAAACCAAGAGACTATGATTCATTAAGGTTTTTTACTCAAATTGTCTAAGAATCTAAGAACATTCACAGGAATCGTACGAAAATCAAAGCTAAATTGAAACCATAGAATATGATTCACTAAGGTTTTTTACTCAAATTGTCTAAGAATTTGAGAACATTCACAAGAATCGTGCCAAAATCAACAATGAAAGCTAAATTGAAACCAATAGAATATGATTAACTAAGGTTTTTCACTGAAATTGATTGAAAAATGAGAACATTGACAGCAATGGTACCACACTCAACATTGAAACTTAAATTGAAAGGAATGGGATATGATTAAGTAGGGTTTTTCGCTCAAATTGATTCAGAATATGAGAACATTCAAAGCAATCACAGCAAAATCAACATTGAAACTTAAATTGAAAGGAAGAGAACATGATTAACTAGGGTTTTTCACTTAATTTCAGTAAGAATCTGAGAACATTAACAGCAATGGTAGCCAAATCAACATTGAATCCTAAATTAAAAGTAAGAGAAAATGATTAATTAGGGTTTTTCACTCAAATTCAATATGAATCTGAAAACATTAACAGCAATGGTACTAAAATCAACATTGAAAACTAAATTGAAAGTAAGAGAACATGATTAACTAGGGTTTTTCACTCAAATTCACTAAGAATCTGAGAATATTAACAGTAATTGCACCAAAATCAACATTGAAACTTAAATAGAAAGCAACAGAACATGATTAACTAGGGTTTTTCACTCAAATTCACTAAGAATTAGAGAATATTTACAGCAATCGCACCAAAATCAACAATGAAACCTAAATAGAAAGCAAGGGAACATGATTAACTAGGGTTTTTCACTCAAATTCACTAAGAATCTGAGAATATTCACAACAATTGTACCAAAATCAACAATGAAACCTAAACTGAAAGAATGAGAACATGATTTTTGTGGCATTACAATGAATGTTCTTAGATTCACAAACAAAAACAAAAACAAAAGTTTCGAAAACAAAAGTTTCGAACTCAACATTCAAGCTGAAATGGAAATCAAAATCAAAAGGTTCGAAAATGAAAGTTTCGAACTCAACATTCAAGCTGAAATGGAAATCAAAAACAAAAGTTTCGAAAATGAAAGATTTCGCAAAAACTAGGGTTTAAGATACTTGAATCTTACTTGTTTTCACCATTTTTGGTTGTTCGGATGTTTGAATGTTTGATGATCTAGTTTGTTTTTGTGAAATCTGAGACAGGATTGATGAAGGAAGACGAAATGAGAGGCGAAATTGATGAAGGTGAGAATGAAATCTGCGAGGCTGAGAAATGGCAGGATGAACTGTGAATGAAATTGTGAATCTGTGATTTTTGTTTTGTGTTTTGATTTTGTAAGAGTAGTTTCATCATTTCAATGGATTATGGGACTTACTGGTTAACAGTTTTTGAACTAGGACTTAATATACCATTATTTGCTAAAACAGGACTTACCTATAAATCACCCTTAAATAAATAATAATAAAAAAATCATGCAAAAGAAAACCACGTGGTTAGTAATCTCTCAATGTACTTGTCAAGTTGCTCAAATAAACCAACAAGTAGGGGGGGAAAAAAAGAAGAAGAAAAAAGAATCTACGTTTACTAATGGTAATAGGAGAGATAAGAATGCTTTAATTATAATACTAGACAAGCTCTACATATTGAACGGTTCAGATGTTAATGTGGCTTCCAAGATAAGTCTATAGAGACCTAACAACACTCTCCAATTTAGAAAGCCAATTGGAGAGAACCCAAGTCATTTAAATATCATGTAATATGTCCCTGATGTATTGATTTCACAGCATCACCTGTTACAACTTATTAGTAATCACATGGCATAATATCCAAATTTTAGTATTTAAATTTCAAAAATATAACAAATTTAGAAGAAAAAGTTGTGAAAAATTCATTCCATAAGATAACAAATGTCATTTTGTTTCTTTTTCTTTCTTGGTCCTTTTTTGTTAGGACAAACAAAGGGTTCCTCATTAAATGTGAATCGTCAGAGTTATACCCGACGAAAAATTATTGGGGTCCCTCCAGTGTCATGTGTTTATATTTTTCATTAATCATTATATATGTACTATAACCTCTCATGTTCTCGAATCACCTAATATAAAATCATAAATTTCACCTGCTCCACCAATTACAACACCCTTTGAACACCACGTAGCCATAATCCAAGGGTACCATAACATGATATATATACCCAATACATTATACATGTGACAAAATATTAATGTTTTCGTTTGGTTTTTTTTATGAGGTGAAATTTTTTAAAGATTTTTCTAAGTTTTTTTTAAAAAAAAACTTAATTGAATAGATAATTGTAAAGAAAAAAAAGTGATTAATTGATGAATACCATATGATCTTTTCTATTGAGATTAAATTTTTAACTTTTTAAATTTTGTTCTTATAACAGGTAAAAAGGTTAATTCTCAAACGACCTCTAAATTTACAATTAGCTTGAAAACACTAGCCCCATCTAAGTTTATAACAAATTTTATATATCGACCCACAAAAAACTTACATAAAATTACACAAAGTCTATTTATGCAGGAAAAAAATATCAAAAAGTTACCCATAATTTTAGATCAAATGTATTCTTCTCATGAAACCACTCCATGAATGATTTTTTACATTTAATTAAATTCTAATTAGATTTGGGTAAATTATCAATAAATCCTAATAGTTAGACTTAATTCCCATTAAGTCCTATTGAAAATTAGTCCTAGTACAATCATCGCAAAAACTAATTTTTATGATATTTTGTTGCATATGTCGTTAAAAATTAACAATTAACGACTTTTTTTGTCACGATTATTAGAAATTATTGCTAAAACTTATAATTATGATATTTTTCTATGATAGATTTTTCAAATTGTCATTGAAAGTTAAAAATAGGTATGTAAGAAAAATAAATAAATAAATGACGAAACTGATTGAACCCCACCAAACCGGCTATATTTGGTCTTTTTTTAACAAGAATCGGTCTATGCAGTTTTTAAATTTGATTTTTTTTTATTCAATATCGTTTTAAGCACCTTGTGCACTAAATTAAACCAAAACCGACCGCTTCCACATATGAATGATATTAATAAGTATAAAAAATTATTAACCTTATCATTTCTATAATCTAAGTTTGTAAGCTCTTATTATATATAATCTTAACTCTAACTCATTATTCTTGAAACTTTAATATTTTTAACATTTTTTTTTTTTGGTTAATCTAGGAATTGAAAAGTATTTGTTATATGGATGGATTGGATATGTTGAACTGATGGACAAACAACTAATTTAATATTTTTATATAGATTAGTGATTATATTAAAAAGTGACACAAGTTTGAAAGGTCCTAAACCTATTAAACCATATCAAACCAAACTGTTTCAATCGGTTTGATGAGAGAAGCAATCCGTATCGGTATTCAAAATAATAAAACCGACATTATCGGTTCGATGAATAATTTTACCTAAATACCGACCATACCGAACTGATTACATTCCTAATTGAAAATTAGTTACTTTTTTTTGACAATTTTTTTAAACTATCACTAAAATTAATAATTAGTGACATTTTTTATGACAAATTTTTTATACTGTCACTGAAAATTAATAATTAATGATGTTTTTTAATAATGTTTGAAAAAAAAATATCGTTAATTATAACAAGACCTATTGAACAATAAGTTCACTTATTAAGGCCTAATCGGTTTTCAAATGTAGACCACCTGATAGATTTATTATGTAAAATCATGTGACTGGTTTGAAATGTTTTCTTATTCATTTAACTACATAGCACTCATCATTTATTTGTAATATTCAAATATGCCATTATTAGATCATTTCAAAAATAAATTATGTATAAAATTTCCGGTGGTTACTTTTTTCCAAATATCTCTTAAAATTGAAGGGGGGGAGGACTTGGGCTTGTAAGATTAAAGTGGTGTACTTTGCTATAAACTATCTACAATAAAATATGGGATATAGATAGCTAACTACAAAAACATATTTGTATTATTAAATAAAGTCTTACTAAAACAAATAAGAATTTTAGTAATTAAAAATTTTATTGCAAAAAATATTTGCAAATCAATTTCTGTCATCACGAGAATTAGTCGTGCTCGTGAATTGAGTTCGGTCGAGTGGTGGAGAATTGAAAAAATCAATCTGTATCCGTTTACTTAGTTAGTAGATACGGATTAAGCGGGCCGTACGGGTTGGTGGGTGATTGTGGATTGATTTGACATTAGGCTTTACTAGTTTATGGCTTTTTAAATTATTTTAGAGTGATTTTTTATTATTTTAGACCTTATTTGATGCTAAATTTTTTTATTCTTCATTTTTTATAATTAAAATAAAGATCAAATTTTCATATTTCATAAATAGCTAATATTATTATTGGATAAAATGCCTTTTTTTAAGGAAAAATTACCAACAGGTCCTAATAATTAGATTTAATTTACATTAAGTCTTATTAATTTGACACTAAAAGGTTATCCTAATAGAATCGTCGCTAAGAAAAAATTTGTGACAAGTTTTTTAAAACTGTCACTTGATATTTTTTGTATTTCTAAATTTATCATTAAAAAAATTAATAATTAGTCATTTTCTGTGACGATCACTTCTTTGGAGAACGAATTTGTGGAAGGACATACTTTGGAAAAAAGTTGTTCAATGCGGGACGAGGACTTCTTTGGGGAAAAAGTTGTTTGTTTTCACTCAATTAAAAGTGGTGATTGCAAGGGAGAGGGTAATTTATATGGTTAAATTGGGTCGAGCTGGATAAAGGGCCGCTATGCGAAGTATTGAGTAGAATGGCCACAAAGTTATTCCGGTCTTGAAAGGGCCTTTGAAGTTAGTCCAGTCCCAAAGCCCTACTGGTTCGTCCAGTCACATAAAGGCGTTATTTTTAGTCCGGTTCCGAAGAGTACTACGGATGGTTCGGCCGCCAGAGTTAGTTCGGTCGTAGTGTATGGAACCGAGGTATGTTGAGCCCTCTTAAGAACTTGGTCCTGGGGTTAGTTCGGCTCAACTCTCTTATGGATAGCTCGGTCTTAGCATGAGAAAGCCGAGGTAAGAGAAAGGAAAGTAATAGCCGAAGTAACAGTTAGGTCGGTTGTATGGTAATCCGGCTGTGTTAAAACCATCTCACTTGGTTTAAGCAGTAAGGGGGGTGTTGAAGGATAAGCATTGTCCTTCAGGAGTATGAATCCTAGGAGGACTCTACACGGAGGAGTAAAAGTCCTACTAGGATTGTGCCACGCGGAACCCATAAAAGCTCACAAACATCACCTATGGAGCGGTAACACAACTTTGATTCCCGAATACACAGAGCTTTTGTCTATTTGTCTAGTTTGCTGACTTAGGCATCGGAGAGGTTTCCGGCACACACCCGCCGGCCAGCTCACGTTTGTATTTTCAGGTAGTAGAACGACGTCGTACGGAGGAGCGCAGACTTGATCAACAGGATTATACGAGAAGGTTTATTTCTTTCCCGTACAGCAAGTATAATACATAACTACCATGTTCAAGTTATTGTCGATGGACAAACTGTGGCCCCAAATGTTTCCATCTTTCTGTATATAAAGCATGACTTGTAGGCAAAGATGATCTGGAAGTTAATTTTGGTAGTTGGGTGGTGTTTAAATGATAGGCAAGATAAAAAAATATTATGCAATGTTTTATGAAAATTTTTTATCTTTCGATTAGTATGTGGTATTTTATTATGTATGTAATTTAAAGGTGGAAAATCTTTATAAAATTTTTCATAATATTTCATTGATGATATCTAGTATTACTCTTAAAAAAATATAAGAAGTATGCAATGAATGGAACTTGAATAAGTGCAAAGAAGAGAGGGATGCAAGAGTGTCTGAATGTAAACGTTGTTTTCTTTTAGCACCTTAATGGAAATCTTATGGTGTGCACTCTTTTAGGGTGTATATGATATGCATCTTATTATAAAAATATAGAATTTTATTATAGAATTTCGTAACATCAATTATAAATTGACGTAACAAAAGTGTTCAAAATTTTGTGATTAATATTGTAGAAGTTTATGGCTTGGTTATGACGTTTTTTGTCATGGCAATGTGTGATGAGATTACGTATTTTGTAATTGATTTTATGAAATTTTGTGATAAAATTATAAACTTTTTTGGTAGCATTTCCCTACTTTAGGAGGATATTTTTTGTGTCTTCATACTAGTAAAAATATAGGAAAATTTTCACATCAGTGTATAATCTCAAAAATAATTAAAAATTAATGATAAATTTTATTAATATTAATAATTAAAATTATAAAATTTTCTATGTATATATAATAATTTTTTCAACATCCCACTATGAAGTAATTTCCCCAAAAATATATTGTAACGAGTTCTTGTTAGATCTCTCAATTCTGAATAGATTCATGTTACTATACATATTTCTTTTGGAGTGTATATTATATGTAAGTTATGTTTGTCATAATTAAATTATTTTTAGTCATAACTAAAAAATAATAATAAATCATAATTAAACATCACAAAATGTATAACCAAACAATTTTTTTTTTATCATAATCAAGATAATAATCACAATTATCACAACAAGTCATAATTAGGTCAATAACACAAATATCATAACTATGGGGACATATTTTTTGGGTTGTCCACGTGGCCGAGGTTGTTACCTGAGGTGCCACGTGAATGGACCAAGTTGCCAAGATATGATGTGATCATATCTGAATCCGAGATATTCGGATAAAGGACAAGAGTCTTAGATGATATCAAGCTACCTTTTTGGATAGAGATGGGACTCTTGAGAAAATTCATCTAATCTGAATAGTGTGAGTTGAAATAGATGTTATCCTTGTAAAGGATAGAGTCCCCTGAAGTTGGACTCTAACCATTACAAAAGTGAGGCACCTCTATGGGTCTAAGGAATGTTTTTATTTGTAATGCTTTTGATTGTAAATTGTGTACTTGTTTGATATCTTTGAGAGATAAGTTGACTGATTTGATCGTCAGAGTACCCCTAAGTGGATGAACCACCGCAATATTCTCATCTTCTTGTTGGTAGGTGGTTGGCTCAATCTATTCTGCCGATGCTCTCCAGCTAAGTTCCCTGTTTGGTTGTGTGGTTAAAAATCAATACCCACAATTTGGCGTCGTCTGTGGGAACTTAGTCAGAATAGATAGCCATCATCGTGCAAGATCAACATATTGGTGACGACGAGCTCAACGAAGATGAAGAATGCATCAACATTGACGAAGTGAAAACCCTTCCAGGAGGGATGAATGCAAAAATAAGGGGGCATGAGTGCTCCTAAGGAGATGAAGACGACCTTCAAGTAGAAAAGACATTTGCCTAGGTGAAGCAGATCCAAGATGGAAGAGAATGGCCTAGGTGGAGCATATCCCAAATCGAAGAGCATGACCTAGGTAAAGCAGATCCAAGATGAAATAGCATGGCCTAGGTGGAGCAGATCCCAGATGGAAGAGCATGGCCTAGGTGAAGCATATCCAAGATGAAAGATCTCAGCCTAAATGAGCAGATCCCAAATCCCAAATCCCAAATCCTAGAAGAAAATATGTCGGCCTAAATGAGTAGGTCCGAGAAGACAAGAGCTCAGCCTAAGTGAGCAGATCCCAGATCCCAGAAGACAAGATCTCGGCCTAGATGGTTAGGTCCAAGAAGACAAGAGCTCAACCTAAGTGAGCAGATCCCAAATTCAGAAGACAAGATCACAGCCTAGTTGAGTAGGTCCGATAAGACAAGAGCTCGGCCTAAGTGAGCAGATCTTGGATCCTAGCCAGATCCTAGAAGACAAGATCTCGGCCTAGATGAGTAGGTCCAAAAAGCCAAGAGCTCAACCTAAGTGAGCAGATCTCTAATCCAGAAGACAAGATCTCAGCCTAATTGAGTAGGTTTGATAAGACAAAAGCTCAACCTAAGTGAGCAGATCTTGGATCCCAGCCAAATCCTAGAAGACAAGATCTCAGCCTAGATGAGTAGATCCGAGAAGCCAAGTGCTCAGCCTATGTGAGCAGATCTCAAATCCTAGAAGACAAGATCTCGGCCTAGATTATTAGGTCCGAGAAGACAAGAGCTCAGCCTAAGTAAGCAAATCCTAGATCTAGAAGAGAAGATCTCGGCCTAGATGAGTAGGTCCGAAAAGACAGGAGTTCGACTTAGGTAAACAATTTTGAAAAGATCAGAACTTACAAGAGGCAAATAGAGTTGAAATAAAACAAAGCTTACCTGAGATTAGAATATCTTGACGGTAAGAGATTGTCGAGGCCTTGGAATGTAGCGTGACGAAATTTGGAGCTCGGCTCTAATGGTGTCAATAACCCCAGCCGAAGTATTAATAAAATACAAGTATCGACTTTGTTCATTACAAAATGTTGTTTATGATTGTGAGATAAGACTGAAAAAGTCTTAAGGCGATGTTCCCGTGGTGAACAAGGCGATTAACTTAGACTTGCCATGATGGCAGAGTTAAACTAAGTATACGGTGATGTTCCCATGGTGCACAAGGTGATTAGCTTAGACTTTCCATGATGGCAGAGTTGAACTAAGTATAAAGCGATGTTCCCGTGGTGAACAAGGCAATTAACTTAGACTTGTCATGATTGTAGAGTTAAACTAAGTATAAGGCAATGTTCCCGTAGTGAGCAATGTGATTAACTTAGACTTGCCATGATGGTAGAGTTGAACTAAGTATAAGGCAATGTTTCAGTATGAAACAAGGCGAAACTTGCCATATTTTGGTCAATTTATGTGAAAAGCCGAGGTAGATAGTACTCTTGGTACACTAAGATCAAGCCTCAAGTGTTTAGTTTGGGTAAGCCAAACGTGATGACCTCGGTTATGGATGTCTAAGTTAGACTTAGGCAACAATCGGGCAATTTGAAATGTTTGGATCTGAGATGAGTCATTACTATCCGAAGAGTTTTAGCCCGAGACGAATGTTCAAATTATGCTACTTAGAAAGATGAGAAAAAGTCCAAGTATGAAAACATACAAGGCATAAAGAAAAGGCAATAAGCATACAGAAGCAGCATTCAACACTTAGACGAAAAGAAGAATTGCATTAAAGGAATAACTTGTTCCATTACAAAAGAAGACACATCAGCCCGACATGTCAAAAATTGTTCTATAGAAAAGATTACAACTGTTCAAAGGAAAAGAAAAAGTACAAATGGAAAGAAAAAAAATCCTAAGTATCAGGAGCATTGTTCTCTGACTAATCGACCTCGACATTTGGCATTTGGCATTGTATCCATTATTTTCAGCCGCTATCTTGGCGTCGATTTCTAGCATGTTGACCCTTGAGTAGGGAACGACCCCTAAGCGAGTTAACTTGGGCTTGCCAAGAAGGTAGAGTTGAAACTAAGTTAAGGTGATGTTCTAACAAGGAACTGTGTATTTAACATAGGCTTGTTGGGAAGACAGAGCTGAACTAAGTTAAAAAGATGTTTCAAAAAGAAACAAGGTGAAACCGCCCATGATCTGGCTAGTTTGTACAAAAAGCCAAGGGGGCAGACAGCATAGATGTGTTAATAAAGATTGAGTCAATGAGTTGAAAGTGATACTTGGTGAAATTTTTTTAAAAAATTGAATCTTGGCCTTCTTGATAGGCCTTAGCATCTGCTCCTTGCTGATTAGTGCCTCTGCTAGTTTCTTCTCAACTTAGTAATGGCCTCGGCTTTGGCAGTAGTAACTTGGTCCTTTTGCTTCATGTGCTTCTCTTCCGAGATGTTGAGTTGCTAAAAGCATGAGCATGTTGGATTGAATATAAGGAGATGGAGTGGATTGCACAGTTATGACATTAGGGATGTCAACAAGAAGGTTTTCTACAACAAGAGTTCAGCGAGACATGTCGTCATTGGTTATGGCGATGGTTACTCGCAGATAGGGTGGTTAGAGGATTATTAAGGTCTAAGGCTGGGAGCTTAGGACCTCAGTCTTTCCTGTACCTGGTTCTAGCTGCAAGATTGTCGCTATGTCGATGTTTGCACTACTATTGAGATGGTGGGTTGATGTATAGAGCAGCTGATAAAGTGCTTGGCCACTAGTTTGGTTCAGCTATTAGAGTTTGAACCTTTGGCACGAATGGAGTATTCATAGTAATGAATGCTTCAAGAACAACGATGATGGTTTATAGTGGCCAAGAGAGAGAGAGAGAGAGAGAGAGAGTCTGGAGACACAGAGAAAGACGAAATAGGAAAGTGAAAAGGTTTTGCTGGAATGGAAAGAGGTGACATATAGTAATGATTCAAGTTTCTTTGGAGACGTGTGACGGCTGATGTTAGGTGACGTCTAATGGGGCGGTGTGTGTCAATTATGGGACGTATTGGGAACTAATGAAGGGGTGACACATCATGATGTTGGTATGACAATTGAGACGACAGATTTTGAATCTTGATGTTCTTGAACTAGCGAGTTTTGACCTCTGCTAGTAATGCGATCTCGGTTGAGATGATGATCTTAGCTGAGAAGTGCAATCTCGGTTGAGATGATAATCTCGATTGAAAAATGCGATCTTGGTTGAGATGTTGATCTCGGTAGAGATGATGATCTCGGTTGGGATGATTGATCTTGGTTGACATGATGATCTCGGTAGAGATGTTGATCTTGGTTGAGATAATAATTTCAGTTGAGATGTTGATCTTGGTTAAGATGTTGAATTTGGATGGGACAGAACTTGTTTGTTCTTGGTTCCTGATGAGTTGATACTAGGATCTTGATGTTCTTGAACTAGAAAGTCATGATATCTGCTAGCAGTGCAAAGATGTTGGACCTGGATGAGATAAAACATGATGGTTCTTGGTTCTTGGTTCTTGGTTCTTGATTCTTGATTTTTGATGAGTGGAAATTTAAGTCCTTGTTTCTTTATGCCGGCGAGTCATGATCTTGATCAGAAGAGTATATCTAGCATGTTGTTTAGCTAACATATTGAAAGATGAAACGATATAGGTTCCATCACCTCAGGTTGCCAAGGTAATAGAACCTTGGAAACAATTGTGGGGACATATTTTTTGGGTTGTCTACGTGTAACAACCCCGACCTGTGATTAACTATTAACTATGATTAAGAATGCCTAATAAGTAATTAAGATGAAATTCTAAATTAATTGCATGTGTGTTGCATTCTTTGTGTTTATAGCTGTCTATCGTAGAACTATCTGTTTGTATTTTTGTTTCGTTCTGCGAATTGAAGGCCTTATCGATATCTGATTACGAAATTGGCTTAGTTTATGTGTTATTTGGATTTTTTCAAATTTTATGGTATGTTTAATTGAAATTCGATTCGGAGCGAATTAATTAGAATAAAATAATGCCCATTTAAATAGTGGTAAGCCTAATTAATTAATTCCCTAATCAAGCCTATATGAGGCTTATACAACACTTGAGTCATCTCCTCTTCATCATTTTGAGCCTACAAAAAACGTGAGGGAGAGGAAGAAAAAGACCAAGAGGGTTTGAGATTAACAAGGGCAATTAAGGAGGATTTCGAAGAATTAGCTTGGAACCTCAACCAATTAGCTACGTAGAGCGTAATTGAACAACTAAGGTAAGAATTCAACCCTTTAGCTATGTAATTGAGCCAACTGAGGCATAGATTCAAGAGGTTTAAGTGTTTAAACATGAGAATTGAGTTAGAAATGAAGGAATTTAAGTCGTACCATACATGCATACATATTTTCTTATATTTTGAGCTTAATTGTCAAGAATTCTTACTTGCATGTAGTGAGTGTACCTTAGTTGTGCGAATTCATCATGTTTTCCATCATTTTACCTTATTTGATCATGCTTTGGAGGCTTTGAATTCAATTCATTACATGCATGTTATGCTTTCAAATTTTCAAGTTGAATTTTGGACAATTGATTTACTTTTGGGCCTTGATTTTACCAAATGATCCTTAATTCTTGATGTTTTACAAGTTTAGACATGTTTTCTCAAGTTTTAGGGCCCAAAGGTTGTGTTTTAAGGCTTTGAATTCGAGTTTTGAACTTGGGAGTGCAATTTGGAAATTCTAGAATTCTATCTCACTGCTCGAGTGACAAATTCTGCGCTCGAGAGACCACTCTTGATTTTGCACTTCCGCTTGAGTGAGCAAAAGTTGGCTCGAGCGTAAAATTCATGCTCCCAAAAGTTTACAAATTTTGCAGACCGCTCGAGCGACCAGAGTTGCGCTCAAGCGGAGACCCCAGTCTTATGCTCGAGCGACCGTAGAGCAACCATCAAGTGAAGAAATCTAACTAGTACCTTTGCAGAGTTTGCAGACCACTCGAGCGACCGAAGTTGCACTTGAGCAACCACCCTTATTTTTGAACCTCCGCTCGAGCGAAGACCTTATTTTCAGCAAATTTGACTAAGTGGTCTGAACCCCATTTTGGCATCCTCATTGCATCTTAGGCATTCTTAAGCCCTAATTTAGAAATTATAATGAGGATAAAGGTTAGAAACACACTAAAAATGAAATGAAATAAGTTAAGTATGATCTGAGTGTGTGTTTCAATAAGCGTATCTGTTATATGTTTGTGTAGGTCACGCATCGTGAGCGGCTTGATCGATTTGTTCTACTATCGAAGTTAGCTGTGAGTAATAACTCTGTAAGTTATGTTTGACTGTAATTATTTTTTGATGATATGTAATTATCAGTTTTCTGAAATGCTATGTTTTGTATGAATAAATGATGATTCAACTCTTGAGATGTAATTATGGTTTCCTTAGCAGAGGCCCTCGCCCAGGGTACATAATACTGTGGTTTATGATTATGAGGCCCTCACCCGAGAGAAACAATACCGTGGCATAGGCCCTTGCCTGGGGGAAACAATACCGTGGCCTACGTATGTTATAAGATACCTGTAGACCCGACTTTCTTCGCGCGCCCCCCTTTCGGAGAGGGCGCGAATTTGGTCTTTACTACAGTTCAGACCCCTGTCACGGTTCTGAATCTAATCTCACAAAGTGCAATGTGAGATTGATAAATACCAAAGAGTCCAAATCCAGTAATTAGTTTTGAAAAATCAATTTTCAATGAAAAAGTGCCAAACATGGACTGCTTTGCCAGATTACATAGTCGCCACCTAAATATTTTATTTTTGGAAATTTAGGAAACCTTGACTCGTGCCAAAGGCCACGTGTCCGTCATCACCAAAGTTGTCTCGGCTCGGGAACTTGGGTACGAGAGGGGAAGGTCCTGAAATGAGCACCCCCGCTCGCCCGATCAAAGGATCGGCCTCTACTAAGCATGATATGTTGCTTTATAAACCTCATGTGTTCTTATCCGGTTATTAATCTAACTTTACTATGTGATGCGCACAGCATACAAGTATAGACTCAATCACGAGAATTGGAACAAAACAACTCATGTTTGTTTTCGAAAATAGTTTGAAAATGCTACTCGCAAGTAGACTAAAGCGTGGATTTGCCACCCTCAAGTGGGCTTGAAAACATGATTTTGCCACTTCGCAAAGTGTGCTTAAAACTCACAATCATCAAGTTATTCCAATTCAGGCAATAAAGTCTCCACCCACAAGCATTCAAGCAGTTAAGCATATAAGCAAATAGCCTCATGGCAAGCATGCTATCATGGCAACACTCACACTCATGCAAGTATGCTAAAGCGTAAACACTTACAGTGTACTCCGAGCCAAAACAGAAAACTAGTTAGAAATCAATGCATGATCCTAACTATGCTAGATGCCTAATGCAACACATGCAAGTAACTAAGTAGGCTCGGCAATCTAAGATGGCATATGAATGCGACAATTTGATACACGTATTCAAATAGGTATTGAAATATGATGTAGTTTGAATGATGCGCCGAGCTCGGTGCATGCGAGACAAATGAATGATGCAAACATGCAAGCATAAGGTATGCTAATCGAAAAATTCCCTAAAACTAACCATTGAAACCGGTTAAGTAAAAGGGAGAAAGAAATGGGGTTGGAAGACATGCACACACACACGCACGCTTATTACAACATTGTGCTCTTGCGAAGAAGGGTCTGAATAAATAAGCTAACTAGCTACACTAAGCTAAGCTACTTATTACAAAACAAAAACTTATTAACTATTCTAGCTAATTAATTATTACAGAACAAATTGAATTCAAACAACTAGTTATTCTAAGCTAATTAAAATATTACAACACAGATTAAACTGATTAATTACAACACATGTAATTAACTACAACTAGCTAATAAAGCGGTAAAATGGCCTCGCAGGCGAGGGAGGCATGTATGCTCGGTTTTCTTCGCCCCGAAAATCCACTACCTTGCCTCTAAATGCCTCTGTTTGCACATCTTTGGACCTCTGAAAACTGTGCCAACCTCCAGATTGCTTCTGTTTGATCTCAAGAACACACTGATGGTTGATCGGCCATGATTGGTGGCCATCGGCCAGTACTGGTGGCCGGTCGGCTAGGACATGCGGTCGGTCGGCTAGGACATGTGGCCGGTTGGCCACTGCTTCCCTGGAATTCCTCATTTTGCTGCAACAGAGAGCAAACAGAGGCATGGTAATGTATTTGCAAGGGAATGTATGTACTGCCACCCTCCTTATCATGTCTCAAGCTCAAAGGAGTGTGGCACTTGGTTCTCAAGCCACCAATCAAGCATCTCAATGCATGATGGCCCAAGAACCAAGCTTGTACAAGCTTGATGAATGCACACATAAGACTCGAAAGGCCCCCACCCTATCATGCACAATCAAGGGGGATTGGCGACCAAGAAATGTGACACGTTTCATCACTATAAGTATGAAACATCCCATATTTCTTGTGTTTGGACTAACGTCTGATCCAAACACATGCAATGCAAGCAACATACTTATCTTAGTCATGTTTTACTTGGTCCAATTCTTGTTTACTCATTTTAACTTACCAATTAGTCCATTAACCGGTTAAGTTCAATGTGTAAGTCCTCTAATGGGAAAGATGGCCTAAACCACAAGCACCTTAAGCATGAAAGAAGCCTCATGCTTTTGGTTAGTAGAAATCCTCAAGGGAGGATTAAAACCATTAGACATGCGAACCTCAATTCCATACCCAAGCCATCAAGGGGCTCAAGACCACTTTCAAAGTGAATGAAAGATTGAAACAATGGAGTGCAATGACACATATTTCAGCACTGAAATAATATGCTAAGTGACTCAAAATCATGCAAACAACTCATGTAATGCATGTTAGAGGCATAAAGCATCAAAGCTAGTGAAATGTATTATACTAGAAGCATACATTATCAAGCTCAAACAACAAAACCAGCCATGGACAGACCTAAAACATGCCAAATCAGGGGCATGAACATGTTGAGATAGGAGCTCAAAAGACTAGGAGAACATGCACACATGTTAGCCCATAAGCAAGGCACAACACACAACCCTCAAAAGCAATGAAGAAGTGAAGTATATGAAAGTGTGACAGAGGTATATGCTCTGAAATCACATGCTAAATGGTGCCATATCATGCAAATAACTCAAATAAAGCATACTAAGAGCCTCAAAACACAAAGCTAGTAAGGGCCGATTACACTATAGCTATACAAAGCGAGGCATATGTGACCAAGACCACTTGAAATAGAGCTGAAGCATGCTAAAACATTAGCAAAAATGTGCTAGAGTTGAGCCAATATAAGCTAGAATGATAGGCATACTCATTATGCATATTAGGCTAGTAAGCAAAATTACACTACAAGTGCAAGATGCAAGCAACAAATGACCAAACCAGCCTAAAACAGAGTTAGAGCAGGTGTAAAAAGTCACAAAAACATACGTGAAATGAGCTAACACAAGCCACAAAAATATGTTACTTTGTAATGCTAACAAGGCATGGACTAAAGAGACAAGGAGGGGAGGCCACCCCCTCCTATTTTGGACTTCAAAACAAAGTTTTTGCCACTGAAATTGCCCTGGAATTCAGTGGTTTAAAGGCCAAAAAAGGTTGACTTTAAAAGCCTCAAAAGTAACACAAATGGCTTCACAAGCCCAAGAACAAAAGGGAGAGACAACTCCCTAACACAAAATAGGCTCAAACAACCATTTTAAGGACTGAAAAATAGAGTTTTTTCCAGTTGAAAACCAAGCCAAAAACAGTTTGCGAAGGTGGCAAAACAAGTGTGCAAGACAAGCTTAAAAGGGACAAGTGCTTACCCTTGAAGCATAGCAGCAAAACAGGTGCAAATCTGAGCCAATACCAGCTTTGAGAGCTCAAATAGGACCTCCAAGAACCTCAGCAACAAGGTAGAGGTGCTTGGTTTAGGGTCTCTTTGCAAGAGTGTAGGAAATTCTCACTTCTAAGCACAATATAGGAAGAGAGAGAGGCTGGAATTTTGCTCACAAAATTATAGAGAGAGAGGTTCCCAAACTTGTTAAGCTTTCAAAATGTTCTAACCCCCAAACCACAGAGAATGGCCTCTATATATAGCAAAAAGAGAGCCTTGGGTCAGAAATATCTGATTTTGAGACAGCTGGAGCATTTGGAAGACAGCTGGAGCAAAAGATTTACAAATTCTGAGTTTTTTGGGCATTTTTGGCCAACCTGCTACTAATGATGGCCGACCGGCCACTTCCATGGCCGACTGTACACATTTGTGGCCGACCAGCCACTAACAGTGGCCTACAGCAAAATCTGCTCTTCAGGTCCAACTTCAAATGGGCAAAAAGGACATGCTTGTGTCCAAATTGAAGCACCAGAAGTAAGCTTTCCAATGGTGGCAGCCTCACATCAAAATTTTAACTGTGCAAAAAGTTATGCCTCTTTTAGTGAAGGCTACTCAGTTTTGATCCTAATGAATTGATGCCCAACTTCCAACAACCATATCTCCCCCATCCGGACTCGGCTTTAGGAGATTCTTGAGTGCAAAATGAAGCCCCGGAAGTCTTCTTTCCAACGGTGGTGGCCTCATAGCTTAAATCCAAGTATACAAAAGGATAGGCCTAATTTAGCGAGGGCTGCTCGACTCTCTCTTAACGGTTCATGCCCATCTTCTCCCCCAACTTGGTATCTTCCCTCTCCTCCTCTTTTCTTTAACTCCAAACCTCTAAACAAGATGCTTTGGAAGATTTTTAAAAGAGTTCACCTCTCTTTCATTCATTTCCACTTTGTCCTTGCCCGGTTTACCGAAAAACACAATATTTAACAAAATGCGAGCGTTGGAACATCGTAGGAAGTTTATTTCAAAAATATTTTGAAAGAGAGGGTTTTAAGGTCTAAAAACCATTCAAAATAGCTTTGGTCCAAAAACGGGTGTGAGGTTTTGGATTTGACTCTCCTCTTGTCAAAGAAATCGAACCTTTGCATAGCACAGCCTGCACCATCGAATAATCCAATCAGTGGCGCCGAAGTCTTAAGGACGGTCAAAAATGGGATGTCTACAATACCCAGTACCGAAGGTTCCAGTATAAAACTTGATATGCTTGACCAATGTGATATGTTAATGCTAATGGATGTACCACACACGATTTGAATATGGTTATAACTATGTTTCCGATTTGAAATCTGAATTTGATATGGACGTCATTAAAATCTTTACGTTGTTATTATTCACTAGGCTTCCGCTCACTCTATTATTTATGTATGTAGGTGACCAGGCACATGGCCAGGCTCAGTGATGATTGCCTGGAGGTCTGTTTTGTCGGCCAACCTTTGTGTCTCCCGAGGAGGTTCCGAAAAAAGTTTAGTGGCCGAGTTTTGCGAACCCATTTATAAATTAAAGACTTTTTTTGTTTTGTAAATAGTTCTTTTCTCTTATGTTGGTTACTAATAGTGTAGAATGGATATGTATATGACGTCATATATGGGTTTATGTATATCAGTTTTAAATTTTTGCCCCATGTATGTCTGCACAGCTCTATGGACTATGTATGTTTTATACATCTGCTTCCGCAGCCCCTTGCTACTGAGTTAATCTGTTTAGAGGCCTTGGGTAATCCCAGAATTACTAGTCACTTACGATGCTAAATCTATAGGGACGGGTTTGGGTCGTGACAGAGTGGTATCAAAGCATGTGTTATACCGCATACAAGAGTCCATATGAGCTATAAGATTTCCTAGAAAAGTATTGGGGCCATTCCATTTGCATGTATGGGTGTGCGAACTATTTGAACATGCTCGAACTAAAATGAAATGATGTGAACATATTAAATCAATGTGAATAAAATTGAATTGGAATTGAATACAGAGAACGAGATTATTCTACCTATGTTTATTATTGTCCTGTTTACCTATGGCAATGAAAAATGCAAGAAGTGATGATATAGCTGGATCTTCTGAGGCTCGAATGAGCCGAATGGAACAAATGTTAGAAGCCCTAACATAAACAATAAGACAGCAACAAAGACAACAACCTGTGCTCCATTCGCCACCTCCGGTGCTAGTTGAGCTGAAAAACACTGACATTATTTCACTGACACAGAAGTTCAACAAAATGAAGCCGCCAATCTTTCAGGGTGGTATTGAACCGTTGAAAGTTGAAACATGGTTGCTAGAGACAAAAAGATATTTGAAGTGTTCCCATGCTTGGAAACTCATAACGTTCTTTTGGCCACCTACACTCTAAAAGAAAAAGCTAGACAATGGTGGATGCTTATCCAAGATAAAAGTGGGACTATGACAAGGAGTTAGTTTAAAGTGATATTTTATGAGAAGTATTTTCCCCAATGTTTCAAGGACCGTAAAGTGTCAGAATTCCAAGAACTCAAGCAAGGCAAGATGTTCATAGCTAAATATGAGGCTAAGTTCACTGAGTTAGCCAGATTTTCTCCTCATATGGTCGATACAGATTACAAAAAGGCTCAAAAATTTGAAGGGGACTTAGATATGGATGTGTTTGATCGAGTAAGCATTCTAAAGTTGCCTACATATGTGGATGTACTTGATAGAGCGCTAATGGCAGATGCCACTCTAGCAGCAATGAAACAAGTTAAAGCTCCAACAACTGAATGAAGAGGTAAGAGATCCGGATTCAATTTCAAAAAGGGTCAGTCATTTTCAAAGAAGCAAAACACGTGATCCTCTAGTAGCTCTAGTCAGAGCAGTGGGACTATTCCAGTTTGTTCTGATTGTGGAAGGAAGCATAGAGGTGTGTGTGTAGACACCCCATTTTTTACCGTCCTCAAGACTTAGAAGTCTTCACTCATGCACTTGATGATTGTGTGTTTGTGTTTGTTTTGAGCGCCCGAAGTCTTCGGCGGAATGCCCTGTCTTTGAGCCTTTGAACCTTGTTCTTTCTATGTCTTGTTTTGGACCAAAACTTAGTGTCTAGACCTCTTGGTGATCTGTCGGCCACCACCCAAGGCTGTCGGCCATGGGGTGTTTTTGTCAGCCATGGGTGTGGCCGGTCGGCTATCAGTGGTGGCCTACGGCCACCAGTGTCTTTTTCCAGATATTTATTGACAGTTGTGCCAGCTGTTGCACACTGAGCTGCATCTCCATGCACGTATATGGTGAGATGCTTCTAAGCTCAAGGGGTGATTTTTCTATATATAGGGGGGTTCCTCCTCCATTTTGGAGGGTTAGAAAAATTAGAGCAAAGATATATCTCTCTCTCTAGAGTTTTCTCTCTCACTCTTGATATTTTGTACGCATTTGCTCATAAGTCCTTAGTTTTTGCATACCAACCCTCAACCAAATACTCTCACCTTTAGGGTGAGATTACTTGGAGCCTTGTTTGAGCTCTAGAAGGTGGTTTGAGCTTGGCTTATTGGCTATTTTGTGCTTTGCTTCAAAGATATAGTACTTACCTTGTTTAAGCTTATTTTGTATCTTTGTTTTGCCATCTTTTTCAACTATTTTTTGGGCTGATTTTGAACTGTCAAAAACTCTGTTTTTGTGACTTAAAAATGTTGGTTTGAGGTCTCTTTGAGTTAAGGGGTGGTCCACCCTTCTTGCTCATTTGTTTGTTAAGCTTTTGTATCATTTTTCATCACCTTCAAATCAATTTTTTTGTGCCTTTTAACCACTGAATTTTAGAGGTTTTTTAGTGGTAAAAACCTTGTTTTGAAGTCCAAAATTGGAGGGGTTAGCATCTCCTCCTTGTGTCTTGTTTGCATGCCTAGTTAGCCTCACATGTTAGCTTATTATTTTAGCTTTTTGTGGCTTAAGTCCAGCATGTTTTTGCCTCTGAAATAACCTGTTTTGGCTCTGTTTTGGGCTGGTTAGTTCAGTTGAGACTTGTTTTGCACAGTTGTAGTGTTAATCTCCTTCACTAGCTTGATGTTTTAATGCTTTGATCATCATTGTTTTGAGTTAATAGCATATTTTAGTGTTGTTTTACACTTCATTTCAGCACTTAAAATCTCTGCAATCTCCCTCCATTCTTCACTCTTTTATTTTTCTTTGAAAGTGGCTTTCAACCTCTTGTTTGCCTAAGTGTGAAATAGAGGTGTTGCACCTAATGGTTTAATCCCTTAGGGGGTTCATTACCAACAGTGTAATGCCTCTTTCATGCCCAAAGCAACTTGTTGTTTGAGCCATCTTTCCATTAGAGGACACTCACCAATGGACAAATCAATTAAAGAATGGTTTTGGTAATTAAAATGAGTAAACAAAATTGGACAAGTAAAAGAGGCAAGATAAATATCTTTCGTGTTGCATTGTATGTGTTTGAATCGGACGTTAATTCGAACAGAAGGAAAATGGGACATTTCATGCTCAAAAGTGATGAAATGTGCCACTTTCCTTGGTCACTATCACCCTTGATCATGCATGATAGGGTGGTGGTCTTTTTGAGTCTTGTTTTGCACTCATTAAACTTGTACAAACTTAGTTCTTTGGCCATCATGCATGGAAATTGCTTGATTGGTGGTTTGAGAGCCAAGAGTTTCACTCCTTTGAGCTTGTTTGACGATAAGGAGTGTAAACAGTACACACAAACCTGTGAAAATACACTGTTTTGCTCTGTCTGCTCTCTGTTGCAGCAAAAAAAGAAGTTCATGTCATCAATGGCTGACCAGCCACCATTGGTAGCCGATAGGCCCCCCGTCAGCCACCAATGAAATTTACACAGTGTGTTCTTGAGGTGGAGCAGAGGTATTCTGGAAGTTGGCAGAATTTTTGGTGTTCAAATGTGCAAATAGAGGCTCGTAGTAGCAAAATGGTGGCTTTTTGGGTAGAGGAACCGAGCATGCATGCATCCCTCATTTTCCGAGGCCGTTTAGTTAACTGTCTAGTTAGTTGGTTGTTTAATTCATATTGTAATTAATTAACTTAATTGCTTTGTAATTAGTTAGTTAAGTATTGTAATATTTAATTAGCTTAAAGTAGTTAGTTAAATACTATGTTAGCTTAATTAGCGTAGCTAGTTGGTTAGCTTTTATTCATTTGGACCCTCCTTCGCAAGGGCGTAATGTTGTAATAAGTGTGCATACGTGTGTGTATGTCTTCCAACCTCACGTCTTTCTCCCTTTTAGTTAATCACTTTCGATAGTTAGATTAGGGGCATTTTCAATTAGCATACCTTATCCTTGCATGTTTGCATCCATTCATTTGTCTTGCATGCACCGAGGCTAGGCGCATCATTCAAACTGCATTGCACTTTCATTACTTCTTTGGATACATGTTTAATCGCATGTTGTTCAAATTGATCCATATGCCATATTAGTAGTCGGGCCTATTAATTGCATATTGTATGTGTTGCATTAGACACTTAACATAGTTAGGATCATGCATCTTTCTAACTAATTTTTGTTTTGGCTTGGAGTACTCAGTGAGTTTTATGCTTTAGCATACTTGCATGAGTGTGATTGCCATATTGCCATGTTTCGCATGCTTTCCATGAGGCTATGTGCTTATATGCTAAACTGCTTGAATGCCTGTGGATGAAGGTTTGTTGTTTAAATTGGAACAATTCAATGAATGTACGTTTTAAGCCCACTTAGTTGAGTGGGAAAATCATGTTTTAAGCTCACTATGTTTGGTGGCAAATCCGCATTTTTAAGCCTACTTGAGGTGGAAAATTCAAACCATTTTCGAAAACAAACATGAGTTGAATTGTTCCAAGTCTTGCGACTAGTCTATACTTGCTTGTGTGCGTCACATAGTAAAGCTAGTTTAATAATCAGAATAAGAACACATAATGTTTATAAAAATGCATATCATGATTAGCAGAGGTCGATCTTTGATCGGGCGAGCGGAGGTGCTCAATTCATGACCTTTCCCTTCGTACCCAAGTTCCCGAGCTGAGGCAATTTTGGTGATGACAGACACGTGGCCTTCGGCACGAGTCAGGGTTTCCTAAATTTTTCCAAAAACAAAATATTTAGGTGGTGACTCTGCATTTGGCAAAGCAGTCCAATTTTGGCATCATTTGATTTAAAATCGATTTTCCAAAAAGATTTGCCGGATTTGGACTCTTTAGTGATTATCAATTTCACATTGCACTTGTGAGATTAGATTCAAAACCGTAGGAGTCCAAACTATGAGGCCTTTCTTTTCACACCTTCCGAAAGGCGGGGCGCGAGAAAAAGGTGAGTCCACAGTGTGTTACCGTGCAGCTGGTGCCTATTACCAGTGTGGCAAAGTTGGCCACATAATGAAAGATTGTCCACTTGGGTTCAAGAATGCCAATCGCCCCGCAGCAAGTTTAGCCGGATCTGTTTCTGTAACGAGGTCAAATGCAAGAACTAATGTCAAAGGTAACATTGGAAATGAAACGTTAAGGCAAGGGAGAGTGTTTGCATTAGTTCTTGGGGATGCACAGAACACCGAGTCTGTGGTGTCAGGTATAATTTCCATATGTGCCCAAAATGCATATGTCTTGATAGATTCTGGTTCTACACACTCATTTATGTCGCATGCCTTTTCTCAAAAATTAACTAGATCATTAAAATCCATGAATTATTTATTGTCTGTATCTATGCCATCTGGGGGTTCTATGGTATGTGCTTATGTTTATTCGGCATGTGATCTTGTGATGGGTAATGTGACGATGTATGTTGGTTTATTGCCATTGGGTATTGATCATTTTGACTGTATACTGGGTATGGACTGGTTGACGAAGTATTGTACAACTATTGATCGTGTAAATAAATCTATTGTGTTTCGTCCACCTGGTTTACCTGAGTTTGTATTTACTAGGAATGGGGTAGTTCCTCCCCCATACTTGATTTTTGCCATGAAAGTTATTAAACTGCTTAGAAAGGGATGTAGAGGTTATATGTGTTGTGTTTTGACTAAGACTTCTTATTGTCCTAAAAGGACCATGTTACACTTAATCTCACTCCCTATGAACTCATAAAATCTGAAAATCATTCTAGAGAGAGAGAGAGGGTCGGTTTTAGAGAGAGGAAGAGGGAAGATTGTGCATTTTGGCTCAAAGTTTGTGAATTTGGAAGACTATCTCAAGAATCAACTATAATTTGCAAGATTGGAGCTCATAGGTGAGTAATTGAGCATCAATTCATAAGTTTGAGTTTGTAATTTTGTGGATTCAAAGTTAGATGGCAATTGAGAATATAATTTGAAATGTAATTGATGAATATGGAGCTTGTATGAACATGCGCGTGCATAATTGCCATGAATTTGTATAATTGAGCATGATACATATGATCCATGAAGAATTTGATGTCAATTCATGCCTTTGATCATCATCTACATTATTTAAGTTGGAAATAGGAGTTGTATCCCACATGCAAGAACAATTCATAAAGGTGTGGGTTTTGAATGCATGAATTTGATGTGTTGGAAGTAACTTTGGTGTAATTTCAGCAAGCATGTAATTGATTCATGAGAATTGAGCTTCATAATGTTGTAATTTCCCATTTGTATCATGTTAGAGGATGTGTATGTGAAGTATGAGCCATAATATGCAAGTTACATTGGTTTGAATGCAAGTTTGAAGCTCAAACAGCTTGCTGAAAAACCCAGAATTCAGCATGTCTGCTCGAGCGGGGTAATGGCCGCTCGAGCGGGGATATTTACCCTTAAGCGTCAAGCCATGTAGTTTGACTTTCAACTCGAGCGTCCGAAGTCACGCTCGAGCATGAGGCAACCTGTATTTTTACAGACCCAATGGGTCCGCTCGAGCGGCCAAAGCCACGCTCGAGCAGGGAGCCCTGTTTCAGAAATTTTGTGAAGATGTTCTGTGTTTCATTTTCCGTTCTCTTTCATTTCTAAGTACTCTTAGGCATACATTAAATATTGTAAATGAGTTAAAAGAATAAGAAAGAAGCCTGAAAGGGATGTATGAATTAAGAACGGATTGAATCGTTTATGACCCATTATGTTCATGAAATGTGTAAGGTCAAGCACGAGAGCAAATCCACTGGCAGATCACTGTGAGTAATATCTTAGTAAAGATATTTTGAAGTATGTTATTTGTCCCATTGCTTATTCCTTTATAAGTCATATAAGCTCGTTAATTTGAATTGTGGGCAAATATTTGTTTTGCTATATAATTGGGCCAAAGGCCGTTGGATACGAATGATTGGGCCAAAGGCCATTGGCTATGAATGAAATGGGCCAAAGGCCGTTCGACATGAATGATTTGGCCAAAGGCCGTCTGACATGAATGATTGGGCCAAAGGCCGTCGGATACGAACGATTGGGCCAAAGGCCGTTGGACATGAATGATTGGGCCAAAGGCCGTCGGATACGAACGATTGGGCCAAAGGCCGTTGGACATGAATGAATGGGCCGAAGGCCGTTGGATATGAGGGAATTGGGCCCGAGGCCGTTGGATACGTTTAGATCTTTAGTCGTTTGATACATTAGATAGAATCATGAATTGGGCCCAAGGCCGTTTGACGTAACTGTTTCAAAGTTCCTTCATGTATCTTCTTTACTTGGTATTATTCACTGGGCTTTTATCTCACTCTCATTCATGTGTCTGTAGGTGAGCCCAGAGATGTTCAAACCCAACCCCAGTGACGTATGTAAAAAGCAGCCACAGTTTTGAGGAGTCAGCCCATACGTCTCACGCACGAGACTAGTTTTCGCCCCTTTTGTTCCTTTATTGTATTTTTGCTATGTCGGCGAAAACATTGAATCACTTTCTGTATATGAGTTTTGTTTAGCTGACTATATAAGTGAAGCTCCTGGATATAGGTTAACTCTATGTATATGTGTGAGTTATTATGAAATGTTTTTGAATTGATTTTGTTATGCCATGTAGGCACAGCTCTATGGACAAAGCTTTAAATTGCTTCTGTTTTGGCCCCTTTACTCTGTTGAATCTGTTCTATTTGGTTTGAGGCCGTAGGTAATCTCTTGGTTACTGGCTGGTTATGTCCTTAACCCGTAGGGGCCGGGTTCGGGTCATGACAGGTTGGTATCAGAGCACGAGTTAATAACTCACACACTTGTCCAAATGAGCAATAAGCATCTAGAAAAGATCTAAGATGTATTCATGTGATAAGTATGAATCTGAGAGCATTGAGAATGTGCTTAAATGCTTTGAGAAAAATGATTATTTGCTATATGTTTGTGATTTATTTGCATTGTGAATTATGTGGATATGTATGCTCCTTAGTATATGCATACTTGTGAAACTTTTATGTAAAGAATAATGCAAGTCTAATCAAATGGTCAGAAAAAGAGGTGATGGGATAGAGGAGTCCACTACTGCCAGAATGGGTAGGACGGAAAGATTGAAACAAGAAATGGCAGAAACATTGAGGCAACAACAACAGTGGCAGCGACCACATCCTCCGCCTCCACCTCCGGCACCACCAGTGCTAGACCTACAGAATGATGACCGAATAATAGCTCTCACCAAAGAGTTTAAGAAGATGAAACCGCCACAGTTTCACGGGGGATTAGATCCGTTAAAGGCCGAAGCATGGGTTCTCAGCATTGAAAAGCTGTTTGAGGTGTTTCCTTGTTCAGAGACACAGAAAGTACTTCTAGCCACCTTTATGCTAGAAGATGAAGCAAGAAGATGGTGGATGTTAATGCATGAGAATCATAAAGACGTTGGCTGGGCGAAATTCCTAGAAGTCTTCTACGACAAGTATTTTCCACAATGTGTCCGTGACAGGAAAGTGTCAGAGTTCATGGAACTAAAACAAGACAACATGACAGCAGCTGAGTATGAGACCAAATTCACTGAATTGGCCAGGTTTGCCCCACATGTGATTGATACTGACTACAAGAAAGCGAGGCATTTTGAAGGTGCGCTTTGAGGCGATATTTTAGAAAAGGTAAATGTTCTCAACATAGAAACCTATATTGGGGTGCTAGACCGGGCCATAATATCAGAAGCTAACATAGCCAGACAGGCCAAAACAACAATTAACCGGAAAGGTAATAAAAGACAGGGCTTCTTTTCGAAGAAGAAATTTTCAAAGAAACAAAATACGGGCTCCTCGAGTACTTCGAATTCTTCCCGAGATACATCTCCAATGTGCAATATCTGCGGTAAAAGGCATCGTGGAGTTTGTTACCGTGTGTCAGGAGCCTGCTTTAAATGTGGTAAGACATGGCACATGGCTAGAGATTGTAATCAGAACAGAGGAAAATTAGCTGCTAGCTCAACAGCATCCATTCCAAAACTGGGAACTACTCTGAGATCTACTACCACTGGAGATACCGTGAGACAAGGGAGAGTTTTTGCGCTTATTCCGGGCGATACACGGAATGCTGAAGCCGTTGTCTTAGGTACTATCTCTATATGCAATCAGGATGCTTTTGTGTTAATTGACTCCGGATCAACACACTCTTTCGTAACTTGTACATTTGCATCTAGATTGAGTAGACCTCTAGAACCATTGCCATATTTGCTATGTGCATGTGCTCCATCAGGGGAATCTGTGTTGTGTTCATCAGTATATCGATTTTGTGACATGCATGTCGGAAATGTTGTTCTGTATGTAGACTTATTACCCTTGAACTTTAGACACTTTGATGTGATTCTGGCCATGGATTGGTTAACTAAATACTGTGCCACCATTGATTGTGTAACGAAACAGGTTGTATTTAAACCACCGAAACAAGAAGAAATTGTGTTTGTGGGTAACGGGGTAATGTCTCCACCTTACTTAATATCTGCAATGAAAGCATGTAAATTGATCAGGAAAGGGTGCCAGGGTTATTTGTGTTGTGTGCCATTTGAACAATCTGAGAATGATGAATTGAACAGTATCCCCATTGTTAGAGAATTTCCAGATGTGTTTCCAAATGAATTACCAGGAGAATTAGTTGACAGGGAAATAGAGTTCACCATTGAAGTTGTGCCAGGCACTTAGCCTATTTCTAAAACTGCCTACAGAATGGCTACTGCCGAAATGAAAGAACTGAAAGAACAGTTGCAAGATCTGCTTGACAAAGGGTATATTCGACCTAGTACTTCACCATGGGTTGCACCGGTGTTGTTTGTGAAAAAGAAAGACGGAACCTTACGCTTGTGTATAGATTATCGAGAATTGAACAAGCTAACAATAAAGAATAAGTATCCCTTACCTCGTATTGATGACCTATTTGACCAGTTGCAGGGATCACAAGTGTTTTCTAAAATTGATTTGAGGTCCGGGTATCACCAGTTGAAAGTAAAAGTAGAAGATGTGGAGAAGACTACGTTTCGAACAAGGTATGGCCATTATGAATTTCTTATTATGCCGTTTGGGGTGACAAATGCTCCTACAGCATTTATGGACTTAATGAAGACCGACCTTGATGAATTTGTTGTGGTTTTTATTGATGATATTTTGATATACTCAAGGAATAGACTTGAACATGAATAACACCTAAGGGCTGTTTTTCAAACACTTAGAGAAAAGAAATTATTTGCCAAACTAAAGAAATGTGAATTTTGGTTGGATGAGGTTATTTTCTTAGGGCATGTTATCAACAGGGAGGGAATTTCAGTAGATCCGCAAATGATAGAGGCAATTGTAAATTGGCCTACACCGACAAATGTAACAGAAGTCCGCAGTTTTATGGGCTTAGCTAGGTACTACAGGAGGTTTGTGAAAGACTTTTCAAAAATAGCTGTGCCTCTTACCCAACTGACATGCAAAGGGCAAACGTTTGAATGGAATGACGAAAGGGAAACTGCCTTTCATGAACTGAAAATGAAACTGACCACTGCACCAGTTTTGACACTACCATCAAGTACGGAAAACTTTGTGATTTTCAGTGATGCATCTTATAAAGGTTTAGGTTGCGTACTAATGCAGAATGGAAAGGTAATTGCCTACGCCTCTCGGCAGTTGAGGCCACATGAGAAAAACTACCCAACACATGATTTAGAATTGGTTGCAGTTGTATTTGCCTTAAAAATATGGCGACACTATTTGTATGGAGCAAAGTGTGAAGTCTACACAGATCGCAAGAGTCTAAAGTACTTCTTTACACAGAAAGAGCTAAATATGCGACAAACAAGATGGCTTGAAATGATAAAAGATTACGATCTTGAGATTCAATATCACCCCGGGAAAGCCAATACAGTTGCTAATGCCTTGAGCAGAAAATCGATGGGGAATATGGCTTGTTTGCTTACTGAACAGAAAGAGATCTTGCAAGATTTCGAGAAGTCCGAGATTGAAGTGGTGTTGTGTGAACAGGGCGGATTGATAGCCGCTATTTCAGCCGAACCAGCAATCTTTGAGGAGATTAAACAGAAATAGAAGGAGGATGAATTCCTGAAAAAGATAGTTGATGAATTTGAGACGAATCCGAGACCGGAATATAGTGTGGTAAATGAAGTGCTGAAATTTCGAAACCGAATGTGTGTCCTAGATGTTCCAGAACTAAAGAAGAGAATTCTAGATGAAGCCCATAAATCACTGTTTGCTATGCATCCGGGTAATAACAAAATTTCTCGGGATTTGAAACAAAGCTATTGGTGGCCCAAAATGAAGAAAGAGATTGCTGAGTATGTGTCCAAGTGCCTTCAATGTCAGCAAGTTAAGGCTGAACACCAAAAACCAGGCGGTCTACTTCAACCTCTCCCTATTCCTGAATGGAAGTGGGAACATGTGACTATGGACTTTGTCGTTGGTCTACCTCGAACTCCTCGAGGTATGGATCCTATATGGGTTGTGGTTGATAGACTGACTAAATCTGCACATTTTCTACCTGTTAAAACTACATTTGATGCTTATAGATTGGCTACTATATATGTTGATGAGACTGTCTGTTTACACGGAGTTCTGGTATCTATTGTGTCGGATAGAGATCCGAAATTTGTATCCAGATTGTGGAGAAGCCTACAAAGAGCAATGGGGACAGAATTGAGATTCAGTATTGCATTCCATCCACTGACAGATGGGCAATCAGAACGGACCATACAAACTTTAGAAGACATGCTCAGAATGTGTGCTTTAGATTTTCAAGGGAGATGAGAAGATTATCTGCCACTAGCAGAGTTTGCATACAATAACAACTTCCACTCCAGCATCGGTATGGCACCATACGAGGCTTTGTATGGTAGACGGTGTAGATCACCAATTTATTGGACAAAAGTCGGGGATAGGGCTCTACTGGGGCCTGAAATTGTGCAAGATACTTCTGAGAAGATGAAAACTATTCAGCAAAGGCTCAAGACAGCTCAGAGTCGACAAAAGAACTATATAGATGTTCGAAGAAGACCTCTTGAGTATGAGGTTGGTGACCACGTGTTTATTCGCGTGACCCCGATGAAAGGCCAAGTAAGATTTGGTAAGAAAGAAAAATTGTCGCCCCGTTACATTGGGCCATTTCAGATTCTGGAAAAACTTGGTCCATTTGCTTATAGAGTTGCATTGCCACCGGGATTCGAACAAATCCATAATGTGTTTCGTGTATCGATGTTGAGGGGTTATCTTCGGGATCCGTTTCATGTGATTGATTATCACCGGATAGCTCTTGATGAAAATATGGAATATGCGGAATGGCCGGAGCGGATCATTGATCGGCAAGTGAAACAGTTAAGAAGCAAGTCCATCCCGATGGTGAAAGTGGAATGGAAAGAACACTATAGGACGGACGCTACGTGGGAAAAAGAGGATGAAATGCGACTACGCTATCCACATTTGTATCCCGACAAAGGTAAAATAAGTTTGGAGGACCAAACTTCCTAAAAGAGGGAAGACTATGATAACCCTGTTCCGTATTATGCTAATTGATCTTATTATTAGGTGTTTAATATGATTTTGAGTGTTATTTATTTGATTATATGTGATTTTGAATTTCTATCTGTTCACCGTAGGAAAATCTGTCTGATTTTCTGCTTTAGAATTTAAATTGAAGACCTTATCAGCTACAGAAAACGAAATTGACTACGCCATTGTAATTGGCGCATTTTTAGAGCCTATGGTGAAATTTAATTAGAAATTAATTTGGATCAAAATAATTAGATTCAGAACAATTAATTGAGCTCAATTACTTTGCCTAACCAAATTTAATTAAGAGAGACTATAAAAGGGCCATGTTACACTTAATCTCACTCCCTATGAACTCATAAAATCTGAAAATCACTCTAGAGAGAGAGAGAGGGTCGGTTTTAGAGAGAGGAAGAGGGAAGATTGTGCATTTTGGCTCAAAGTTTGTGAATTTGGTAGACTATCTCAAGAATCAACTATAATTTGCAAGATTGGAGCTCATAGGTGAGTAATTGAGCATCAATTCATAAGTTTGAGTTTGTAATTTTGTGGATTCAAAGTTAGATGGCAATTGAGAATATAATTTGAAATGTAATTGATGAATATGGAGCTTGTATGTACATACACGTGCATAATTGCCATGAATTTGTATAATTGAGCATGATACATATGATCCATGAAGAATTTGATGTCAATTCATGCCTTTGATCATCATCTACATTATTTAAGTTGGAAATAGGAGCTGTATCCCCCATGCAAGAACAATTCATAAAGGTGTGGGTTTTGAATGCATGAATTTGATGTGTTGGAAGTAAGTTTGGTGTAATTTGAGCAAGCATGTAATTGATTCATGAGAATTGAGCTTCATAATGTTGTAATTTCCCATTTGTATCATGTTAGAGGATGTGTATGTGAAGTATGAGCCATAATATGCAAGTTACATCGGTTTGAATGCAAGTTTGAAGCTCAAACAACTTACTGAAAAACCCAGAATTCGGCATGTCCGCTCGAGCGGGGTAATGGCCGCTCGAGCGTGAAATGCTAGTTCTCAGAACTTTTGCAGACATGGATGTCTGCTCGAGCGGGGATATTTATGCTCGAGCGTCAAGCCATGTAGTTTGACTTTCAACTCAAGCGTCCAAAGTCACACTCGAGCGTAAAAATGAGGCAACCTGTACTTTTGCAAACCCAATGGGTCCGCTCGAGCGGCCAAAGCCACGCTCGAGCAGGGAGCCCTATTTCAGAAATTTTGTGAAGATGTTCTGTGTTTCATTTTCCGTTCTCTTTCATTTTTAAGTACTCTTAGGCATACATTAAATATTGTAAATGAGTTAAAAGAATAAGAAAGAAGCCTGAGAGGGATGTATGAATTAAGAACGGATTGAATCGTTTGTGACCCACTATGTTCATGAAATGTGAGGGTCAAGCACGAGAGCAAATCCACCGGCAGATCACTATGAGTAATATCTTAGTAAAGATATTTTGAATTATGTTATTTGTCCCATTGCTTATTCCTTTATAAGTCTTATAAGCTCGTTAATTTGAATTGTGGGGAAAAAAAATTTTTGCTATATAATTGGGCCAAAGGCCGTTGGATACGAATGATTGGGCCAAAGGCCATTGGCTATGAATGAAATGGGCCGAAGGCCATTTGATATGAGTGATTGGACCAAAGGGCGTTCGACATGAATGATTTGGCCAAAGGCCGTCTGATATGAATGATTGGGCCAAAGGCCGTTGGGCATGAATGATTGGGCCAAAGGCCGTCGGATACGAACGATTGGGCCAAAGGCTGTTGGACATGAATGAATGGGCCGAAGTCCGTTGGATATGAGGGAATTGGGCCCGAGGCCGTTGGATACGTTTAGATCTTTAGTCATTTGATACATTAGATAGAATCATGAATTGGGCTCAAGGCCGTCTGACGTACCTGTTTCAAAGTTTCTTCATGTATCTTCTTTACTTGGTATTATTCACTGGGCTTTTATCTCACTCTCATTCATGTGTCTGTACGTGAACCAAGAGATGTTCAAACCCAGCCCCAGTGACGTATGTAAGAAGCAACCACAGTTTTGAGGAGTCAGCCCATACGTCTCACGCACGAGACTAGGTTTCGCCCCTTTTGTTCCTTTATTGTATTTTTGCTATGTCGGCGAAAACATTTAATCACTTTCTTTATATGAGTTTTGTTTGGCTGACTATATAAGTGAAGTTCCTGGATATAGGTTAACTCTATGTATATGTGTGAGTTATTATGAAATGTTTTTGAATTAATTTTGTTATGCCATGTAGGCACAGCTCTATGGACAAAGCTTTAAATTGCTCCTGTTTTGGCCCCTTTACTCTGTTGAATCCGTTTTATTTGGTTTGAGGCCGTAGGTAATCTCTTGGTTACTGGCCGGTTATGTCCTTAAGCCGTAGGGAGCGGGTTCGGGTCATGACAGAGTGGTATCAGAGCACGAGTTAATAACTCACACACTTGTCCAAATGAGAAATAAACATCTAGAAAAGTTCTAGGATGTATTCATGTGGTAAGTATGAATCTGAGAGCATTGAGAATGTGCTTAAATGCTTTGAGAAAAATGATTATTTGCTATATGTTTGTGATTTATTTGCATTGTGAATTATGTGGATATGTATGCTCCTTAGTATATGCATACTTGTGAAACTTTTATGTAAAGAATAATGCAAGTCTAATCAAATGGTCAGAAAAAGAGGTGATGAGATAGAGGAGTCCTCTACTGCCAGAATGGATAGGACGGAAAGATTGATTCAAGAAATGGCAGAAACATTGAGGCAACAACAACAGTGGCAGCGACCACATCCTCTGCCTCCACCTCCGGCACCACCCGTGCCAGACCTACAGAATGATGACCGAATAATAGCTCTCACCAAAGAGTTTAAGAAGATGAAACTGCCACAGTTTCACGGGGGATTAGATCCGTTAAAGGCCGAAGCATGGGTTCTCAGCATTGAAAAGCTGTTTGAGGTGTTTCCTTGTTCAGAGACACAGAAAGTACTTCTAGCCACCTTTATGCTAGAAGATGAAGCAAGAAGATGGTGGATGTTAATGCGTGAGAATCATAAAGACGTTGGCTGGGCGAAATTCCTAGAAGTCTTCTACGACAAGTATTTTCCACAATGTGTCCGTGACAGGAAAGTGTCAGAGTTCATGGAACTAAAACAAGACAACATGACAATAGCTGAGTATGAGGCTAAATTCACTGAATTGGCCAGGTTTGCCCCACATGTGATTGATACCGACTACAAGAAAGCGAGGCATTTTGAAGGTGGGCTTCGAGGCAATATTTTAGAAAAGGTAAATGTTCTCAAGATAGAAACCTATATTGGGGTGCTAGACCGGGCCATAATATCAGAAGCTAACATAGCCAGACAGGCCAAAACAACAACTGACCGGAAAGGTAGTAAAAGACAGGGCTTCTTTTTGAAGAAGAAATTTTCAAAGAAACAAAATACGGGCTCCTTGAGTACTTCGAATTCTTCCCGAGATATATCTCCAATGTGCAATATCTGCGGTAAAAGGCATCGTGGAGTTTGTTACCGTGTGTCAGGAGCCTGCTTTAAATGTGGTAAGACATGGCACATGGCCAGAGATTGTAATCAGAACAGAGGAAAATTAGCTGCTAGCTCAACAGCATCCATTCCAAAACTGGGAACTACTCTGAGATCTACTACCACTGGAGATACCGTGAGACAAGGGAGAGTTTTTGCGCTTATTCCGGGCGATACACGGAATGCTGAAGCCGTTGTCTCAGGTACTATCTCTATATGCAATCAGGATGCTTTTGTGTTAATTGACTCCGGATCAACACACTCTTTCGTAACTTGTACATTTGCATCTAGATTGAGTAGACCTCTAGAACCATTGCCATATTTGCTATGTGCATGTGCTCCATCAGGGGAATCTGTGTTGTGTTCATCAGTATATCGATTTTGTGACATGCATGTCGGAAATGTTGTTCTGTATGTAGACTTATTACCCTTGAACTTTAGACACTTTGATGTGATTCTGGCCATGGATTGGTTAACTAAATACTGTGCCACCATTGATTGTGTAACGAAACAGGTTGTATTTAAACCACCGAAACAAGAAGAAATTGTGTTTGTGGGTAACGGGGTAATGTCTCCACCTTACTTAATATCTGCAATGAAAGCATGTAAATTGATCAGGAAAGGGTGCCAGGGTTATTTGTGTTGTGTGCTATTTGAACAATCTGAGAATGATGAATTGAACAGTATCCCCATTGTTAGAGAATTTCCAGATGTGTTTCCAAATGAATTACCAGGAGAATTAGTTGACAGGGAAATAGAGTTCACCATTGAAGTTGTGCCAGGCACTTAGCCTATTTCTAAAACTGCCTACAGAATGGCTACTGCCGAAATGAAAGAACTGAAAGAACAGTTGCAAGATCTGCTTGACAAAGGGTTTATTCGACCTAGTACTTCACTATGGGTTGCACCGGTGTTGTTTGTGAAAAAGAAAGACGGAACCTTACGCTTGTGTATAGATTATCGAGAATTGAACAAGCTAACAATAAAGAATAAGTATCCCTTACCTCGTATTGATGACCTATTTGACCAGTTGCAGGGATCACAAGTGTTTTCTAAAATTGATTTGAGGTCCGGGTATCACCAGTTGAAAGTAAAAGTAGAAGATGTGGAGAAGACTACGTTTCGAACAAGGTATGGCCATTATGAATTTCTTATTATGCCGTTTGGGGTGACAAATGCTCCTACAGCATTTATGGACTTAATGAAGACCGACCTTGATGAATTTGTTGTGGTTTTTATTGATGATATTTTGATATACTCAAGGAATAGACTTGAACATGAATAACACCTAAGGGCTGTTTTTCAAACACTTAGAGAAAAGAAATTATTTGCCAAACTAAAGAAATGTGAATTTTGGTTGGATGAGGTTATTTTCTTAGGGCATGTTATCAACAGGGAGGGAATTTCAGTAGATCTGCAAATGATAGAGGCAATTGGAAATTGGCCTACACCGACAAATGTAACAGAAGTTCGCAGTTTTATGGGCTTAGCTGGGTACTACAGGAGGTTTGTGAAAGACTTTTCAAAAATAGTTGTGCCTCTTACCCAACTGACACGCAAAGGGCAACCGTTTGAATGGAATGACGAAAGGGAAACTGCCTTTCATGAATTGAAAACGAAACTGACCACTGCACCAGTTTTGACACTACCATCAAGTATGGAAAACTTTGTGATTTTCAGTGATGCATCTTATAAAGGTTTAGGTTGCGTACTAATGCATAATGGAAAGGTAATTGCCTACACCTTTGTTTTGGGTGGTCTTGGCCATGTGAGACTTGTTGTGCATGGTTGTAGTGTAAAGGCCTTGACTAGCTTTGAGTTTCAAAGCCTCTTGCATGCTTTACTTGTGATGATTGCATGCCTTAGCCTCATTTCTCACATGATTTTAGTGTATATGGTGTAGTCACACTCTCACATATTCCACTCTTTCATAGCTTTTGTGAGTTGTGCCTTATGCCCTGTTTGTGAGCCAATATGCAAGCATGCTTGTCTAAGCTTTTGGGCTTCCATTTCAGCATGTTTTGGCCTTTGATTTTGCCTAATTGAGCTCTGTCCAGAGCTGGTTTGGTTGTTTAGGTTATGTATTGCATGCCTCTTAGATGGTGCCCTTTATTAGCCTTGTGCTTTAGGCCTTCTAGCATGCCTTATTTGTGATGTTTATGTGATATGGCATCATTTAACACATAATTTTAGAGCATATAGCCTTGTCATACTCTCATGAATATCACCCTTTAATTGTGTTTAAGAGTTGTGCCTCATGCCTTGTTGATGAGCCAATGCATGAACATCATTATCTTGCCTTCCATGCTATCATTTCAGAGCATTTTGGTCACTGTTTTGGCATGCATGAGGTTTGTTTAGGGCTGGTTTAGTCCATTGAGCAATGTATTGCATAGTCCTAATGTTCTGTACTTCATTAGCTTTAATGCCTAAGTCTTCTAGCATGTCATGCATGTGTTATTTGTGTGTTAGATTCTTGTTTTTAGCATGCCACTTTAGCAATGAAAGATGAGCATGTTCTTTACATTGCATTGTGTTTGGATCGGACGTTAATCCAAACATGAAGAATGTGGCACGTTTCATACTCAAAGTGATGAAACGTGTTGCATTTCTTGGTCGCCAACCCTCTTGATCATGCATGATAGAGGTGGAGGCTCTTATGCGTTATTTGTGTATTCACTAACATTGTGCGAGCTTGGCTCTTTGGCCATCATGCATTGAGATACGTGATTGGTGGCTTGGGAGCCGAGTACTATGCTCCTCTGAGCTTAAGAAATGATAAGAAGAGTAGTTGCACACGTATTTCCTTGCAAACGCATTACTATGCCTTTGTTGATCTCTGTTGCAGCAAAGTTGGGATTTTGGAAGGAACAGTGGCCGGCCGGCCACTTACACTAGCCTGCCGACCACTTGTACTGGTCGGCCGGCCAGTTGAGGTAGCCTACCGACCAGTTGAGGTGGCCAGCTGCAGCAAAATTTTCCAAAATGTTCCTGTTTTGGGGCAGATGCAACCTGAAAGTGTCTTTGATGTTCTGAGGTCACCGCGAGTGCAAATAGGGACAACTTATGGCAAGGCAATGCATTTCTGGGCGAAGCAAACCGAGCATGCATGTCTCCCTCCCCCGAGGCCATTTAACTGCTTTACTTAGCTAGTTAATTTACCAGTTTTGTAATTAATTAGTTAATGTGTTTAGCTAATTCAATTCATCTTTGTAATATTCTAGTTAGCTTAGATTAGCTAGTTATTCAATTTCATTTGGTTTGTAATTAATTAGCTAAGTTAGTTAATTAGTTGATTTGTAATAATTAGCTTAGCTTAGAATAGCTTAGCTTTCATTCGGACCCTCTGTCAAGAGGGCATAATGTTGTAATAAGGGTGTGTGCGTGTGTGCATGTCTTCCAACCCCACTTTTTTCTCTCTTTTACTTATCAGCTTTCGATGGTTAGTTTAGGGCACGTTTTGATTAGCATACCTTATGCTATGCATGCGTGCATCATTCATTTGTCTTGCATGCACCGGGCTTAGCGCATCATTCAAACTGCATTGTATTTCAATACCTATTTGAATACATGTATCAAATGTCGCATTCATATGTCATGATTAGGTAGCCGAGCCTACTTAGTTGCATTTTTGCATGTGTTGCATTAGGCATCTTAACATAACCAGGATCATGCATTGATTTCTAACTAATTTTCTGTTTTGGCTCAGAGTACACTATAAGTGTTTTCGCTTTAGCATCCTTGCATGTGTGTAAGTGACTGCCATGATAGCATGCTTGCCATGAGGCTATTTGCTTAATTGCTATAACTGCATGAATGCCTGTGGGTGAAGGCTGCATTACTTGAATTGGAACAATTCATCAAATGTACGTTTTAAGCCCACTTTGCGAAGTGGCAAAATCATCATGTTTTCAAGCCCACTTGAGGGTGGCAAATCCACGCTTTAGCCTACTTGCGAGTAGCACTTTCAAACCATTTTCAAAAATAAACATGAGTTGTTTCATTCCAATTCTCGCGATTGAGTCTATACTTGTATGTTGTGCGCATCACATAGTAAGTTAGCTAATAAACAAACAAGAACACATGTGTTTTCAAAAAATAATATATCATGTTTAGTAAAGGCCGATCTTTGATCGGGTGAGCGGGGGTGCTCATTTCAGGACCTTCCCCTCTCGTATCCAAGTTCCCGAGCCGAGGCAACTTTGGTGATGATGGACACGTGGCCTTAGGCACGAGTCAGGGTTTCCTAAATTTCCCAAAATAAAATATTTAGGTGGCGACTCTGAAATCTGGCAAAGCAGTCCATGTTTGGCGCTTTTTGATTAAAATCGATTTTCCAAAACGATTTGTCGGATTTGGACTCTTTGGTGATTTATCAATCTTACATTTCACTTTGTAAGATTAGATTCAGAACCATGACAGGAGTCCGAACTGCAGTAGCTAGAACCCAATTCGCACCCTCTCCAAAAGGAGGGCGCGCGGAGGAAGTTCGGGCGGTCTACAAGCGTTTATGAACCTAATGAATAGGGTTTTTAAACAATTTCTTGAAGAATGTATCGTTGTCTTTATTGATGATATTCTGATTTACTCCAAAAGTAGGAAGGAATGTGAGAATCATCTGAGAACTGCCTTACAAATCATGAGAGAGAAGAAGTTGTATACAAAATTTTCCAAATTTGAATTTTGGCTTGATAGTGTAGCATTTTTGGGTCATGTAATCAACAAAGATGGCATATCAATTGACCCACAGAAAGTTGAAGCGATTGTAGACTGGCTAAGGCCAACCAATGTGTCAGAAATCAGAAGCTTTCTAGGGCTAGCAGGTTACTATCGCAGATTTGTGAAAGATTTCTCAAAATTTGCTATGCCATTAACACAGTTGACACAGAAAAATGTACCATTTGATTGGAATGATCAATGGGAGTCAGCTTTTAAAGAACTGAAAACTAGATTGGTAACTGCACCAATTCTAACCTTGCCAAATGATGTTAATGGGTTTCAGATTTATAATGATGCTTCGTACAAAGGCTTGGGATGTGTGCTAATGAAAAAAGGAAAGGTAATTGCCTATGCTTCTCAGCAACTACGCCTTCATGAAAAGAACTACCTAACTCATGACCTTGAATTAGAAGTTGTGGTGTTTGCATTGAAAATTTGGTGCCATTATCTGTATGGAGTGACTTTTGAAGTGTATACCGACCATAAAAGCTTAAAATATTTCTTTACTAAAAAAGAATTGAACATGAGACAAATTGATAAAGGACTATGATTTACAAATTCTATACCATCCAAAGATAGCCAATACCATTGCAAATGCTTTGAGCCGAAAATCCATTGGCAACTTGTCATGTTTACATACCGGTCAAAGAGAATTGTTACATGATTTGGAAAGAAATGATATTGAAATTGTGTTGTTGTAGACACCCCATTTTTGACCGTCCTCAAGACTTAGACGTCATCGTTTGAACACTCGATGATCATCCATGCTCATGTTCATTTTGAGTTCCCGGAGGTCTCGGCCGCGCGCCTTGCCTTAGGATCTCTCAACTTGTCTGTTTTGTGCTTGGTTATGGACCAAACACTTGTGTTTTTGCTTCTGAGGGAAGAGGGTGGCTTGTTGGCCATCCTCTCAACCCATCGGCCAAGGCATGATGCCATCGGCCTTGTGTTCTTGCCATCGGCCAAAAGTGTTAGCCAATCGGCACTTTTTTTGGTCAATCAGCACTTATGTTGGTCGATCGGCCATTTCTTTTGGCTGAGACCTTTTCTTTGCTTTTTGCAGAGATTGTGCTTCCAGCTGGTGCCAACTGTTGGCCACTTTCTATCTCCTCCATACACGTGTATGGAGGGATTTCAACAAGCTTAGCTTCCTCAGGAAGCTTTGGAATTGAATTCCTATAAGAATGAGACCCCTCTCCCTTCCCAAGGGTTCTGAAAAATTGCATTAGAGAAGTTATATCCCTCTCTCTCTATATTGGCCCTTGTTTGTGCCCTAAAGTGAGATTTCTTCTTGCATTTTGCCTAGAACCCCTTAGCCAAACCTCTTGAGCTTGGAGCTGAGGTTCCATAGGACTTGTCTTAACATCCTAGAGTTGGCTTTGGCACAGGAGAGTTGCTGGTTTTGTTGTTCTACAAGGGTGAGCCTCTCATCCTCTTTTAAGCTTTGTTTTGCTTGAGTACTTAGCCATATTTGCATGCTTCTTTTGGCTTAGCTTTAAACTGAAATAACTTTGTTTTGAGTTGCTTAACATGTTTGTTTAAGGGCTCATTGGTGTTGAGGGGTGGTCTACCCCCTTTGTGCCTTATTTGGCCTTGTTTTGGGCCACCTCCTTTAGGCTTTTGTTTAGTCTTTGTTTGGCCTCTTCACCACTGAATTCCAGAGGAATTTCAGTGGTGGAAGTGAGGTTTTGAAGCTTCAAATAGGAGGGGGTTGTCCCCCCTCCACTTGTCTTGTGTGCTTGTGGTATTGGCTTACTAAGTTAGCATGTTTTTATACCTCTCTGTGGCTTCATTTCAGTATGTATTAGGCTTTGTTTTGCCATGATATAACACTGTTTTGACTTGGTTTGACCATACCATGCATGCCTTATGTACTTGTAGTGCAATCCTCTCTATTGCCTTAACATGCTTTGTGCTTTAAGCCATGTTTTTAGCATGATTTTGGCTTGACCCAAAGAAGCTTTTAGCCTTGTTTTACCATGCTTAAGGTTTGTTTGGTGTTGTTTTGGTCATGATTGCATTGTTTTGTATAGCTATGGTTCAACCTAACTTGTTGGCTTTGAGTGTCCAAGTCATTAGTATGCATTGCTAGGACTTTTCTTATGATTTGGCATCATTCCATATGAGATTTCAATCCATGAAGTGTGGCCATACACTTGCATTTGTCATCTTCTCCATGCATTGGGAGGTTGATGTTTTATGCCTCATGAATGGATCATTGTGCACGCCTCCATGCTTAGGTCTTTGGGATGCCATCTAAGTGGGTTTTTGGTCTTGTTTTACCATGCCATAACTCTGTTTTTCATTGGTTAAGTCATGCCATGTTTGGTTTTGATAGGTGTAGTATAACACCTCTTTTGTAGCCTTGCATGCCTCATGCTTTTGGGCTTTTGTTCTAGCTTGTGTTGGCTAGTTTCGAGCATGTTTTTGGTCTCGTCTTGACCTGCCTTGGGACTATTTTGGGTGCCCTTGGCCCTTTGGGGCTTGCCTTGTGTAGCCATGGTTTGAGTCCCTTGGTTTGCCTTAAGCTTTAGGCTTTCTTGCATGCTATACTTGCTTTGTTTGGTTGATTTGACATTGACATCATTCCTCACATATTTTTAGAGCTTATTACATTGCCATGTTCTCGTGTTGGTCACACCTTGCTCATGTTTGAGAGTTGTGTCTTGTTGCCTAGCTTATGGGCCAATTGGCATGCATGTTTGGTTTGCATTTTGGTACCATCGTTTTAGCACTTTTGGCCACTAATTTGGGCATGTTTGAGAGCTGTCCATTTTAGTTTAAGCCCATTTTCGCATGTTGTTGCATGCCTACCTTACATGTTGTCGTATGCTTGTTGCATCCATGGTACATTGCATGTTATTACATGCTAATTCCATTACATGTTGTTGCATGCTAATTTCATCGCATCATGCTTGCATGTTTGCATAGCATTGTGTGTGCATGCCTTGCCTCTTGATCAAACATGATAGAGGTTGAGGCCCCCTTATGTGTTTTGTGCATTCATTCAACATTGAATTGCACACTTGGCTCTTTTGGCCATCATGCATTGGAATGCGTGATTGGTGGCCTAAGGGTCGAGAACTACACACCTTTGAGCCTTAAACATGATAAGGGGTGTAGTTGCAAACATTGTCTTGCAAATGTATTGCCATACCTCTATCTGTCCTCTACTGCAACAAAACAGCATTTTGCAGGAAAAGATGGTCGATCGGCTATCTGGTGTGCCGATCGGCTAAAAGTGTTTGGCCGATGACCTCATAAATGGTCGATGACACCTTTCCTTTGACCGATGGCTTCACCATTTGGCCGATGGCCTCTCAGCATGTCCATGAAGTGGTTCTAGAGCATCACAGGACTTTTCACAGTTTTCAAAGGTGCAAAACAATGCAAACAAAGGCAACATGAGGCATGGCAATGGATTTCCGAGCAAAGCCGATCAAGCATGCGCTTGTCCCTCTTATCGAGGCCGCTTTACTGTTTTTGCAGCTTAATTAATTTGTTTAATTAGTTAAGAGTTGTGTAATAATTAATTAGCTTGTTAGTTGATCAATTAGTTTATTTGTATTATTCTTTCGGACCCTCCGTCGAGAGGGCCAATTGTTGTAATAAGTGTGCATGTGTGTGATGCATGTTTTCCAACCCCACGTCTTTCTCCATTTTACTTAACCGCTTACGATGGTTAGTTTTAGGGCATATTTCATTTAGCATCCTTATGCTATGCATGTTTGCATCATTCATCTGTATTGCATGCACCGGGCTCGGCGTATCATACTAACCGCATTGTATTTCAATTCCTACTTGAATACAGGTATCGAGTTGTCGCATCTCATATGCCATCTTAGAATAGCCGAGCCTATTTCTAGTTACATTTTACATGTGTTGCATTAGCCATCTTAAACATAGCTAGGATCATGCACGATTACTAACTAACTATTGTTTTGGCTCGGAGTACACTGTGAGGGTTTATGCTTTAGCATCTTGCATGTGTGTAAGTGTTGCCATGATAGCATGCTTGCCATGAGGCTATTTGCTTATGTGATATAACTGCCTGAATGCCTATGGGTGAAGGTAGTATTGCTTGAATTGGAACAATTCATTGATTCCTAATTTAGCCTCCTTACGAGTAGCAAACTTCAAACCATTTTCAAACAACAAATATGCAATGCTTTGTTCCAAATTAGGCGATCTAGTCTATACTTATGTGTTGTGCGCATCACATAGTAAATTCTAGCTAATAACTGGAATAAGAACGCATGTGTTTTCAAAAACAAGATATCATGCTTAGTACAGGCCGATCTTTGATCGAGCGATCGGGGGTGCTCATTGCATGACCTTCCCCTCTCGTACCCAAGTTCCCGAGCCGAAGCAACTTTGGTGATGACGGACACGTAGCCTTAGGCAATGAGTCAGGGTTTCCTAAATTCCCCCAAAATAAATATTTAGGTGGCGACTCTGTATCTGGCAAAGCAGTCCATGTTTGGCACTTCTTTACAAAAATCAATTTTCCAAAACAATTTGCCGGATTTGGACTCTTTGGTAATTTATCGGTCTTGCATTGCACTTTGCAAGATTAGATTTAGAACCGTGACATTTGAGTCCGAACTGTAGTATGCAAGAGAGCAAACGAGATTTCGCACCCTCGCAAGCGTAGAGCTTCGGGAGTCCTCGGGGCGCGTCTACAGTTTCTGGTGACTCTGCTGGAGATTTAGAGAACTTGACTGGAACTCATGATATCTTGTTTTGACTACACTTATGTGTTTCTTTGCATTACATTTGCATTGGTGCGCCTAGGACACTGTGTTTGCCGTATGCTATTCCTAAACGGTTTGCTGGAGGCTTGCTTTGAGAATCGTGCCATAAGGCTGACCGGTTGCAGGCTCTGCCGCGACGGGAACACAAACCTCGGTTTTTACCAGGGCACCCTTTTTGACCATTCGACCTAGTGCATATTCGGAATCCATAGTGACCATTCCAAACTAGGACTGATTGCTTACCCAATTGTAGGTTGTTTGAAACCGCTGTGTGCGTAGTGAAACCCTAGCTCTTGACAAAATAGGACAGGGAAACCCTACCCCAACATAGGGGTGTTTTGGCTCTCTTGCTTGCTATGTGCTTTTAGAGTGTGTCTCTACAGGAATACATGTATCAGTTTGCAAGTCTGGGTATCAGGCCTGCGGGCATCAGTATTTGGGAATCAGTTATATCTGTGGGTATCAGATTCAGATTCAGGGCGGTGATCTGGGAATAGTGATCAGTGGTTGAGAACAGTTCATTCAGCTTGTGCTTGCCAACTATGTGTTGTCTTTATTTAAGCTGTTATGCTGTCTGTTTTTCTGGTCATTTTATTTCCTTATTATGTTTTATTTATCTTTTTGCAAGGTAGTTTAGCACCATTGTATCCGACCAGATAGATATTCCCCGAGCACTCTGGGTTAGAGGTCGTAGACTTAATCGATCCAGGGATCTGATAGACGGACAAGCAGTGTTCCTTTCTTTATCCCCAGTTACCAGACGGAGGTCAAAAAGGCGCAGTGTATCGGTACAGCGGTCGCCAGATCAGTGGTCTACCCCACTAGTGAACAGTCAGGCTGAGGTCTCAGTTTCTGCTGCAGGGACAGATATACCGGTTATTCAGCTAGATCAGCACAGTATGGCAGGAATGGAAGAGATGATGCGTCAGCTCCAAGAGAGTATGAAAGCCATGCAGCAGGACGCTGCCCGTTAAGCAGAATTTGCCACACGCCAGGCCGAGGTTATGGCCCAGCAGGCAGAGTTGATTGCTAGATTGCAGCAACAACAACCACCACAGCAAGCCGGAGCATCTACTTTGCACCAGGTTCCTCTCCTACCAATAGTTCCCATACTCGGGAAGACAGCTAACGTCCAGGATGATACGGACATTCCAATCGGGCCAGCTCCGCCCCCGATCCCACCCCAGCTATCCAAAGCACAGACCAACCTACCGGATTCTCCCTTTGAGTTCGAGGTGGACCCCACAGCGTTAAAAGTGAGCAAGCTAGAAAAGCTGTTCAAGAAGTCTCAGGGTGTGAAGTCCATTCCGGACATTGAGGATGGGTATACCGACTCGGCTGTGACTCTGCCGGACCGATTTAAAATGCCGCACATAGACCGTTTCGATGGGTCTGGAGATCCTATGGTGCATTTGCGGCTGTTCTCAGACATACTAAGGCTGATGGGCCTCTCCAGATTGCAGAAGCTTTCCTTGTTTGGCTAGACCCTGTCGGGTGTAGCGGCTATTTGGTATGCAAAATTGGAGGACTCTGTTAAGAGGAACTGGGAGGAGATGGCCGAGGCCTTCATAGCTCAATACTCCTATAATACACAGATCGAGGTCACAACCCGTGATCTTGAGACAACTAGACAGGAGCCAAACGACAGTTTCTCCAATTTCGTAACCCGTTGGAGGGCCAAGGCCTCAATGATGACCATCAGGCCCGTTGACAAAGATCAGATTCAGATGGTTGTGCGCAACCTCCAGCCCAAGCTCATGCAGAAGATGATCGTTCTCCCCCTCCCCACCTTTGCAGATCTACATGAGATAGGGGTGCAGATCGAGGACGCTATAAAACAGGGTCTGATTGACCATGACAGAGAACAGCCCAAGAGGGCATTCAACCGCAGTACAAATGCAGGCACAAGCAGTGCTGCTGCTGCCAGATCTTCAAATGTGGGCATGGTCACCACACCACCCCAAGAACCCTTGCAGCTACGCCATTCACCGGTGCGTCCGGAAGTAGCTCACAAATAACCAAGTATTCACCTCGAGGCCAAAAAACCTTCACTCCACTATACATGCCCCTGTCCAAAGCTTTGGGGGTTTTGATCAGGAAAGGGCACTTGAAGCCCCTAGAGCCACGGCCACTACCAGATAAACTCCCTGCTTCCCATAACCCAACTAAGTATTGCGCATTTCACCAACAACATGGTCATGAAACCGACCTTTGCTTTCGATTGCACCATGAGATTCAAGATCTCATGACAATAGGGTGATCGTGCCTCCGGAGAAACCGAATGTCACAACCAACCCTCTCCCACTACATAACCAAGCTCTACCTGCCAAACGCATCAATCTTATCCAAACTAGGGTTGTTTCATATGACCCTAGCATATATATCACCCCTTCACACCTACCCAAGCCGGAGGTGTTCATTCCTGGCAGCACTGACTTGTACATGTTGGACATCTCCCAAAACCAACCTGAAACGGTGGTGGTGGCTATCGAAGATGGAATTGGGTCGACTGTGGGGGCAGATGAGAATGATTATATAGAGCCTAAGGGTCTGCGAGCTTCATGTACAACCCGAGCGGTTACATTACATCAGCAGGCCAGGCTAGGCCGAATGTGGAATTGCTGGTGAGGGCAGAGATTTATGTAGTACGGGAAGATGGGCTTAATCAGGGGCTAGATGACCTAGCGAATCTGGAAGAGGACATTGCTAACCTTCAGTTTTTCGACGAGCAGGACTCAGGGGATGTGGCAGTCAATTGGTTTGATGAGTCAACAGAATCTACTAGGTGGCTTGATGACCAGTCGGATGTTGTTGAACAACCTCAGCTAGAATAGGGTCCGTCAGGGACGGGGACATCGACTGTGGCCGGAAGGGCCGGGAATCAGTTTGCATCGCCGGAGAGCGCCGGTGTTAAGAATTTTGCTCGGGATTCGGGCAGTTTGAATACAGGGGGGAACTGAGCAGCAAGTTACACTGAAGCAGTTTGAGCAGGAAAGGGTTGAGGATTCTGAGAGAGTCAGAAAGGCCAAAGCCCCTGAGGGGACAGAACGTACTGTGTGCACAAGAACGGAACGTGCTGCGAGCACAGGAACAGAAGTTGCTGTGGGCACAAGAATAGTTGTAACGGAGCCGGACAGGTGTCTGTCGGTTGCCGATGGTATGTGGTGGGAAGATGATGATCTATGTCTTGCCCACACCGATGAAGACTAGGGACAAAGCCAACCGGATGATACCTGGTATATTGGCAAAGTTGACCACATGACTAGGAGTGGGCGGTATTTCAAGCCCCCACACTTAGATCAACCAGCGGCGTTCGGGAAGGACAAGGAGGCGGAGAAACAAAAAGAAAAGTTACTTGAAGAAGAAGCTGTGCTGAAACAGTTAAAGAAGATACAGGCAGACATCTCCATCTGGGGACTGCTTATGGCTTCAAGAGTACATAGACAGGCTGTCCTTTCTGCAATGGACAAGGCTAAACTCTCAATAGACACCATGCCTGAGCAGCTAGTAGGACTGGTCTTTCCGGGAGGGGCTTCCCCGACGTTGACCTTTTCTGACAAGGAACTGCCGCCTGAGGGCGCAAACCATAACAAACCTCTCTACATCTCTGTCGAGTGTAGAGAAAAATGGATACCAATGGTTCTTGTCAACACAGGATCCGCCATTAACGTGTGCTCATCGAGGACAGCATATGCAATCGGGTTAAAGCCCGCAGACTTTGTGCCAACTGCCCAGGTGATAAGGGCCTACGACAATACAAGCAGAGAAGTGATGGGGACTGTGCAGATTCAGACTAAGGTTGGTCCAGGACAACACGATATTGACTTTCATGTCTTGGACATTCCCGCAACCTTTAATCTACTCCTAGGGCGGTCGTGGCTGCACCAGGTGGAGGCGGTCTCTTCCACCTTGCATCAGATGTTAAAATATCCCCACGGGAAGGGGGTGGCTATAGTTTTTGGGAATTCTTCAATCCATCCACCGCCAGAGGTGTCTACACCAGTTCTGGAAATCGAGCACGGCGCGGAGGATGTGTTCCTATCAGGATTTACTCTAGCCGAGGCCCAGGTCGTGCAGAACATCTTAGCTGTTAATAAGGGGTTGTATGTCAGCGCACAGTTAGTGTACCTCATGAACAAGCTCTACCACATCCCTGGGATGGGACTAGGAAAAAGTGGCCGGAAGGGCATTACTGTATCGGCCAAAGTGCCGCACAACCCGCGTACCTTTGGCTTAGGTTATTTGCCTACCAAAGAAGACTGGGTGAGGAAAGGCAAAGAAATGGCCGAGGGAGCCAGAGCCAAGCAGACTAGGAGGCATTTTGATTTGATGCATCGGCCTATTCAAGGCACCCTGAACGGAGGCTTTGTCTGGGAAGGGGAAGACTTTCCATTCTGTGGCTTCCCAGAGCCATGGCTAAACACAGAGAAAAGGCGCCTGCCAGGATTTGAGATCTTCTTCGACTTGCAGTTATCTAGGGATGATGTTGCCGAAGAGCAGACAGACCCACCAACTGAGGTTGAGCAGTGTAAGGAAGAAGATTCCGAGAGCACAGAGATCAAAATGGGGGTAGCACTGGCTTGTCTACTATCAGATCCTCCGATCGTACATGAGTGCTTGGGGGATGATCTCTCAGTGTCTATGATCAGGAATGAAGCGGCTGCGAGCCCATCTTCAAACATTTTGCATGCATCCATCGCACCCTCCCTCGTCTGGCAGTACGAGGAGGGATTCTTATCGAGCAGCACCGGGTCAAGTAGTGAGCCGGAATCTGATTCCACCGAGTCTAGTGAGTCGAAATCAGTTTCCAGCTCGTCTGAGTCTGAGTCCGAGTCCGGTATTCTTGGGGGTGACAACCCGGATGCCATAGTCCTGTCCAGATCATCTTTTTCTTTTTCCTTTGTGTCTGTTGTAACAGAGGAATCAGATGGACTGGATGAAGTGATTAATGAGAATTGTGCGGCTGTGGCCTTTGATTACTTTTTTGTGCCCTTGATTTATTGCATTAATTCAGACTTTCAAAATTTCGATGAAAACGACGAGGAAGAAATTCCTCCGATTTTGAAATATTTGCTAGAACAAGAGCAGGAGAGGTTTGTAAAACCGCTGGTTGATGAAATCACCCAAATTAACGTTGGTACTGAGAAGGACCAGCGGCTGGTCCAGATCGGGTCCACGTTGTCTTCGGAGGAGCGCGAGCGCTTAGTCGCTTTATTAAAAGATTTCAAAGATGTTTTCGCGTGGTCCTACGAAGACATACCTAGAATCGATCCTGAGATTGTACAGCACCGGATCCCTCTTGACCTAGAGGCCCGACCTGTTAAGCAGAAACTCAGAAGGATCCGCCAGACTAGGCTATCAAGATCAAAGAAGAGGTCACCAAGCAAATTGACGCAGGGTTCCTGCTGGTACCTGAATACCTAACTTGGTTGGCCAACATAGTTCCAATGTCGAAGAAGGACGACAAAATTCAGGTATGTGTGGATTTCAGGGATTTGAACAAAGCCAGTCCGAAGGACAACTTTCCTCTGCCGCATATCGATGAATTAGTGGACTTCACTGCAGGGCATGCATTGCTCTCCTTCATGGATGGGTTTTCAGGCTACAATCAGATATTGATGGCACTCGAAGATCGGGAGAAGACTGCTTTTACCACACCGTGGGGGACCTACTGCTATAGGGTGATGCCGTTTGGGCTAAAGAATGCTGGAGCTACATATCAACGGGCTACGACCACAATATTGCATGATATGATCCACAAAGAGGTTGAGGTGTACGTGGACGACATGATTGTCAAGTCCAAGGAAAGAAAGGGCCACTACACCGCCTTGTAAAAGTTCTTCCAAAGGATCAGAGAATTTCGATTGCGGCTGAATCCTCAGAAGTGTACGTTTGGTGTTACAGCAGGGAAAATGCTGGGGTTCTTGATTACACAAAGAGGTATCGAAGTCGACCCTTCCAAAATCAAGGCCATCTTAGAAATGCCACCACCAAGGACTAAAAAGGATGTGCAAGGCTTTCTGGGTAAAGTGCAATTCATAAGACGGTTTATTGCTAAATTAACCTTGACTTGTGAACCACTCTTTGGTCTCCTGAAGAAAGGAACGGAGTTCCAATAGGACGGCCGATGCCAAGCTGCTTTTGAACAGATTAAGCAATATTTACAAAACCCACCTGTGTTGTCACCGCCTGAGCCGGGAAACTGTTGATTTTGTACCTTTCAGTGACTGAAACTACGATGGGCTGCATGCTTGCACAGGAGTCTAAGGACAAGGTGGAGAGAGCTATCTACTACCTGAGCAAGAAGATGCTGGATTATGAAACCCGCTACACTCCGTTGGAAAAGGCTTGTCTGGCCTTGGCATGGGCTACTAGGAAGCTGCGGCACTACCTGTTAGCTCACTCCGTAATGTTGGTTTCAAGATTAGATCCCATCAAATATCTCTTCGAGAAACCGGCACTTACGGGTAGGCTGGCTCGTTGGTTGCTTCTGCTTTCCGAATTCGACCTTAAGTATATGACGCGCAAGTCAGTGAAGGGGAGAGCGGTAGTGGAGTTCCTAGCCGATCACCCAGTAGAAAGGGATGAAGCAGTTGAGTACCTATTCCCAGACGAGGCCATTTTGCATGTCGAAGACGAAACTTGGACAATGTACTTTGACAGAGCGTCAAACCAATACGGGTATGGGATAGGGGTGTTGCTGGTAGCACCTGACAATTCCCGTATCCCTCTAGCATTCAAACTCCAGTTCAAAGTCTCGAACAACGAAGCAGAGTACGAGGCATGTATTGCTGGTTTAGAAGCCGCCCTAGAACTAGGGGCAAAACGGTTGGACATCATCGGGGACTCGAACCTTATTGTATCTCAAGCTAAAGGAGATTGGAAAGTCAAAGAAGAAAAAATGAGAATCTATCACCAGACCTTGGACATGCTAATTCCTCGGTATGAGAAACTGAACTTCGCTCATCTGTTAAGAGAAAATAACAGGTTTACAGATTCACTAGCAATTCTATCTTCTATGATAGACATCCCTTTTGGAGTCCGGATGCGTCCGATCATCATTGACCAGAAATTTGTGCCGGTCTACAAGCTGACTGCTGCCATAGATGAGGTTCAAGATGAGAACCCCTGGTATTATGATGTCTGGAACTTCTTGGAAAAAGAGGAATATCCACCAGGGGCAAATGCCAAAGATAAGAGGGCAAATCGAAGAATGGCTGCTCAGTTCATCGTCTACGGGGGTAAACTGTATAAGAGAGGTCATCTCGGGATGCATAAACTATATGTTGATGCTGAAGAATCGAAGCGCCTAATGGAGGCCATCCATGGAGGAGAGTGCGGAGCGCATATGAACGGGGTGATGCTAGCCCAGAAGATCCTTAGACAGGGTTACTACTGGTCCACCATGGAGGAGGATTGTATTGGCTTTGTCCGGCGATGCCACAAATGTCAGATCCATGCAAACCGCATGAACATTCCGTCGTCGAAGCTGTACAACATGACTTCACCATGGCCATTTTCAGTATGGGGAATTGATGTAATTGGGTCTGTCACTCCGAAGGGGTCCAATGGGCATGAGTTCATTCTGGTCGCGATAGACTATTTCACGAAGTGGGTTGAGGCCCAATCTTATGCAGTGTTGAAGGCTTCGCATGTCGCAAAGTTCATCAGGAACAACATCATCTGTCGCTACGGGGTCCCGAACGAGATCATTTCAGATAATGGTTCCCACTTCAAGAAGGAAGTGATCGACTTATTGGAGAAATACAATGTGGCTTTTCACAAGTCATCTACATATCGGCCGCAGACCAACGGAGCAGTTGAGGCCACCAACAAGAACATCAAACACATACTGCAAAAGATGGTGAAAACCTACCGGGACTGGCCAGATAAGTTGCCATTTGCTCTGTGGGGCTACCGGACTTCAATTAGAACTTCTACTGAGGCGACTCCATATTCATTGGTCTATGAGATAGAGGCCATTCTGCCTATCGAAATTGAGGTTCCATCATTGCGAGTACTGGCTGAGTGTTAGATAGCTGAGGCAGATTGGCAGCAGAGCAGATTCGAAGAACTCATGCTCTTTGACGAGAGAAGGCTGAAAGTACTGTACCACGTTCAGGGTTATCAACGCAAAATTGCCAGGGCTTTCAACAAGAAAGTTAAGTCCAGGAATTTGAAAGAAGGAGATTTGGTGCTCAAAGACAACCGAGCTCCCATCCACGACCTTAGGGGCAAGTTCAGACCCAATTGGACTGGCCCCTACATCATCAAGTCTATCTGGTCAGGTGGAGCTGTCGTTCTGATGGACCTAGATGGCCTAGAGTTCTCCCAGCCGATCAAGATGGATAAGTTGAAGAATTACTTTCCCTGAGTGGCTCGCTAGGCTGAAAACCCGAAAGGGCGACCTAGGCAAAAGTTAGAGCATGAAAAATTTGAAATTATAAAAACTGAGCTCGCAAGGTTGAAAACCTAGAAAGGGCAGCCTTGGCAAAAGTTAGAGCGCAAAAGGAGAGAGTTAATACTCGAGTGAACCCAAGCCGAACTACGTAAGGCTTGATTCCCATCTTTGGGATACGTAGGCAACTTCACCCTGAAGTCCAGCCATAAACACTTCCCCGATCAACTTTGTCCATGTGATCATGTTTGGTCATCTTTGTCTATTCAGCATTCAAGAGCTTGGTTGTGATCTCCAGCGCAGTGCTATTCAGACTAGGGGCAACTTTCCAGTTGTTCGGATCCGGGGTTGTGTATCTCAATGAGAGATCTTAGGCATGTCCAGTTCTGAACCATATCGAAAATGGTTTTGAAAAGTTTTAATAAAAGTTGATTTTGTTCAAATTAATCTTTTTACAACTTAGACCATTTTTTGACCAAACGGAAAATTTTCAGTACCCACAACCTTCAATTTTTGGATTTCAATACAAAGTTCTCCTACTCTTGAATACAAATTGAAGTTACTTTTATTATATTCATAAAGAAAACTTGAAAATTCTTATTAAAGTAAATAAATCCGGGGCATAGTCAGGTGTTCCTGCATCTCCTCCCAGAGCTGGTCGAAGCCTCTGATGCCAAATTGGGCCTAACCTGTGCCTCTTCATTGAGCCAATCTATGCACTCATCAGAGAGGGTGCAACTGAAAATGGGAGCGGGGGCTAGAAGCTCTCTCGTCCTCCATGTTGTGGCATACCGAGCTAGTTGTGTGCCTCGGACGGAAATGTAGCAGGGTACTCAATCCCCTCTTCTGGGCAAGTCTGATCATGTCCGAACTGGCGCCGGAACCGGAATGGAAAATAGAAGACACAGTGTGTCAAGCCGATCAACTGGATCCCGGGCTGGCGGGTCATGCTGTAGCTCATTGCCAGTAAGTTGAGCTAGGGGCAACGCCAAGCAATGCGGTCTGCGGACAAACTACACATCTAGTCGTACCACCATCCCTCACCCGAGGCATCGACTAGACGTCGTCAGAAGAAATAGCTGCGAGCTGAATATGTCGGGCATGAATCCACCACTCTCAATTTATCCATCAGCCACACCTGGGGAGGGATGAAAAAATGAGAGATTAAAGAATAGAGAGGTGTAAGTTGAGAGAAAAAGTAAGCAAAGGGTTTTGAGAGAAAAATCGAGCCTGAGGGCCGAGTGATGTGAGAAACATATGTGAGATGGGGTGGGAAACATTACTTGCAGTAGTAGTGGACTCCCCGCAAATCTAGTCGTCTCCCAGCTATGAAAAGCGTCCAATCGCATCAATGTTTCGGCTAGTGTCATGGCGATACAGCTCTTACCCTCCTTCAAGCCCTCGGTGACTTCGATCAAACGGGTGCTAAACCCACCAGAGCCTGGGACAAGCAAGAAATAGGACAACATGCACAAGCAAAGCGCATATCGCCGATAATCCTGCCAATGATGGTCGAAGCGGTCACCGGCATCAGAAAACTGACAAACCAAGCTCGGAATGTCCAGCTCTCCGTCGTGAATCACTGACCGAGCATCATGCAAAATAAGGCCACACATCCATCCCAAGGCTTTGATGTGGCCAAATCGGAGTTGAGGCAAGATTTCTTCGTCGCGCTCGGATTCCATTAAAACTTGGAAATCCTCGAAAGTAGGACACACCTCTTGTCCGCCAAAGCTAAAGACGTGTGTTATCAGATTCCAAAATCTTACCGCGGCATAGAGGAACGGAAAACGCAGCGGAGTGCGACCCAACGTGAATAGTGCATTTATGCTGAAGCCCTAGAAATTCAGCTTTTCCAAGCCATCTAAGTTGGCAATCCAATTTGTGAGATTTTGGACAAGAAGCTCTTCCATTTGGTGCAAATCAGTGCTGAAATGAGCAAACTACGAAGCTGGGGCTTTTGTAGAAGATAAGATGTGAGTGGAAGACAGGTGTCAACATTCTGGAGGTTCTCGCCTTTTTTGGCCGATCAGCCACAAATAGTGTCGACCGACCATCTCTTTTGGCCGATCGGCTAGAAATGTTGGCCAATGGCCTCTCCCTTTGGCCAATGGCCTCTTCCTTTGGCTGATGGCTTTCCCTCTTTATCTCTGAGCTGTCTTTGTGTTGGAGATACTGAGAACTTGTGATTGGTTCCACTTCCAATGCCTTTCGGTGATGATTTTGCGAAGTCACGCCTGTGTTACGGCAATTTGTTTATCGAGTTGTTGTATATTTGCTTATCGAGTTGTATTTTGCACTCTTTAAGGTTTTGTTTTGCTTATCGAGTTGTATTTACAATTGATTAGCTTGTCAAGTTCTTTGTTTTGCTTATCGAGTTGTTTTGTTGTTAGTCGGTTCACTACCTGATTAATGCAATTTGAGTGTTCAATTTTCAAAACAAGGTTCAATCTCATTTACATTGTTATGTGATACGATGCGATGCTCAGAATGTACAAATGTAACACTTTTTGAACAAAAAAAGGCTGTTTCATTCCATCATTTCTTTTGCAAAAGTACATAGTTTTGAGGAAAATAAAACCTGCCTGAGGCAGTACAATGTGCTCAAACTACCAATAAAAAGAAAAATAAAGCAAAAAAGAAGAAGAAAAGCAGCAAAATGTCTGGATCCACATCAATTGCCTCAAGCGTAGGAGTCCATCCTCGTCCTCTTCCTGGACGAAGGTCCAGGGTCGCCGCCGTCATCTCCGCTGTCTGAGCTGTCTCCAGTCTCACCCTAGGACGACTCTGCCTCCTCATCTGACTCATCGTCGTCTGGAGGAGGCTCTCACAAATTGCTCTCAGCACAAGTGTGCCTGTGTCTGCCTCGGCTATGGATTGTCATCCCCCGCCTAGCTTTCCCTGCTACTCTGGAAGGCACTGATGGCCCTGCTGCGGCACCCCCTATGGCCAACATTTGGAATGGGGCCTGAAAAGAACAATCGGCAAACGCATCAGTTATGCCATGCAAAGCAACGTATGAATACCGAATACAGTGTATGAGTACAGTGTGTGAATGCTGTGAGCAGTATATGAATGTCGTGAGCAGTGTATGATTGCAGTGTATCAGTGCCGTGAGTACTGTCCATCAAGTGCCGTGTTGACAATATGGTATATCAGATCTGTATGGAACAGATTATGCAGAGTCTTGAGACCGAGGTTGAAAGAACTCACCGGAATGCCGTAAATGGTCAACAGGTCTATGCTCCGCTGCAACATCCCCATCACTGAGGTTGTCAGCTCCAAAGACTGTCCGGTGTACTCAATCGAAGCCTGCAAAAGTGTTGAAATATTTAGTATTCTGCGGGATATCAAATGAAATGAAATGACTATGCACAATGAAAAGTATAGCAGCACATACCGGGGTCGAACCGCGAACTCCGACGAGCTCATGATTAGCCAGAGGAGGAGCGACGGGTATTTGGTAAGTCTCCCCACCCTGCCCTCGGCATGTCATGGTGGTAGGCAGTGCTGGCCACTCAGCCCCCGTCCCCTCCGGGACCCACTCCTACCACGGGCCTGAGTCGCCCTCGATACTCCTGCTCCTCTGGCTAGCGCCGCGGGCCTCTCTCTCTCGACTCGACAGGCACCGGTCAGAGGCCGCATCAGATAAGTCTGAATGAACTCAGTGTAGTCGCCCTCATCTCTGAAGGGGTCCGAGTCCCAGCCAATCGTGTAATCCATCATCTCCTCAAAGGTGTACCTCTCGGTATGCCTCATATGGGAAGGAGGTGGACTCGGAACTATCTGCTCCGGCAAGCCAAGGGTCTAGCGCAGGAAGCGCTCACCCAGGTACCAAACTCGGCAGAATGGGCCCTCTAGCAAAATCCTAAACCGGGCAGTCTCCCGAGCACCAGCATACTGCTCCCTCACTGCCTCCGGCAACGCAGCCCAAGGCTGCCAAGTGATCTGCAAATAACTGGATATACGGTTTGTTATCTACTATTGAAAGTACAATGTAAAGCGAAACTTAAATGAACTGTAAAGTTTAAAATACCTCTGCTGCGGTGATGGTATCGAAGTATCTACGGAAGAACAGGAAAGACTCCCGTGGCCTCCGCTCGCACCTCATGTCATAGCGGTGAGAATACGGAACGCCAAGGGGTATCTCCACATCCGGCACTGGAGCAAGCCTAGGAAAGTAGGCATACACCCACAACTACAGAATGTAACAGGGCAAATATGAGTATGCTTATCAGATAAGGCAGAATGCAGATAAAGTAGAAATCAGAGAATGTGTGCAGTGTATTGTGTAGTGTGTGCAATGTACAGCCGGTGTAAAGCAGATTGCATGTGTGCAGTGTACAGCCAATGTAAAGCAGATTGCGTGTGCGTAGTGTGTGTGGTGTACAGATAATGTAATGCATAATTGAAAAGCAGAAAGGGAAAATGTACCTCCCAGGCTCGCCAATAGCCTCCGAGCAAGTGTCCACTGCAGCGGGAGGATGAGCTCATATACCCATAAACCGTGGCCAAGCCTGCACCACCCCAATCGTAGCGACGGATCCGCGTCACATCCACTAGTTCACTCAGCAGGTAGAGGGCAACGGTGTTCACCCGATCGGCGAAGAGGGTGGTCCCCAACAGGAACATGATGAAGCCGCGCCACGAGCATACTGCTCCATCTCCTCTCGAGTCGTAAGCACCTGAATCCTGAAGTGGTCCTCGAACCAAGAGTACCTCACGAATCCTGGATAGGAAAGAGGTGGCCGAGCACCGAGCAGGTAGATCTGGGCGACGTCCCACTCACCCATATCAGTATCGAAGGGGATCGGATCACCCCCTACTCCGAGGCCGGTGAGCATCGAGAAGTCGAAGGGGGTCATCATCATCTCCCCTGTAGCAGAAAGGTGGAAGGAGTCGGTGGTGTCCCACCACCTCTCCACTAGTGCACCTAGGAGGGGCCTACTCGCAGTGAGGCGCGAGAGTCCCATGCAGAATGTGCCGAAGCTGGCCTGATCAACGATGTGGCGAACTGCATCGGGTAACTCCATGTACCATCCTCGGGCAACGGTGTTCCCATACCCCAGAAGGCATGGGAATCTCCCTGTGTTCAAAACAAACAGTGGCGAAGCAATGTTAGAAATGCAGTGTTCAAATGCGTTTAGGGTGGATGAAAATGCAGTGTGTGTGCATGCGTTTGAGTTTACACAGATATCGGGTGCGGGTGTGCTCTAGGTGGACTAAGCATATGATGTATCAGTGTATTTGGGTTATTCAGTTGAAAATGCAGTGTGTGTGCATGCGTTTGAGTTTACACAGATATCGGGTGCAGGTGTGCTCTAGGTGGACTAAGCATATGATGTATCAGTGTATTTGGGTTATTCAGTTGAAAATGCAGTGTGTGTGCATGCGTTTGAGTTTACACAGATATCGAGGGCGGGTGTGCTCACGGTGAACTAAGCATATGATGTATCAGTGTGTATGGGTTATTCAGTTAAAGAACAGTATCGACTATCGAAGTTATACAGTCTACATTGCAGAAAGTAAAGAGGGGAGAATGTACCTCAGTAGCACCGTGAGAAAGATACGACTCCGGCTCGCGCAGCAGGAGGTCCTCTGGTGTGCCTCGTGCATAGCTCCTGAATTGGCGGATGCTATTGGGAGGCAACACGTGTATCGCCGACCGGTATGTTGTCGGGTCGAACGGTCGGACGCTCAGTGGCAAGAGCTCGACCTCAGGGTCCACGTCCATCTCTGGGGGAGTCCCACCTCGTGGAATGTCGTCTGCCATCTCGAGAAAGATGCAAAAAATGGTCCAAGGTGTGAAAATGGGCAAGAATGCCAAACGTCAACCCAAAAGTCAACCCTGAGGGGTGAAAATGGGAGAAAAAGTCGAAGTGTGGGAAAAGGCACAGAAACCAAGGTAAACTCAGGGGAAACAAACCCCAAGTAGAGAAAATCGAGAATGTGACGCCAGGAATGTGTTTCGTTCGGTTCAAAGTGTGTGAAACGGAAAGGGTTTCGCGAATCGAACGATGGGGGAGGCTCGAAAACAAGAGAAAAACAAGGATCTAAGGTTGGGAAATCACATAGAGAGAGAAAGGAATGATTTTTGAGCTTGGAGAAGTGAGAATATAGGGTTTGGAACCCTATATTTAAAAGACCCGAGGCAAAAAGACAAAACTGCCTCGAAATTGCCATTTTTGGCCGATCGGCCAAATTGTTAGCCGATCGGCTAAATATGTGGCCGATGATCTCATTTGATGGCCGATGGATGGCCGACAGCCTCCCTTTGTGGTCGATGCACTTCAAATACTCTTGTTTGGGTCAGTTGTGTTGTTTGGAACCCTCATTCCTCAAGAAAGTGCAAGAAAGTACATTTTTGAAGCTTAACCGGCCTCCATGTTGACCTCGAACCGTGTCTTTCGTGTGCGACGCTTGGTACGTGCAAGGTGTATCCTTTTTCGTATCCTTTTGCATCTTGCGAGATTCAAAAATTACTTTAAATATGTTGCATTACAATGTTTTGTCATGTTTTTAATAAGCGCGCTTGTCATACATGTTTTCGCTCTTGCATTTAGCATGCCTCATCTTTGCTTTAAAGTTGCAACTCAGCATCGCGAATAGCGTACTTCTACGTTATTTGCATTGTCTTGCATATCATCTATAACTTGCGTTGTCTCGCTCGTTATTTGCATTGTTTTGCATATTCATCTATAACTTGCGTTGTCTCGCTCATTATTTGCATTGTTTTGCATATTCATCTATAACTTGCGTTGTCTCGCTCGTTATTTGCATTGTTTTGCATATCATCTATAACTTGCATTGTCTCGCTCATTATTTGCATTGTTTTGCATATTCTCTATAACTAGCATTGTCTCGCTCGTTATTTGCATTGTTTTGCATATTCTTTACAACTTGCGTTGTCTCGCTCGTTATTTGCATTGTTTTGCATATTCTCTATAACTTGTGTTGTCTCGCTCGTTATTTGCATTGTTTTGCATATCATTTATAACTTGTGTTGTCTCGCTCGTTATTTGCATTGTTTTGCATATCATCTATAACTTGCGCTGTCTCGCTCATTATTTGCATTGTTTTGCATATTCTCTATAACTTGCGTTGTCTCGCTCGTTATTTGCATTGTCTTGCATATCATCTATAACTTGCGTTGTCTCGCTCTTTATTTGCATTGTTTTGCATATCATCTATAACTTGCGTTGTCTCGCTCGTTATTTGCATTGTTTTGCATATTCTCTATAACTTGCATTCTCTCGCTTGTTATTTGCATTGTCTTGCATATCATCTATAACTTGCGTTGTCTCGCTCGTTATTTGCATTGTTTTGCATATCATCTATAACTTGCGTTGTCTCGCTCGTTATTTGCATTGTTCTGCACCCCATCTAACTTGCGTTGTTTCGCACCCCATCTAATTTGCATTGTTTGGCACCCCATCTAACTTGTGTTGTTTCACACCCCATCTAACTTGCATTGTTTTGCACCCCATCTAACTGGCGTTGTTTCGCACCTTCATCTAACTTGCGTTGTTTCGTACTTCATCTAACTTGCGTTGTTTCGCAGGTTCTACTTACTTTGTTATGTACATCTCTAACTTGCATTTTTTCGCACGTTCTACTTGCATTGTTATGCACTTTTCACTTGCATTGCTATGCATATTTCTAACGATATTGTACCTGTTAAGTTTCTTTCTTTCGCAGGCACGATATTGTATGTACGGTTCATTTGAAGCTGGTGCAACCAGACGGTATTGTATATACTCCGCGTGAGACGTAGCGGGAATTGTATAATTCTCTTACATCCCTTCTGCATGTAATGTAGTTCGATTCTTATTTGCTTGCTTAAACTGTTGCATGCTATGCTTCATTACAGCTCTCTTTGCATGATTATAAGTTATGTTCGACATCGTGCATTGTCATTTGCATCTTGCCCCTGCCTGAGGGCGCATATCTTCATTATCTTGTATGCTTGTCTAAGTCTTCGGCCTTGCCGAAAATGGGTCGTCTCGAGGCTTTGACATTCACTCTCGTCACTTATGACTTTCGAGTTCTGTCAAAGAGGGGCAACTATAGACACCCCATTTTTGACCGTCCTCAAGACTTGGACGTCATCGTTCGAACACTCGATGATCATCCATGCTCGCGTTCGTTTTGAGTTCCCGGAGGTCTCAGCCGCGCGCCTTGCCTTAGGATCTCTCAACTTGTCTATTTTGTGCTTGGTTATGGACCAAACACTTGTGTTTTTGCTTCTGAGGGAAGAGGGTGGCTTGTTGGCCATCCCCTCAACCCATCGGCCAAGGCATGATGCCATCGGCCTTGTGTTCTTGCCATCGGCCAAAAGTGTTGGCCGGTCGGCACTTTTTTTGGTCGGTCGGCACTTCTGTTGGTCGATCGGCCATTTCTTTTGGCCGAGACCTTTTCTTTGCTTTTTGTAGAGATTGTGCTTCTAGCTGGTGCCAGCTGTTGGCCACTTTCTATCTCCTCCATACACGTGTATGGAGGGATTTCAACTAAGCGTAGCTTGCTTAGGAAGCTTTGGAATTGAATTCCTATAAGAAGGGAGACCCCTCTCCCTTTCCAAGGGTTCTGAAAAATTGCATTAGAGAAGTTATATCCCTCTCTCTCTATATTCCTCCCTCTCTCTCTCTATATTGGCCCTTGTTTGTGCCCTAAAGTGAGATTTCTTCTTGCATTTTGCCTAGAACCCCTTAGCCAAACCTCTTGACCTTGGAGCTGAGGTTCCATAGGACTTGTCTTAACATCCTAGAGTTGGTTTTGGCACAGGAAAGTTGATGGTTTTGTTGTTCTACAAGGGTGAGCCTCTCATCCTCTTTTAAGCTTTGTTTTGCTTGAGTACTTAGCCATATTTGCATGCTTCTTTTGGCTTAGCTTTAAACTGAAAATAGCTTTGTTTTCAGTTTCTTAACATGTTTGTTTGAGGGCTCATTAGTGTTGAGGGGTGGTCTACCCCCTTTGTGCCTTATTTGGCCTTATTTTGGGCCACCTCCTTTAGGCTTTTGTTTAGTCTTTGTTTGGCCTCTTCACCACTGAATTCCAGAGGAATTTTAGTGGTGGAAGTGAGGTTTTGAAGCTTCAAATAGGAGGGGGTTGTCCCCCCTCCCCTTCCCTTGTGTGCTTGTGGTATTGGCTTACTAAGTTAGCATGTTTTTATACCTCTCTGTGGCTTCATTTCAGTATGTATTAGGCTTTGTTTTGCCATGATATAACACTGTTTTGACTTGGTTTGACCATACCATGCATGCCTTATGTACTTGTAGTGCAATCCTCTCTATTGCCTTAACATGCTTTGTGCTTTAAGCCGTGTTTTTAGCATGATTTTGGCTTGACCCAAAGAAGCTTTTAGCCTTGTTTTACCATGCTTAAGGTCTGTTTGGTGTTGTTTTGGTCATGCTTGCATTGTTTTGTATAGCCATGGTTCAACCTAGCTTGTTGGCTTTGAGTGTCCAAGTCATTAGTATGCATTGCTGAGACTTTTCTTATGATTTGGCATCATTCCATATGAGATTTCAATCCATGAAGTGTGGCCATACACTTGCATTTGTCATCTTCTCCATGCAGTGGGAGGTTGATGTTTTATGCCTCATGAATGGATCATTGGGCATGCCTCCATGCTTAGGTCTTTGGGATGCCATCTAAGTGGGTTTTTGGTCTTGTTTTACCATGCCATAACTATGTTTTTCATTGGTTAAGTCATGCCATGTTTGGTTTTGATAGGTATAGTATAACACCTCTTTTGTAGCCTTGCATGCCTCATGCTTTTGGGCTTTTGTTCTAGCTTGTGCTAGCTAGTTTCCAGCATGTTTTTGGTCTCGTCTTGACCTACCTTGGTACTATTTTGGGTGCCCTTGGCCCTTTGGGGCTTGCCTTGTGTAGCCATGGTTTGAGTCCCTTGGTTAGCCTTAAGCTTTAGGCTTTCTTGCATGCTATACTTGCTTTGTTTGGTTGATTTGGCATCATTCCTCACATATTTTCAGAGCTTATTACATTGACATGTTCTCATGTTGGTCACACCTTGCTCATGTTTGAGAGTTGTGTCTTGTTGCCTAGCTTATGGGCCAATTGGCATGCATGTATGTTTTGCATTTTGGTACCATCGTTTTAGCACTTTTGGCCACTGATTTGGGCATGTTTGAGAGCTGACCATTTTAGTTTAAGCCCATTTTTGCATCTTGTTGCATGCTTGCCTTACATGTTGTCGTATGCTTGTTGCATACTTGGTACATTGCATGTTATTACATGCTAATTCCATTACATGTTGTTGCATGCTAATTTCATCGCATCATGCTTGCATGTTTGCATAGCATTGTGTGTGCATGCCTTGCCTCTTGATCAAACATGATAGAGGTTGAGGCCCCCTTATGTGTTTTGTGCATTCATTCCACATTGAATTGCACACTTGGCTCCTTTGGCCATCATGCATTGGAATGCGTGATTGGTGGCCTAAGGGTCAAGAACTACACACCTTTGAGCCTTAAACATGATAAGGGGTGTAGTTGCAAACATTGTCTTGCAAATGTATTGCCATTCCTCTATCTATCCTCTGCTGCAGCAAAACAGCATTTTGCAGGAAAAGATGGCCGATCGGCTATCTGGTGTGCCGATCGACTAAAAGTGTTTGGCCGATGACCTCATAAATGGTCGATGACACCCTTCCTTTGGCCGATGGCTTCACCATTTGGCCGATGGCCTCTTAGCATGTCCATGAAGTGGTTCTAGAGCATCATAGGACTTTTCACAATTTTCAGAGGTGCAAAACAGTGCAAACAGAGGCAACATGAGGCATGGCAACGGATTTCCGAGCGAAGCCGATCGAGCATGCGTTTGTCCCTCTTATCGAGGCCGCTTTACTGTTTTTGCAGCTTAATTAATTTGTTTAATTAGTTAAGAGTTGTGTAATAATTAATTAGCTTGTTAGTTGATCAATTAGTTTATTTGTATTATTCTTTCGGACCCTCCGTCGAGAGGGCCAATTGTTGTAATAAGTGTGCGTGTGTGTGATGCATGTTTTCCAACCCTACGTCTTTCTCCATTTTACTTAACCACTTACGATGGTTAGTTTTAGGGCATATTTCATTTAGCATCCTTATGCTATGCATGTTTGCATCATTCATCTGTATTGCATGCACCGGGCTCGGCGTATCATACTAATCGCATTGTATTTCAATTCCTACTTGAATACAGGTATCGAGTTGTCGCATCTCATATGCCATCTTAGAATAGCCGAGCCTATTTCTAGTTACATTTTGCATGTGTTGCATTAGCCATCTTAAACATAGCTAGGATCATGCACGATTACTAACTAACTATTGTTTTGGCTCGGAGTACACTGTGAGGGTTTATGCTTTAGCATCTTGCATGTGTGTAAGTGTTGCCATGATAGCATGCTTGCCATGAGGCTATTTGCTTATGTGATATAACTGCCTGAATGCCTGTGGGTGAAGGTAGGATTGCTTGAATTGGAACAATTCATTGATTCCTAATTTAGCCTACTTGCGAGTAGCAAACTTCAAACCGTTTTCAAACAACAAATATGCAATGCTTTGTTCCAAATTAGGCGATCTAGTCTATACTTGTGTGTTGTACGCATCACATAGTAAATTCTAGCTAATAACTGGAATAAGAATGCATGTGTTTTCAAAAATAAGATATCATGCTTAGTACAGGCCGGTCTTTGATCGAGCGAGCGGGGGTGCTCATTGCATGACCTTCCCCTCTCGTACCCAAGTTCCCGAGCCGAAGCAACTTTGGTGATGACAAACACATGGCCTTAGGCAAAAAGTCAGGGTTTCCTAAATTCCCCCAAAATAAATATTTAGGTGGCAACTCTGTGTCTAGCAAAGCAGTCCATGTTTGGCACTTCTTTACAAAAATCAGTTTTCCAAAACGATTTGTCGGATTTGGACTCTTTGGTGATTTATCGGTCTTGCATTGCACTTTGCAAGATTAGATTCAGAACCACGACATTTGAGTCCGAACTGTAGTACGCTAGAGAGCAAACGAGATTTCATGCCTTCGCAAGCGCGGAGTTTCGGGAGTCCTCGGGGCGCGTCTACAGTTGCATGAACACAGTGGAATCCTAGCTGCCATTTCTGCCCGGCCTACAATAATTGAAGAAATTAAAGAGAAACAGCTTGACGATGAGTTTCTGAAGAAGATTGTTGATGAACTTGAATCAAAACCAAGGCCGGGGTTTGTATTGAGAACAATGTGCTAAACTTTCAGGATAGGCTTTGTGTACCAGATTGTTTTGAACTGAGGAAGCGTGTTATGACCGAAGCCCATAATTCCAAATTTGCAATGCACCTGGGTAATATAAAAATGTACAAAGATTTAAAACAAAACTTCTGGTGGCTTGGAATGAAGAAAAGTATTGCTGACTATGTGGCTAGATGTTTGCATTGCCAACAAGTGAAAGGTGAACATCAACGACCCGCTGGACTACTTCAACGGCTTCCAATACCAAAATGGAAATTGAAACATATTACGATGGACTTCATTGTTGGACTGCCTCGTTATTCTCGAGGTATGGACTCTATCTGGGTAATTGTTGACCGTTTGACTAAATCTGCACATTTCTTACCTATCAAAAGTTTTTATAATGCAGATAAATTGGCTAACATGGATGTGAATGAGATTATGAGATTACACGGTGTACCAGTATCTATCGTATCCGACAAAGATCCTAAGTTCACTTCAAGATTCTGGTAGAGTTGACAGCAAGCTTTGGGAATAGAGTTAAGACTGAGCAGTGCTTCTCACCCATAGATAGATGACCAATCTGGACGAACCATTCAAACCTTGGAAGATATGCTTAGAATGTGTGTACTAGATTTCCAAGGGAATTGGGAGACTTATCTATCTCTGGCTGAGTTTGTGTACAACAACAGTTATCATTCAAGTATCGGTATGGCTCCTTATAAAGCATTGTATCGTAGGAAATGCCGATCTTTGATTTGCTAGGCCGAAGTAGGCAACAAACCTTTGTTGGGACCGAAACTTGTGCAAGAAACAACTGAAAACATGAAATTGATTCAATAGAGATTGAAAACTGCACAAAGCCACCCAAAGAGTTATGTGGATGTCCGAAGAAGAGACAGAGAATATGAAGTTAGGGATCACGTGTTTATCAAAGTAACTTCGATGAAAGGCCAAACGCAGTTTGGTGTAAAGGGCAAGCTAGCACCGAGACATGTTGGGCCATATGAGATCCTTAAGAAAATCAATCCGGTGATGTATCGGATAGCCTTACCGCTGATCATGGAACGTATGCATAATGTTTTTTATGTATCCATGCTTCGGGACTATCTATGAGATCCATTACATGTCATTGAACCAACACATGTGCTTTTGAAGGATGACTACTGTCACGACCCAAACCCGCCCCTATAAGTTTCGCGTCGTAACCGGCCAGTAATCCTTGGATTACCAAAGGCCTCTTAACATAAAAATATATATAATTAGGGGCTGCGAAAGCAAATACATAAAATATACATAGTCCATCAAGCTAGGAGAACATACATGGGATAGATAATCTTAAACTTTTATAAACATGCGAATGACGTCAAAAGATACAGTATTTACACATTGCTTCATGTACATATAAACAGAGAAACTTGTTCGTGGAGCAAAAGAAACAAAGTCGTATACATTCAAAACAACACAACCACTAAACTAGACTTAACCCGAAACCTCCTCAGGAAGCACAAAGGTTGGCTGACAAAAACTGAGACGCTAGGTCCTCAACTCTGAGTCTGGCCACGTGCCTGATCACTTACATACATAATACAAATAATGAGCAAAAGCCCAGTGAATAATAATAGAGTAAAGGGTTAAATGAATGATGTCCCATAACTTAGTCCATCATAGAATAGATTCATATTCGTATTCTTGTTTGAGTCATTGGCAGAAATCAGAATTCATAAATCATACCTAGTTTATCCGTTAGCGCAAACAGATCATATACAAAGCATCATATATCATACTTGTCAGTTCCATAGAGGAACCTCCGGCAGAGTACAGATAACTTGTCAGTTCCTTAAAGGAACCTCCGGACTGGGAACGGATAACTTGCCAGTTCCATATAGGAACCTCCGGTCCAGGTACATATTGCATACTTGAATCACAGCATTAATGTCACAATTATTTGTCAGAGGTGGACAATCATTCATAGTGCAAAAACATAGCATTCGTAGAACAAATCTTATTCCATATATAGAAAATAATTTAACTTGAACATAGCTTTACTAAGTTATTACTCACAAATAACAGATGGCTCCACATAAACAGACAGAGTAGGCAATTCAGATATCTTGTGGGGCGTGACCTACACAGATATAGAATAAATACGTACTAAATTACACACCCGGAATCATTATCTTGGTTCTTTCTTGTTTTGGTGTGTTTCTACTTCTTTATCCTCATTATAGTGTTTTAATCTTGGCGTAGGTATGCCTAGGATGGAATGAGGATGGAAAAATGCACATGAAAACACTTAAAAAAAACCTGCTGAAAACAGCGTCCTCGCTCAAGCGCAACTTCCTACGCTCGAGCGGACATGAAAAATGTAAGTGGTCGCTCGAGCGCAAAATCTGTCGCTCGAGCAGTCTGTAAACTTTTGCAAAAGTGCTGGTTGCTTGATTTTTCCGCTTGATGCTCACTCGAGCGCAACTTTTATGCTCAAGCGATCTACAAAACATAAGAACTTCTGAGAGCATGCATTTCAGGCTCCAGCGGAAGTGCACACACTCAGAGTGATCACTCGAGCGTGGAGTCCTTCGCTCGAGCGTAGGAGCAGAATTTTGGAATTTCCAGATTTGCTCCCAAGCTCAAAACTCAATTTCAAATCCTTCAAAACACATCCTTTTGGACCAAAACTTAGTAAAACACTAAGAAACTCATAGTACATGATGAATTACAAACTATTTTGCAAAATCAAGCCCAAAAGCATGTCAATTGTGCAAAATTTAACTTGAAATGTAAGAACATGATATGAACATGACATGTATGTATTCACTTGGGTTCATGACTTCCAAAACATGATCAAATGAGGTCCAATGGTGAGAAATGGTATGAATTCTTCAAACCATGCTAGAATTACAACATACATGAGAGGAAATCTTTGAAGACAACTTCAAAATGTTATGAAATATGCATACATGCATGGTATGATCTATGCTCCTTCATTCTAGTTCAATTTCAACTTAATTCTCTTTTTTTAGAACTTACCAACTCAAAAGTAAGACTAAAGGCTTGAATTCTTACCTTATACTTTGGATTCACAAGTGTGGAGACTTAAATTTCTAAACTCTCTTCAAGTTTCCAACAATTCCTAGCAATTCACCCCTTCTCCCTTGTTGAACTCACTCTTACTTTTGGTCTCTCTCTTTCCCCTATGTTTGTAACTCAAAATGGATGAAATGAGAGTATATGGATGCATATAAGAGTCCACTAGTGCTTTAGTTAGGCTTGGATTAAGGAATTCATCAATTAGTCTTAATTGAGCACTAATTATTCTAATTTAATCGTTTCGAATTGAATTTCAATTGAACCTACCATACAATTCTAAAAATTTCAAATAACACATAAATCAAGTCAATTTCTAAATCGGATGCCGATAAGGCCTTCAATTCGCAAACTGAAACGAAAACACGAACAGATCTTTGTACATTAAACAGATACAAACACAAATAAGGCAACATATGATGCAAAATTTTCACTTTAATTTCTTATTAGGCATAATTAAGCATGGATTAACGTTAATCATGGGTCGAGGTGTTACAACTACACATACAAAGAGAGACCAATTCAGATTGTGAATTGCCGAATTAAAAGATTGAGGAACAAAGAAATTCCATCGATGAAAGTGGATTGGCAAAACCACTGAGGGACATATGCAACATGGAAAACAAAAGAGGATATGATGAAGAGATACCCCGACTTGTTTCTTTTGGATCCGATATTCTTCCAAAACTAAGATAATTCGAGTTTGGAGGACCAAACTCTTTAAGGGGGGAAGACTGTAACAATCTCGACCTATGATTAACTGTTAACCATGATTAAGAATGCCTAATAAGTAATTAAGATGAAATTCTAAATAAATTGCATGTGTGTTGCATTCTTTATGTTTATAAATGTCTATCGTAGAACTATCTGTTTGTATTTTTGTTTCGTTCTGCGAATTAAAGGCCTTATCAGCATCTGATTATGAAATTGGCTTAGTTTATGTGTTATTTGAAATATTTATAATATTATGGTAAGTTTGATTGGAATTTGATTTGGAGCGAATTAATTAAATAATGTTCATTTAAATAGTGGTAAGCCTAATTAATTAATTCCCTAATCAAGCCTATATAAGGCTTATACACCACTTGAGTCATCTCCTCTTCATCATTTTGAGCCTACAAAAAATGTGAGAGAGAGGAAGAAAAAGACCAAGAGGGTTTGAGATCAACAAGGGCAATTGAAGAGGATTTCAAAGAATTAGATTGGAACCTCAACCAATTAGCTACCTGGAGCATAATTGAACATCTAAGGCAAGAATTCAACCCTTTAGCTATGCAATTAAGCCAACTGAGGCATAGATTCAAGAGGTTTAAATGTTTAAACATGAGAATTAAGCTAGAAATGCAGGAATTTAAGTCGAACCATACATGCATGCATATTTTCTTATATTTTGAGTTTAATTGTCAAGAATTCTCACTTGCATGTAGTGATTGTACCTAAGTTGTGGGAATTCATCATGTTTTCCATTATTCTACCTTATTTGATCATGATTTGTAGGCTTTGAATTCAATTCATTACATGCATGTTATGCTTTCAAAGTTTCAAGTTGAATTTTGGACAATTGATTTACTTTTGGGCCTTGATTTTACCAAATGATCCTTAATTCTTGATGTTTTACAAGTTTAGACATGTTTTCTCAAGTTTTGGGGCCCAAAGGTTGTGTTTTAAGACTTTGAATTCGAGTTTTGAACTTGGAAGTGCAATCTGGAAATTTCAGAATTCTGTCTCATCGCTCGAGCGATAGATTCTGTGCTCAAGTGACCACTCTAGATTTTGCACTTCCGTTTAAGCGAGCAAAAGTTGGCTCGAGCGTAAAATTCACGCTCCCGAAAGTTTATAAATTTTGCAAATTGCTTGAGCAACCAGAGTTGCGCTCGAGCGGAGACCCCAATCTTACGCTCGAGCAACCGTAGAATGACCGTCGAGCAAAGAAATCGTACAACTAGTACTTTTGCAAAGTTTGCAGACCACTCGAGCGACCGAAGTTACACCCAAGCGACCACCCTTATTTTTGAACCTTTGCTCAAGCGAAGAAAGTTGCACTGAGCGAAGACCCTATTTTCAGCAAATTTGACTAAGTGTTCTGAGCCACATTTTGGCATCCTCATTGCATCTTAGGCATTCTTAAGCCCTAATTAAGACATTATAATGATGATAAAAGTTAGAAACACACTAAGAATGAAATGAAATAAGTTAAGCATGATCCGAGTGTGTGTTTCAATAAGTGTATCTGTTATATGTTTGTGTAGGTCACGCGCCGTGAGCGGTTTGATCCATTTGTTCTACTACCAAAGCTATCTATGAGTATTAACTCTATAAAGTTATGTTTGACTATAATTATTTTCTGATGATATGTAATTATTAGTTTTCTGAAATGCTATGTTTTATATGAATGAATGATGATTCAACTCTTGAGATGTAATTGTGGTATCCTTAGCAGAGGCCCTCACCCAGGGGACATAATATTGTGGCTTATGGTCATGAGGCCCTTGCCTGAGGAAAACAATACTGTTGCATAGGCCCTCGCCCAAGGGAAACAATACCGTGGCCTACGTATGTTATAAGATACTCGGTACTGGAGGTTTCATTATGGAACTTTATATGCTTTACCAATGCGATATGTTAATGCTAATGGATGTACCACACATGATTTGAATATGGTTATGACTATGTTTCGATTTGAAATCTGAATTTGATATGGACATCATTCATTAAAATCTTTACGTTGCTATTATTCACTAGGCGTCGGCTCACTCTGTTAGTTATGTATGTAGGTGACCAGTTGTGTAACCAAGCTTAGTGATGATTGCCTGGAGGTCTATTTTGTTAGCCAACCTTTGTGCCTTCCGATGAGGTTCTGGAAAGAGTTTAATGGCCGAGTTTTGCAAACCCAGTTATAAGTTAAAGACATTTTTTGTTTTGTAAACAGTTCTTTTGTCTTATGTTGGTTACTGATAGTGTAGAATGGATATGTATATGACGTCATATGTGGGTTTATGTATATCAGTTTTAAATTTTTTTTCTTATATATGTCTGCACAGCTCTATGGACCATGTGTGTTTTATATATCTGCTTTCGCAGCCCTTTATTACTAAGTTAATATGTTCAAAGGCATTGGGTAATCTCAAGATTACTAGCCGGTTACGATGCTAAACCTATAGGGGTGGGTTTAGATTGCGACACCACGTGGCCGAGATTGTTAGCCAAGGTGCCATGTGGATGGACCATGTCGCCAAGATATGATGTGATCATATCTGAATCCGAGATATTCGGATAGAGGACAAGAGTCCTAGATGACATCAAACTACCTATTTGGATAGAAATGGAACTCTTGAGGAAGTTCATCTAGTTTGAATAGTGTGAGTTGTAATAGATGTTATCCTTGTAAAGAATAGAGTCCCATGAAGTTAGACTTCTGGGGGAAATTGGACATTCACCATTATAAAAGTGAGGCACCTTTGTGGTCTATGGTATGCTTTTATTTGTGATGCTTTTAATTATGAATTGTGTACTTGTTTGATATCTTTGAGAGATAAGTTAACTGACTTAATCGTCGAAGTGCCCCCAGGTGGACGAACCACCGCGGTATTCTCATCTTCTTATTGGCAAGTGGTTGGCTCAATCTATTTTGTTAGTGCTCTCCAGCTGAGTTTCCTATTTGGTTGTGTAGTCGGAAATCAACACCCACAACAACTAAGGCATATAGTACACACCCTAAAATAAGATGTGTATTATAAAAATTTTATTTTATCATATAATACGTCACTAATGTATTTATTTCACAGCATCACCTTTTATATCTTGTAGCAATCACATGACATTATATCTAAATTTTTTATGTTTAAATTTAGACAATATTACAAATTTAAGAGGTGAAAAAGTTGTTGTTAGGTTTTTGTAATTAGCAGTGAAGCCCGGTTAGTGACTCTGAGGTAACATTTTCCTCATGTCAATAGACAAATACAAAGGGATAAGCATTGGAAATGCAAATAAATGGTAGGGAGAGCATTCACATTTATTCAACAAATACCCCTTGATCACTAGGGGTTTGACTTTTCTCAATCATTCACATATTCTCTTGTCAAAGATCTAGCCGTCAAATCACTACTAGGATTTGAATCTTGTATTTATCAAACTCCAAGAGCCACACATACACTTTTATCATGGGATCTATGATTTTCACACATTGTATCACATTCTTTCATGAGAAATCTTCTAGAGGTTTTGCACATTGTGTTTTCAAGTAAATGTATTTCTTGGATATTCTTGTGTGTTTTTAAGGTATAAATCTGAAATTCCTTACTTGCTCCACCATATTATTTTTGTCTTTTCCTTTTTGTTCGTTGTTGTTGGTGCTTATGGTTGGTTTTAGTGAGGGAGAGTTTGGTTAATCATTGCAAAGGAGTTTATTTAGCATAAATTTACATTGATTGGTTTTGTAAGGGAGATTTGTGCAAATTGGTTTGCATGTTGCTATATACTGCTTATTTATTGCTTATTGCTCGCATGATATTGATTATTATATCATCAGGTTCTTACTTGTGTGGTTTATGCTCTTGCTTTACTTGACTGAGCTTCTTTTGACAATTCATGACAAAAGGGGAGAGAATTTTAAAGGGGAGTTTGTTAAGAATTTTTCTAGTCTGGCTACATGTTTAAAATTTTCATCTATTCATGCTACATGTATTCATGTTGCATGTTCTTAAAAAAAAATTCCATCTATACTCTTGTGTTACTAATAACTGTTTTGCAGATCATTACATTAATAGCTATTTTGCAGATCTTGACCTTGAGAAAGCTATCTTGGTTGGTTGGAATGGGTTGGGGTGTTTAGGATTTTCTTTGTTAGGTGTGTTTTGTCTCAGAATTGCCAAAAGAAGAGATTGTTAGGTTTTTATAATTAACAATCCCATTTGACAAAACTCCTTTCAGTTGTAATTTTATTCGCTATTTTGTTTCAGTGAGGATGTAAATGTTTAGATGTGAATCCAACTTGAATTTTGGCTATGCAAATGAGTTTGTGATTTTGATTCTTTCATATTTGCCACTTGACTATGAGCGGGGAAAGGAGTTTGTGATCTAGGAAAGATGTGATCTAGAGTTTGTGATCTGGGAAAGATGTTTCACCGCTAGAACGGTGAAATGTGCATTAGAGCGGTCAGCTTATATGTTTTGCATAGCCTTTACTCACCGCTCAAGCAGTGAAATGTGTGCTCGACCAGTCTTCGCGATCCTATTTATTATAAAGTGTGATGTTTGCTTTTTTAAGGGTTTAAGCCGTCCAAATTCTAGGAGAACAAAGCTACTAAGGTTTTATATATTGGAGGGTATTTTTATAAGTGTTTCCTTGATGATTTGAAAGTGATTGGTGGATCTATGAGTTTCATATTGGTATCATCAAGAGGTTTGTGTTTATTCTTTTATCCACAAAAGAGAAAGAGGTGCTCTTCGATGGATTTTGGGGAATTTGGGCCTGAAATTTTGGTGGATTCCGAAGTGGTTCATCGTCGTGTATTCGACATCGGCATTGTGAATTCAACATTAGGCAAGACAATTCTGAAGAGAAAAAGGTAGTAGAAGAGGCACATCGGGGTCGGTTCAATTCGGGCATGGATTAACTAGGTAATTGAGGGTATGCATGTGTAATTTCTTTTTATCCTCTTAGTGGATTATTTTGTAGTTTTGGCATGTGATTTTTATTACAATTAGAGGTGCTCCAATTGTGATTTTTTCATGTTAAATCGTTGTGTCGTTTGATTGTTTGATTGAGATTGGTATTCACTATTTAAAATTAAAATATAATCATAAATTAATATTTCGAAAATTATTTAAATTTTTCAGGTGTGAAATTCATTCCATAAGGCAACAAATGTCATTTTCTTTCTTGGTCCTTTTTTGTTAGGACAAACCAATAGTGCCTTAATATATGTGAATCATCACACTCGTGGCCACCCCAAAAAATTTTATTGATGAGGTCGGTTAAAAAAATTAAGGCAACATTTGGTTTAATTTTCAAATTACCATGTGGACCAAAAAAAATTAAAATAATATGTTTGGTTAATCAATTTTAAAACTTTTTTTAAAATTATTTTTTCTCTCTCCCCTCTCCTTCTCTTTTTTATTATTTATTAATAAAACAATCGATTAATTTTTCTTTCTCATCTCTCATTTTCTCACATTCTACATATCAATCAATCAATCAAATTTTCTATCACGCCCATCTATTTAACTTCAAAAAAATAAATTTAAAAAACTATAAATCCTTCGACAATTATTTTTATAATCAAATAAATTTTCAATTTTTAAAACTCTTTTCAAAAATTAAACCAAATGAAATCTAAGTTTTACAAATTTTATTAAAAAAACAAGTTAAGTTAATTAACATTTGAACTTATTTGAACTTCTCTACCTTCAAATAATAAAGTTTTAATAAAATACTATCATCTTAACAAAATAAAAATTAAAAAAATAAAAATACATAAATTACTACAATTGCATTTGATGATATGTCATTTTTTTGAATTATTATAATAACCTCATTGTCAATAGTATCCAACACATCTTTATATTTATATACATATGTGTGTGTGTGGGGGGGGGGGGGGGGGGGTCAAGCAACCATTCAACTATTGATATCTCATTTGGTTTAAGTCTTGAGAAAAAGAAGATAATAAAGAAGAATTAGGTTCCTAATGAGTTTTGATTTCTAATGGATGAGATCCCAAAAAAAAAATTTTAATGGGATCAATTAGTTTTTAAATAAATTTTTTACCATAATTAAAGTGAAAAAGGTACTTGATATTTACTTAAAATACGAATTACCTCTTGTGATTTGAAAATATCCCCTTATCAGTATTTTTTATTTAACAGAATTAATTGAAAATATAAAATTTCTAACTATTCTCTTATACAATAATAAAGTTATTTGAATTAATAATTGAAATAAATTTCTGATATCATTAAAAACTATTAATTGATATGATAATTTATTAATAATAATTTGTTATGAAATTAGAAATTTCAAAGGGTGAGATATAATTTCTAAAATTACATGGAGCTATTCGCATTTTAAACAACTTTTAAGAGAAAATTATTAGAAAATCTCATATGGGAAACAGTTACTCCAATCAGTCCCATGAATTTTCTAATACAATAATAGGTCTTATTTATTTTGACAACCTTACCATGAGATCCTATTTTGAATTTTGATATGATTTGGCAAACAGTTCTACCCTTCCTCATTGGAGGACGCCATCATAGGGAAGTTTGATCTAATTTTTGGATCACATTTCCATCACCCAAACGTAACACTCCAACATAATACTCCAATGTAACCCACAAAAAATTTCTTAGTGTATTTTTCTTAAACATAATATTCCAAACATAACAATTTAATATAACATACTTAAAAAAATTTAATATATTTTTCTCAAGCGTAACACTCCAACAAATAGCAATAATTAAGGAAATTATAATGGCAAATAAGTCATTACACATTCAAAAAAATTAAATAAATAAATAAATAAATTATGAAACTAACTAAAATATAATTCTAACGTATAAGATTTAATGACAACTTATACTTATAATTTGCTTATAATTCGTTTGGTGTTTTTTATGAGGTAAAAAAAAAAAAAAAAAAAAAAAAAAAAAAAAAAAAAAAAAGAATTGATCACTTTAAATTTTTTTTAAAAAAAATTAGTTTAATTAATAATTATAAAAAATAATTAATTAATATATACGATATAATCATGTGTTATTGTGATTAAATTTTAAATTTTTTAACTTTCTTTCGCAGCAAATTAGAAAGTCACTTCTGAAATGACTTCGAAATTTACAACTAGCTAGAAAAAAGTTGCCACCATCTAAAAGTTTAGGGCACTGCTTAAGTGTGCAACCCCCTTAAGGTTGCACACCATATGCAACCCAATTGTTAGCCGTTAGATTACAATAATTGATCAAGACCATTGAATTGTTTTATCGTGAAAAAGTTGAAACCGAGGCAACCGGTTAATGCTTGTATTTGCATGATTGCATCCCACTCACTCTCTGTATTTCGTCTCCATCTCTCTCTGTTCTCCTGTGTGTAAGGTTGAGTTAGTGTAACTGTTGATTTCCATTAACAGGGAGAAGCCCCTGTTGGGTTCGTTCCATTGACGAAGCTCTGTAGGGAACAGTACAACGGGCGATTTCCAACAACAACGTAACTACAAGGCTGTGTTGGTTCCATTGCTGAAGTGAAGCCCTTCTCTCGAACTAGATATGAGGTATGAAGTTGTCTCCCTCTCTCTGTCTCCCTCTCTGTCTCTGTGGCCCGTTCACTTCAGCTATTTTCCCTCAACTAAACCCCCATCCTAACTTCAACCACTCTACGCTTCGCTCCAACGGAAACCCCTCCATTGGCAACTAACCTTTCTCTTTCTCTTTCTCAAGCGAGTGTTTGTGTTTGCACAAATAGCTAAACTGTGTAAAAATGTCATGTTTGTGTTTGTGTTAACAATTTTCGGTCATCAAGTAATTGTTTGTAGTAATGTCATGTGCAGTATGGCCCCAGCGGAAGTTAAAAGGGAAGGTGATGATTATGACATTCCAAATGAAGCAGATGAGATTCGTTTGATGAATGAAAGTCGGGCAGAACCTGATCATGGTTGCGAAGCTGGTCCGAGCAATGAAGAAGCAACCAACATGAACGTTGAAAATGGCGGAGCCGATGTGAAAAAAGAAATGGTTGACGATGCTCATCGCAATGACATGGTTGGTGATGTTGAACGTGCTATTCTGGAACAGAAATTTGATTCGGTCGAAGATGGAGAAGATTTCTACAATGCGTATGCTAAAGCCAAGGGATTTAGTATATGAAAATCCAGATTTAACACAAATAAAGAGGGAAAGGTCGTTAGTAGGCTGTGGTTGTGTTCAAGGGAAGGTCAGAGATTACCAAAATACTTGGACCGTGTTGCTGAGAAGAGTAGAGCTCCCAAGGCACTAACAAGAGTAGGTTGCAAAGCCCAATTTCGCATACGGTACGATGCGGATGCTGGTGAAGGGGGAAAGTATGTTGTGACTCACTTCGTCGCAGACCACAACCATGAATTGGCCGAACAACACTGTGTGATGTATCTGAGGTCACATCGCAGTTGAAACAGCGCTGACAAAGCTCAAGCAATGGCTATGTGCAATGTCGGTGTGAAGACTAGCCAAATCATGGACTATATGGTAAATCAGTCCGGGTCTTATGAGAATGTTGGTTTCATCCGTACGGATCTGCACAACCATATTCAAGCCGAACGTAGAGCAGAAGTTGAGGATGGTGATGCGCAGGGTGCGTTGGTTTACCTATGTGCAAAACTTGATGTTGATGCACGTTTTTTTTACAAGTATGATGTGTGTAACGATAACAAGTTACAAAATCTGTTCTGGGCAGATTCGAAATCGCGGGCCGACTACGCAAAGTTTGGTGATGTGTTGATATTTGACTCAACTTACAGAACCAATGCATACAAGAAACCTTTTGTCATGTTGGCTGGTGTGACTAGCCACTTTAGGACCACGATATTTGCATGTGTTTTGCTAGCTAATGAGACAATTGAGACATACACATGGGTTTTGGAAACATTTATGGAGGCGATGGGCAATAAAGCACCTGTGTCCGTACTGACAGATGGGGATAAGGCGATGCGAGAGGCAATCAAAAGAGTATTTCCAGACACAAGACATCGATTATGTAATTGGCATCTTGGGAAAAATGCTGTTTCAAATGTTCACATAAGTGGCTTTGCACATGCTTTCAAGCAGTGCATGGACATGGAAACGGATGAGACAAAGTTTGAGCATGGCTGGACGACAATGGTCGAAAAATTTGGACTTGAAACCAACAGTTGGGTGTTGGAGACATATGAGAAGCGTCATATGTGGGCTGAGGCATATATGCGTGGACATTTCTTTGCTGGGATGAAGAGCACTCAGCGCTCGGAGTGTATGAATGCTTATTTCAATCCCTTCCTCCAACACAAATTGAAGCTATATGAATTTGTTAGGCACTATGATCGGGCTCTTGCAAGGATAAGGTATAACGAGGCTGGAGATGATGCTGAAACAAATAACACTTTTCCAGTATTGATTACTCCATTGCGAGATATAGAGAGACATGGAGCTGAGCTATTCACCCGAAATATATTTAGAATGTTCCGTGATGAAATCTTAGAAGAGGGGAAGTTGAATGTCAAAGACGTGTTCCCTTTGCCGGATGGTCAGAAATGCTACTATATTCATAAGTACAAAGTGAAGGACAGATCATGGATAGTAACACACAGTCCAGTGGATGCTGCAGTGAGATGTTCTTGCATGAAGTTTGAGTCGTTGGGGCTACCTTGCTGCCACATGATATGTGTTATGAAAGCCGAAAATTTAACGCAAATTCCCCCAACTTGTGTGCTGCATAGATGGACAAGGGCTGCAAGCAAGGATGGCCAGCAATGGCCTCAACCCTCAATTGAGAGCACTACAACACAGACGGCCCGGTATGGGATATTGAGTTCTTCCTACAACGAAATGTGTTTCTATGCCTCGCAATCAACGGAAGGTTTCAAAGAGGCTAGGGATGCATGTCTTCCGATGACGAGCCGGATGAAGGAGTTATATGAGAGGAATTTGAACGGTGGGAATGGAGACAAAGGGAAACATTCATTCCGTCGACAATTTGGAGTAGAAGATCCTGATGTTGTGAAGACAAAAGGGAACCCAGGACGGGCCTCGTCCAACTGTCGAAGACCAAGAAAATGTGGGAATTGCAAATGCATTGGGCACACAAAGCGAACGTGTCCTAAGGTTCGGTTTAGCCGAACAGTGGGTACTAACTCAGATGCAGATACACCCCACATAACTGACCGTGAGTACAATACGGAGTCATCGCCCGTTCGCTGCAAGACTGGGTTGGTAGATCCAAGTACACCGCACATTAAGCAACGGCGACTATTTTTCGATGTTTCTCCTGATTCCAAGCAGCCTGTGGGCCAATACGGTAGTGTTGAAGCAGCAGTGTGGAAAAATGATTCGAACACAATTGATGAGGTGAATCAGGTAATTGTATAATTTGTATGATTTACTTATTCCCTTAATTTATTAGGTAGACAGTACTAGCTATTGAAAACACATGGAAATAATGTATGTAGTTTTCATTTTGCACGGATTGCTGTACGTAACGTGTAAATAATTGGTTATGTACAATGCCAGGAAATGGCACAACGTTACTTATGTACAAGGCCACGAGTTGTAAATTTCCCATATTGTTTAGAGTGATGTTGTCATTTGTGTTTGCAGTGACTTGTCATTTTGAAAACTAATTGAAGGTGAGGTGAGATATATATGGGTTGTCTGTGTATTGTTTTGGGTGGGAAATTGGCTTATGTCTGTATTCCAAGATTCCTATTGCGGGTTGCTTGTTTCTGTTCCATATTTGGTTGGATCTAACTGAAGGGTTTTTTGCGGTGTGGTTTATCAACTAACGATGTGTTTCGCTTCGTATTGATTTGTTATGACTTGTGTCGGTAAATTAGTATTATATTTCGAGTAAAATACGAATTTTGTCCAAGTGGGTTTGCAAAATTACATACCAGCACATGCATTTTGTATATAATCCAAGTGGCAGTTAATTTTGGGTGTTACTTGGAGAAAGTAACCCAACAAACTCATTACTTTATCTCCATGCCGATTGGTATATGAATTACGAGTTACGAATAGGAGTTGTGAAATTATTTAATGTTTACTATGGAAGTATGGGTTTATTGTTAGTAAAATTATGGTGGGCCTATATCGACAGCAACGAAGCAGTAATTTAAAGTTGACAAGTTCAAGAAGAAAATCAAGCAATTGTGGTATTGGTTCGAATGCCTGAAATGGATGAAGACTTCTTTCGATGAACTGATGGTAACAAAGTAGAAAGTAACAAAGTAGAAAGTAGAAAGGAAGTTGTTGTGTTGTTGTGTTGTTTGTAACAAAGTAGAAAGTAGAAGGGAAAAAACTACACAGAAGTTACAATGTAGAAAGTAAGTTGTGTTGTTGTTCATGTCCTCTCTCTCTCTCTGCAAACATTCTGCCCTTTATAGCTATAAAATTCCCACGACCCCATGATCTGCCAATTCTACAACTGCTTCTGTGCAACTTCTGTAACTGCACGGTCATTTCCGTGTATTGAAACCACATAAAAGCTTCACTTGTACCTATCGAAGTGCATATAATTGAAGTTGCCACCTGTGCCCAGGTCCTTTTAGCCTTTCCTCGACAGATACAGACTCCCAATTCGTTCATGTTTCCTCTTGGAGAGTGGCCACTAAATCCATGACCACTGCCAGTAACTGCTCCAGCGTGTAAGACAGGTGGCATGCAAGATTCAATGTTAGTTGAATGGAGCAGCTGGGAGGACGTGGGAAAAATAGGTGCAAAGAGGAATTTTTAATCTAATATCCAATCATAATTTAGCTGAAAATATGAGTGAACTTTTTTTTAAAAAAAAGTAGTTCCCATTTTTTTGATTATAAACCCGAGATGTATATTTTGTTTTTGATATAAATAAGTTGTGTATTTTCGTTACGTAAAATGTAGGACAACAATTGTGTTTAAGTCATTACAATACAGAAAAGGTTATTTCAAACATATTTTCAAGTTTACCGACATTGAATATATTTTGATTAAATTACAGGGAAAATTCAATATTTGGCAGAGTTTGATGATTCATAGTCAGGGGCAGTAACAGTGAATGGCCAAGTGTTGTGGTTCAGTGGCCCAGTTTGCAAGGATTGTGGTTGTGTTTAGTGGACAATATTCTGTCGATTTTTGTCTCATAATGATGAAGGACATGCCCCACAATGGTGAAAAGGAAGGTCGACAGGGAAGAGTCAATATTTGGCAGAGGGGACTTGAAGTTTCGAAGTCAGGGGGCAGTTACAGTGGCAGTTATGGTGTAGACGTGTGGGATCATGCAATGATGGGCCACAAAAACAGTATACGGATATCAATACTAAACCTCCACTTCTATCTGTCGAGCTCCCTTTTCTTGTGTTTATTTCATGGCCACCAACTGTTTTAAACTTCTGTCGACAGAGAAAGGCTCCTACTTTGTCTCATGCTTCCTCCTGAAAGTGTGCCCACTAACTCCATGACTGGTGGTAAAAACTTCCCCTATCACTTCTAGGTGACCCACATGCAGAGAGCCCACTTTCAGGTGGTGGACATTCCTTCAGACTTGGCCACATGCCCTCGATTAAGTGGACCATCTGTCGACAGAGACTGGCAAAACTTGGTGCAAACAATGGCCCCCATGTTCAAGTTAAATATTGCGGAAGTGATTGAGACCCCCTCCAATCACCACCTGCACCACCACACCCCCCCCCCCCACACACACACACGCGTGGGGGCTGCTGATTGGAGAAGGAAAAAAAAAGAAGAAATTTTAAAAAAATAAAAAATAAAAGTGGCCAATCAGAGAGAGAGGGGGTCGTGGGGGTCCCTCCTTGTGGGGGTCCAAGTCATATGATATTTAACTTCAACGAGGGGGCCATTGTTTGGGCCCAATAGCAAATTTCTTACTACGGGCCCAAAACAAACATAAACTACAGCCCAATATAAGAGGCTTTAAATATACTGGCCCCATCATAAGCTATAAAAGACCTACCCTTTCAACTTCAAACCACTTCATTTCCCTCTGATTCGAACTCCCCAGACTGTACTCCTCCTTCTCAACCATTGCCGTTGAAAACCAGAGCACCACAAAACCCTAAGCCATGGCGCCGAAAAAATCTCAACCATTTCCATCTGAGGAGAACAATGAAGACCTACTCCGCTTCCCAGACCCTATCAGAGCACGTATCGCTCCTCTAAAATTTGGTGCAACCCTATTGCCCAGCACAAGCTCTGTCGCTAAGGCTACACTAGGCCCTACCTTCGCGTCTTACTTCCCAGACGAGCTAGCTCCATACTACCCCCTTGGTAATGGTGAGAACCTTCTTCTCAACCAAGCTGGACTCAAGTGGACTAACTGGAATGTGAGCAAAAACCTACTCAGAGGGTGGAGGTCACCAGACTCTGATTGGCGAAGCTGGGCCAGGAGAATTGAAGGTCACGACGCTGAAGTATGGAAGCACCAGGGCATTGGTGAAGCAATTAGACTGTCGACTAAAATTTATGACGTGGACAAAGGGCTGATTGCTGCTGCTGCATGCTTTTGGTCGCAGTCTAGTAACTCCCTACTCCTCAATTTTGGTATGATTTCCCCTACCATCTTAGATGTAGCTCACTTGACTGGTCTCCCAATCTTGGGCAATCCAATTCATGCTCTCCTTGAGCCTCCAAAAGTGACATTTACTTTAAACACTGACATGTGCTATACAGATTTTGCCAAAAAATACCAAGGCAAGCCTGGTTCCCCTGTCGATGACAAAGAAAGAACTGCTTTTTACTTACTTTGGCTTTGTGAGTTTCTTTTTTGTGTCCCTGGGTACAAGATCACGAAAGAATACCTCCCCCTTGCCTTGTGTATGCAAGATGGCCAACTTATGGCTTTAGCCCCTTATCTTCTTGCCACCCTTTACAAGGCCCTATTTTCCTTTGTCGACAAGAAGATTTCTGGCAACTGTGGTGGCCCCTTCTGGCTCTCCCAGGCCTGGTTGTATGCCGATTTCCCTGAGGCACGACCCCCACCACCTAACACCTTGAAACCTGTTTGCTACTCCTATGCTGAGCAATTGCTCACTTATAACAGCCAACCCATCCTCACTTTCAGAAATCATCTTACCATGTTTTACAACCTTCCTTCGCAGAGACCTTCCAACCTGTACATGCCATTTCAAAACTTTGAATTCTCCTCCAGTAGACTTCGCTTCCTCTTCACAGACCCTTCTGATTTACACAATGAGCAAGTCCAAGAACAAAATAAGAGTTGGAGACACATTCTCACCTCTAGACATGTCTTGGTTGGCTGTTTCATATCCTCCGCCAACCTATCCAGCTGCAGTTTTGAGACATACTGTCCCAATCAATGGTCCAGGCAATTTGGTCTTTCCCAGGCTATCCCTTATCCTTATTTCCACCCAACCATCCATGAGGAGACTGGGTCCAGAATCCACTTCAAAGATCCTACACAAGCTGAATCCATTCTGACACAGAACGCCAAACTTTTGCAAGATTTTGGCCCCTTCTTCTTCAAACCTGCTTCGGACTGCTCGGATGCTTTTGACCATTGGTGGGGACTTATGTCTGCCATTATTTTCTGCAAGCCACTTGAAAGCTGCCTTAACGATATGTGTATTCATATTCAGGGCCGCATATCCTCGCCTTCCAAGCTTAAGGCTACAGGTATCCTTCCTTCATATACTTCATATCCCTGATTGTGTCATGCAATTTGTTTTGTTTTTTTCTCTACAACACTAACTTGTTTAACCTTTGACAGCCAAAATTGGGCCTGCTGCTGAACCATTGGTTAGGGACCAACGTAAAGGCAAGGATCTAATGGATGCAACTACTCAGACAAACACCCCCGCAGTTCCGAAATTAATGGCAGACTCTTTCGCAGCCGCGCAGACACAAGCACATAGAGGAACTACCACCCGTACCCCTGCCGAGACAGAGGTCACGGCGAAGAAGAGAGAAGAGCCTTCCACTGCTCCTGCTCTAAGCACAGACCTAAGTGAGTGGGATATCCCTCTCAGCCAAATGGTTGGCCAAACAACATCAAATCCTTCAGGGCAGCTCTACCAAGTAAGCCTTCACTTTACATATTTACATCATCTCAATTTCCATTCACGCCCGACTGATCACTTACTTTTGTGCAGAGAAAAAGAAGGAGATTACTCCTTGCTGCTACTGATGATGACGATGCTTCCACTTCTCCTCAACACATTCATCAAATTCCCAGTCCCATCAGCAATGTACCCACAGAACCCACTGTACAACCAACTCCACCACCACCTGAAGCATCGCAACAAACTTCCTTACAACCTGCTTCACAGTCTTTGCCACAGCAATCTACACAATCTGCATCACAACATCCTTCCACTTCTCCTCAACACATTGTCCCTTCTGTCTCTAGCCCTCAACCATCACCATCCAACCCCTCCAATTCCCAAACTTCAAACAAAGAATCACAGAGGATTGAATTTGACATTTCAATCAACAGCCAATCCTCTCCAACAGATGACAACACAAAATCCCCTCAACCAGAAGTTCACCACAACCAAGGTAAATAGAAATACAAATGTTACTGTTCGTTTGGGGAAAAAAAACTTCTCCTTAAGTAACTGGTATTGTTCTCCAATTTACAGGGATGGACATAATACAGGACTCATCTCCACGACCAATGGGCGAGACAGAACTTGAAGGTCCTCATGACTTTCCCCTGTTAGCAGAACCAGAGAAAGAGCCTCAAGGCGCTGATGCTGCCATTTCATCAGTACCAGAAACAACTCGTCCTGATGCCACAACCACAGCTGAACAAGGCCAACCGTCTGCGCGCACGTTATCAGGACAGGTACTACCATTTCCAACCTCATCCTATTTACTCTTTATTACTTGCAAGCATATATTCTTACCAAACTATTAATGTTCACAGGCCATCGGTCCATGCCAGGATATTTGGGCCGAACTTTCTATTCTTCAATAAGATCTAGACGAAATATCCCCATTGCCTCAAAGGATACATCTGTTTGATGCTGAAACTCAACAAACCTTAACCACCTTCATCAACCTCATTAACACCCCAGTTGAAGAAATCATTCTCCACAAACCTGATGAAACCTTGGCCTGTCTTTCTGCTGTTGTAAACCTCTCCCCTAATCCTTTCAACCCCATTCAACTAAAGCAATTGGCCAAGATCATCGCGGAATGGCCAACCCTTTCAGAGATGGTTCAGACTTGCTCGAAGGATATTCAAACCAAAAAGGATTTCCTAAACGAAGCCCACACCATATCTACTTCACTCAAAGTCAGCCAGCAAACCTCTGCAGCCATTCTTCAGCAACACTCAGCACTTGAACTTGAGGAAGCCAAACTCATGGCAGAACTTGCCTCTGTTCGGCAAAGAAAGGCTCATCTGCAGCAGCAACATGACCAGCTTAATCAAGAAGCAAGGATGATGCTCTCCCAAATTAGACATCGTTCTGCATCCATTCAGACAACTAAAGCTGAGTTGGACCAAGCCCAAGCCATGGTGGCAGATGCTCAATCAGAGTGGGGTGTTCTAGCCATCCTGTTCCCCAAATCCTAGGCGAGTTTATATATGTATTCTTTTGTATTGCACACCTAGGAATGATTTGGAAAGGTAGGAATGATTGCCTTTTTAATGATAAGATTGTTGATGGGCCTGAATTGACTGAGATGGTGAAAGTGAGGGTTGCACTTTGCTGTAAACAAAGTTATAGAGGCCTACAGTATTCAGTGGACGACATATATTGTATTCTGGATAGTATCAAAGTCTGATTGAGGGGGTAGTGTTTGGTGTTTTTTGCTGCAAGGGTGCAGGAGTTTGGTCAATCTGTGGTATGCAGGATTTTGGTCAGTCTGTGGTATTACCATATCTTCTTGGTGGCTACTTTTGCTCTCCTGTGCTTCAATGTTGCTATGCTTTGCCTTATTTTTGGCTTGTTGCTCTGGCTTAGTTTATGGGGTCAAGCATGCTCATTTCTGGTTGCTGCTCTGCTGTGCTTCAACTCTGCTCTGCTATATATGTACTCTGCTGCTGCTATATGGGATCAACGAATAGGCTTAAGTCTGCTGCTGCACATTGGCCTTTTTGCAATTGTTTGAATGATGTTTTGGTGTGCTGTATTGGAAGTCTGCTGCTGGATTGGGGAAAGTTATTGGAGGTCTGCTGCTGGCCTTGTTGTAATTGTTGGTCTGCTGCTGTAGTTATTTTTTTTTTTTTTTGGAGGTTGAAGGATCAGGCTCAAGTCTCAATGGAGGTTGAAGGTTCAGGCTCAAGTCTCAATGGTGGCTGTATGGTCTGAAGTTTGTTCATGCTGCCTTGGAGTTTCATCCGGTTGCCCTGTTATGCGGTTTTGTGAGGATGGGCTTGGAGTTACATTCTTATTGTTTTCCTTCTGTTTTTGTTTCTCTTCGTTGGTCTCTCACCAACTAGGAGGTTGGAGCTTTTTTAGCTCCAACCTCCTCTTTCTTGATGTATCATGGACACCTTGTATGTACTTTTTCATCAATATAGTTTTTTGTTTTGCTGAACAAAAAAAAAAAAAAAATTGAATATCAATACTCTGTGTTTTTAATGGTCTGTTGTATGGTTGTTTTTATTTTTTGTGCAATTTTTCACCGTTTGTGCATTGTTATGAAGTAATCAATTCCCCTTCAAAGTGCATTATAGTCACCGCTATTTGTTTGTTCTATGGGCTTTTTTTTGCTTTGTTTTGGACAAAATCATGGCATTCAAAAAAATCGAACAAACATAATTCATGTGGTAAAAGCGAATAAACATTACTACTTTCAACTTGCATTGTTTGTTGGACAAATATCACATTGCACTGGACAAACATTACTATATTCATTTGGGCAAATATGACATTGCATTGTTTGTTCTGTACCCATAACATTGGAATTATGTGTATCACATTACGTACAGGCCACGATAAAAGCAAACAAACATTACTACTTTCTCTCGTTTGTTCCAGTCCCAAACATTGGAATTATGTGTACAATCAATATGCGTGGGAAATTAGTATTATCACAGCTGCGACCTAAAAAGTTGTCACGACAAGCTGATGCAGTAATTGTTACAGGGTCAATTTTTGTTTCAAAATTCCAGCCTGCAATGGCACTAAGTTGGACACTTAGTCTCACACTTAGTCTCAGCCAATTATGTATACACACACACACACAAAGTGTTCCAACAGATAAGAGAATAGGCAAACAAGAGATTACAGGAAAGATCCCAACCTTTATTAATTGCACCAACAATACAAAGGATGCCTATGGAACTCTTACAAAACACTTAGTTAATTTTCGAGTTCCATGGCTGATGCCTAAATAGGCTTACATTCAGTTACAACTTACAACCAGCATTACAAGGAAAGCATGCCAAGTGGCATGGCAGTTGACACCCCAACTGCCTACGGACTTAGGATCATTTCTGGGACATAACTGACAGCAACCACTACTATCTTTCAGCCATGCTTCCTAGAGTCTTGCCTTGCCTTGTCTCTGCCCAACATGAGTAACTGCTGCCAGCAGACCAGCATAACTGCTATTAACTGCCCATGTTATTTGCCTTCTCAAGTCAGCCACGAATTTGGCTGTCTTGGCCCCCAGACCAAGTTTTGCTTACTGATTGCTTTGAACCCCCAAGCATGCTGCAGCCCACATTCGGGTCATGTTAATGCCTTGCATTTGTGCCACTGCTGCCCACACTTTGGCCAAGGGTCCTATGCTACTGCCTCAGCACTTTGCCATTATTTCACCTTGCTATCTTGGCATGCCACCATCATGCCTTGGTCTTGGTTGGACATGGGCGCAAGGTGCTGCCAATGCCAACCAATGCAGCCTTCAAGTAGAAGGTGCTAACAGTAATCCAGTTGTGGTTAGGCATTGAAATTACTCTCGTACTGGCAGGGCATGATAAAATCGCTGCCCTATTTGTTGTAATTGAAATCAATCACATGCATGAACGATACTCGCCCATCTTTGTATTGTTCACATCCGTAACGAAGTCAAGCACCAACTTCTGGCGCACAGAAGGATGAAACTATGTACAGAAAGCGAATAACACAAATCAGGTACAGTTACAGCGGTAGGAAATAAACGGATTTATTTCGCAATTGGAAATTAAGCGGTACAATGTACCTTGTGTGGACCGCTGGGTATATCAGGCCGCTGCATGTACTTGATCACAAACATCCCACAGTCGAAAGTGCTACAAATGAAATGTAACATTCAGTTTCTCATAAAATATAAGCAGGTTCGTTAAATGAGTGATTCAGGAGTGAAGTCAATGTGACGCAGGGTTTGTGGATTACTCGTCCAGCTGTTGCAATGGCCTTTGTTCTAACATGCGGACGTCAAAGGTACGCACGTCTACAGCATATTCATTTCCGAACTGTAGTTGCAGTAAGGCATGCATTGTTTGAACCTGTTGCAGAATAAGACGGTTAGTTTATGTGAAGGATGTGACACTGTGGAAGTAGATTTGTGAAATTCAGCACGACATACCAACATTTTTTGCCGCGTTCAGCTTGTTGGTGTCCAGTGTGGCGGATGCCAATGAGTCAAATAGGTACGCCACACGGTCTACCATATCTATTTTTAGGCACAACCAATGTACTCCTCTATAATTGAAAGGCATGTAAATCTACACATAAACACAAGTGAAGACATTGTTTAGAGGGCATGCGAACATGTACGCACTTTCATATTTACATTGACATTCATGTAAATGGGATCGACATTCATATTACCAACGTTCATATTAAATCTACTCGCTTCAATGGGATGGACATTCATATTACCTTCTGACATGCATCAAGCACCCCAGTATATCTGTCATGTCCAAAAAATGATTTGACGATATTTTCATGGTTCAGAGGTTGAGTTTTTTGATTTAGTATCAAAGTCTGCATGTTTAATGTGTAAAGTTCAGTCAGCCAAAGTTTTCTGAAAATATGTCTTCTGCAATACACAACCGACCTAAAACACTTACTTACCGACACATATACTGGAAAGAACCACGCAGTATGCCTCCCGTCTTTGTGTACTTGCCGCTGTGCGTTAGTCAATTGAACCACGACCAAGTTGATAGGCTGGAACATTGTAACAGACCAGGCAACTTGCGAAATAAGGTTTGCCATTTGTTTAAATGTAATACGAAATAACAATGTCCCTACATGGATATGTCCATCATGCAAATATAGTGGAAATAACATTGTCAGATGCCACGACTTACAGTGTCGGATAGCCATGCCCCTGGTTTCAGCGTGCGCATGTCACGTCGCGTAGCACATTCGCAAGGCATTTCATGCAGATTCATAGACACGACAATGTCCCTACATTAAACGTATACATCAACTAGTAAGACGCAACCTATAGCCTAGTAAAACTTAAACGTATCTGGCTTAACTCTACAACATAAGATTAGTTTTTTTTGTTGTACAACTATGGCAGATATTCCTCATTCTACTAGGCTCCAATCCAATGAAGATTAGTTTTAAGTTTTTAAAAAACAAAATGAAAAGACAAAGTTTTAGATATTACAACTTATGACATGTCCAATAGTATTTGCTAAAATAATATGTGAAAATTGAAATGCTCGTTTACAGGTCAGCAAGTTAAAAAAAAAGAAACACGTTTTTTACAAACTGGAGCCAACAATATCCCAAATTGATCAAAATGGAAAATGTAAGCAGAGTAGAAGAAAATAGCTAGGGAAAATTGCACTTCATTATAAGTTTTCAAAAAAATTTGCAAATCATTGGTAAACTTTATTAAGTTTCATAATTAAAATTATAAAGGTTTCCATGAATTTGTAAATATTTTTGTGAAAATATCAGTGGTTTGCAATTTTCCCAATAGGTACGTGTGTGCAGGATAAGACCAAAAGAAGAAAACTTCAGATAGGAAATTTAGCCACTGATCTTTCCCTAGCCCACTGCATTAAATTCAAAGAAAATCCTACATACGACATGGATAAACCCATCATAAACCCATCAAAATCATAGAGAATGAAAAATTAAAGAACTGATACCTACAAGAATCAAATAAACATAGCACGACACATGAAAATTGTGGAATTCAAACTTATTTCACAAATACTACGGAACAGGTTAATTGCGAGTACTAAACTCATCTGTACCTTTCATTCTTTCTGTCGTCAAGTACAGAGTCAACAACTTCCTGTTCGGCCGCTGATAAAACCTCTATGCTCTCCAGTGTCATCAAGTCCTTCTATCAATATAAACAATCAAGTAACATCAACTCCTCCTATTAATATAAACAATTAACTAACTCACCACTGTTCAGAAATTTAATTTGCAAAGTACATAACACATCCTTATGCATCTAAAATTGGTGAAGCGATGTCTAACCTCTGAACGGAACCGCTTGTCCAACCTGTGCAGTTTGGACAGGACTTTGTCCGAAATCTGTAAGACAATTGTACAACATTTGTTACTGCAAACTTGCACTAGAATGACAAATATTAAAATACAACACAAATAATGGTTCAATTATGATCAGTAATGCTGTCGGCATCAATTGGTAATGAAACATACGAAAGGTGAAGTGATGTGGCGACTTGGGAATTTTTCGGCAGTAAGTCGAGTACTTATTTTGCTATCATTGCACGAATGTATATCCCCTACGTCTGTCGCTTCAACACCTCTTCCTCTTCCTCTTCCTCTTCCTCTTCCCTTTTGTGTGCCTGTTACAATTTGTCCGGCTCCCAATGTTTGGGCAACCTTACCAGCAGAAGGATGCACATTGTCTGCTTCTCCTCGCATTGGTGGCAAGATTTGCAAATCATCAAAGGAAGATAAACTCTGTTTTGCAACATTCTTCATGGCCAGAAACTGAACCGAAAGAGATTTGGTTTCTTCGCTTGCGTATGTTTCCTCCAACGCAAGGCCACGGTTGTTGTGCATGTCCCCAACTTCTTGGACGGTACGCAACTGTCCAACGTGCATATCAATTATCTCATTGGAGAACATTCCATTCACATAATTGTCCTCCCAATCCACCCCCTGTAAATCTTGAACATTACCCTCATTTGGGCTACCATAATAATTTGGGAAGACCACGCCGCCATCATGCAACTCGACTCCCACGGTAGGGTCAACACCCTTTTCCTCTGCGCGAGGCAATTGTGTTGTTTCCGATAAACCTGCCAGCACTTGCTGCATCATTTGCTTCATTTCAGCAATATGTGTCTGTTCATTAAACGGTTGTTTCCCAGACAATATAGCTGCAACCAGTTCATTCAGCATTCCTTTCAGTTCACCAATGCTGGAGGATATATTAATGTTACAATTTCTTTCAGTCGACTCCACCTAATCACACAAACACATACATTAACTTACTACGATATTTCATCTTCAAGTAACCTCTGTGAACTGTGTGAAGCATGTGTACTGATTGCTTTTGCTTACCTTTGCATTGTCAACAGCTTCCTTCCCTCGGAAATTAAGCAACATGTCCCTTATTTCCGCATTGCTGTGAAGCACTTGCTTCATGGTTTCCTTCAGTTCACAAATGTCGGTCTCAACCTTGCTCAAACGAACATCATCAATCTGTGGTTTCTGTTTGTTATTGACATGGTGTGTGTCAATTGCGTCATCAATGTCGTTGCTTTCCGCTTTTGTTGGATGAAACTCCACCTAACATAGTTGTCAAATCGGGATTCAAATCATAAATGAAAAGGGTAATGCACTGAATCGTTAATCGATCTCAACTGTGAATCGTAAAGTTTCGGTCTGCTTTCTTAAGTTGCACACAACATATGTGTACACACTTTACATATTAAATATATCTAATAAAAATTAATTACTCCATTTGTCTGAAATGAAAAAAAAATTTGTTGTAAATGATGCTCATCTAGTGTGGATAAAAAACTTCACAGTCGATCCCACGTTTACCACTTTACCTTTTCCCAATTACATAAACAAAGACAAACTTTCAATTACAAACTAACTAACAATAACTGAACGACAATGTTTTGACCTTTTTACAAGGTTAAAAAACCAAAATCTTCAAGCTTTTCCAAAAATCTGACTTCAGGGCTTAACCAAAATTCATTTCATAACGGAAGTAGTACATAAAATTGGATTTGTAAGGCTACAACATCGTCCACATGGAAACTTCATGTTTTCCCCCCAAAAGTTCGAGTATTTCAGAGTAAATAGGGAGGGACAAACTGAAAATATGACATACGCTAAGGAATGGGTCACTGTTTGTCACTGCTTGTCACCTAGTCATAGGAACACAAATTATGTCTGTCACCGTTATCCATAACACAGGTGGGGCAATGCTGTCAAATGTGCAGAACGAATGGGTTGATTACCTCATGTTGCTGCAACATTTGCTTCCTTCCCATACGTCGCCTCATCTCCCGTATTTCGGCATCACCCCAATCATTTAGGCGAGGGATGGAGCGTGTAGTAGCCAACGTACTCTTGCAGGGAGGGGCAAAACGATCCAAGTAAAATAGCTGCATTATAAGGGGGAAAAGATATTTACTATACACTTCCGACGAAAATAATCTGTATTCGCTAACAATGCATACAACTTACAACACAATCATATGTATGTGTTTATGTGTCTCGATGGCAGAATCCCCATGTAGCTTTCCGGTTAAAAAGATAAGCTTTTCATGGTTACAAAAATTGTGGCCCGTACAGGTATATTTGTCATGCTGTTCAATAACAGGTAAGTTTGTATTTCGCAACAACTGCCATTTTATTGAACCATATGCATAGCAATGGATTAAATATGTAATCGGCATGGTACAAACAAACAACGGTCGATTACGTTACCATTAGAAGGAAAACACATCCAGTTGCCTCGCGCTGAACTTTCATCTTATACTTCCGAACACCTTTGACAAGGAATTGCAGTGTGACCTTTGCCCAATTACATGCCCCCATACCGATCACGTCCTTCACGGCATGAACAAACGACAGGCTCAAGGCGGTCATTGTGGTAGGACACAACATGGCCCCCAACACGTACAGCGCAAACTTCCGCCGAAACTCGTCATCCGCAGCATCACTCTCAGTCAGATAAACTCTCAACTGGTTCAAAGGAATGACTCCCTTAACAGCTCCAACCTCTTCGTAGATATTGGGATATGCGTCTAGTGAACCAGTGAACTGCACGTCATTGCCTTCTGACCGTATACCCAATAAGACATGCACTTCCTCACAGGTGAGCCTCAGGTGATGGCCATGAACAGTCAACGAACACGTGTTGGGATCGAAGTTCTGTACCAACCATTGGCACATGTTGTGATCTATACGGGTACACTTTAACCCGAGGAGGCCACCGAACCCAATATCAATTACTGCCTGCTTTTGTGCTTCGTTACACCGGTTCACGATATCAACAATTGCCTTCAATGATATGCGGACTTGCATTTTACTCTGCAATGTTATTAACGTGAACATTAATACAAAAAATTAACCAACATTGTGTCGATAGCAGGTCCTCCCCAAATGCAGTTACGAAAACACTAAGCACGTAAGTACCTTTGCAGATTTCTTTGCAACTTCTTCGCCCAGTTCCTTGGCACTTGCCTTAGCCATGTCCTGAAACCTCTTCTTCTCATCACAGGCGAGTTCCTTCCACCTTTCCCCAATATCCTTTCGGCTCTGTAAGTGTTACACCACCGTGACGCACATATAGGACAAATAGGAGCTGTAAGTCCAAAATAATTGTCACCAAAAGTTGTATCACTCGCAATGTGTGCACATTTTCTGGTATTTACATATGTTTGCACATACAAATTACTATTTCGCACACAGTTGAAAAAAAAAACGGACATGGAATTTTACAAATAATCGGAGTTTATAAGAACATGCAATATGGCGTCTATGACTGCTAGAAATCGCTGAATGCGACACAATAGAAGCACATGACTGGTGTGCGCATGGAATACAAGTCCATACTTTGCTATCACAGCAGTCACGTGTTTCCATCACGGTACTCTACTTACTACATGTCTGCACACTAACCATATTCAGTCCGGGGTTGTCTGCTTCTCGTCTTTCCTTGAATTGTTGCTGGCTGCAACCATTGTCAATTTCGGCGCAAGTATATGTTAGATATGGATGGATATATATACATATATGTACACAAAGCGCAACCATTGACATTTAGGGACCAATTTGTGACACAAACAAATTTGGTCCCAACTACATAATAATGCATCCGTAATGTCCAATTTTGGTTGCTAAAAATATAATAACCACATCATTTCTGCAACAACAATTATGAATGGTCCAAATTATTTTGGCCCTTACTTTTGCTCTCTAAAATCTTAATTTCTTGTGAGTACAAACTGAAATCTGCACAGGCGCAAGCTATGAGTTGAAAATATGTAATGTAGAATTGTGCAAAAATACTGTCACAAGTTTCTAACGAGAGGGATTCGTACTGTGAGCCACTTTGAAGGACACGGATCGAACCTGTAAAAAATAAATGGCCCAAGTGGCCGCTTTCGACGAGGGGGCTCGGTAATGTCAACCCTTTTCATTCGTGAACCTTTGCCACTTGCCTTCAATGTTTTCCTTTGCCTGTAACAAATATCAGCGTAAATGAAATTTTGTTAAAGGCCAAATTACATCGGTGGTATGTACGTTTTGTGCATTCTATCATCTTCGTCCGTTAACTTTAAAGTTAGTCAATCTTGCCTTCCCATTTCAAAAGTTGTGCCATTTTCGTGAAATTGGTAACGTCGTTTTCCGTTGTCACCGAAAATTATGAACTGAAGTGGTTTAGTATAACTCAGTGAATTATGGATTTCACAAATTCTCTCCGCAGAATACGCGACATGTGCCGTATGTGCACATATTCTTGTAAGAAATCGACAGAGTTTTAATCCATTACACGAAATTCATGGTGCAATTTGAGGCTATCGCAAATGTGTCAAACTCAAATCGCACAACCTCCTGATGGCAGTACATAACGGCACAATATGCCATACACGAACAGACCGTGGTATTTAGTAGGTACAGGAAACATAACCTTGCATACCTAACTGTATGAAATACTGAACGACATAAACTCACAGTTGCTTCGCATTGTCTGACATGTCGCCCATATCCAATTACGATAATTCCTGCAAAGAATTTCATGCAATATTCATAAGGATGCAGAAAGAACGTTACTCCCAAATTGTAACAAAACGAAATTGACTGTTAACAACTTACAATCAACGGACCATTGAGTCGTACGTACATTGGACGAGTGGAATGAATTTTCGTTTATTTTCAAGTACGATATGTTGTCGTTAATTTATGCAGATATGGCATGCCACTGTTTTACGAAAATTAATAGGCCATATGTTGTACTCGTTTTATAGTATTTACGACTTCAAGCCAGAATCAACAACCAATGCGCACACTTGAAACAGGGCCACATCGGACATTCAACCCAACAGCACCCATACGCAACTTACCTTCATGCAGAGAAATAAAAACCCGACTACACTGCTCAACGAAGACCGTTTGTCACTTTGTAACTCCTCAATGGCAATATCAGTTTGTCACCCGTGTAGTTTGCATACCTAATCGTACGTATGGTTTCAATGACCTAAGGCGGAACAGTTTAATAGTTGAGAAATGGTAATGTCGTGCGAGTGGAACACAGTAGGTCATAATAATAATGTGCTCCGAAATAAAAAATAGACAGACTCACACATGCCTGAGAAAATGGTGACTGTTACCGTCGGCGACCTGGCGCAGTCGAAATGGAGAGACAGAGAGAGAGTGTGTTACTGGAGGTGGACAGCAAAACCGAAATGGAGAGAGAATGAGGGACAGCAAAGTTGCCGAAATTTGTATGTGGGAAATGGAAATGAGTTTCTGAGATTAGAAAGGCTACGGCATGTGGGTCATCATGGAAAGTACTGCATCTGTGGGATTTCAAAAGCGCTGTCTGGCGACTTTGGTTTTTGTTCCAAATTTGGGAGGGAAACGGAAACGTACGTGACACTACACATGTAAGGCCAAGTTTGGCAAGTTGGGAAAAAAAACCAAAAAGTCAAAAAGTTATTACTATTCACAAAAAGTCAAAAATTACAGCTATACAACTTCGAATTCTAATTTTCCCTTACACATTAATTTATACAATTTTGTAATACACATTTTTCCATAAAAGTCAAAAAGTTAACCTAAACATCCATATATTTTTTCCTCATTTTTTTCGTCCACAAAGACAAAAATTGCACTTTTTTAGTCCAATTTTTTTCCTCACTTTTTAAATATAAATAAATGTACTTTTTCACTTTTTATGAAATATGGGTTCCATTTGGGTTGGGGGTTGAAATGATGTGTGTGAGAGGTGATGTGACTTAAAATAATGTGATTCAAGTCAAAATAGTAACTTTTTGACTTTTGGCTTTTTGTAAACATGCCAAACCAGCCCTAAAAGGTGCTTACAGCCAAGGTTCTCTCCTTGCAGCGTTGTACTTGTGTCCGTCCTTGCAGGTCTTCGGGTCTACTTTTAGGCCCAATTTTGATAATCCGAACCGTTCATATTTTATGATTTATTCAGTATATCATACCTGTAAAAAATCAAGTTGATCGGATATCAGAAAGCATATGTTCGGAAAACTATTTATTAAATTATTTAAAAAATAGTTTTTAGTTCAATTTTTCGAACACATACTTTCTGATATCCGATCAACTTGATTTTTTACAAGTATGTTATACTGAATAAATCATAAAATATGAACGGTTCGGATTATCAAAATTGGGCCTAAAAGTAGACCTGAAGGCCTGCAAGGACGGGGCGCAAGTACGAAGGCTGCAAGGAGAGGATCCTTACATATAATCAGTATTTTCATATTTTTTAAATTTAATTTTTTGTGTTTTCAAAGTAATAGATTTTGTTGTACTTGGATATGATGTTTGTGACAGGAAATTTGCACTGATTATATGTTTGATGTGCCAATTTATGTTATTAATTATTATTGCTGATTTTTTTAGTTTTTGTTTATTTTTCACAAACGAGGCGTAGCGTAAGGTAGGGTAATGCTAAGTTTAATTTTCGGGCTAGAAATTAAAATTAAAATTTTGTACAGGCCGATGAATAAAATTTCGTAAAAGGTAAAATTTCGAACGACTGGTCAACGGACAATGTATCGCGCGACTAACAGGCTGGTGGATTACAAGAAACTTCGTTCGCCAAAAATTAACAGCTGACAGTAACAAATACAATAACACATCCATTGTGGATGTAACTAGAATGTTAGCGCTAGAATTATAACAAAATACGTCTTCACAGTAATAAGTAGTCGACATATTAGCGATTGAATTATAACGAAACTGTTACATGCGAACCGAGTCGTAAGTTATTTTCGTTCAGGGCTGGATATATCGATCGCATAAGTACAACCAAGCTGAGACAGCAAATTAATTACTAAGGAAGTACAGTAAGTACATTACACAGGATAACAGGGGCCAAACCAACAAATCTATATAACAAATCGAGGATATCATAATCCCAACGTATTCTGAATACACAAATATTGGGCATTGCATTGGATACTGTTGTTCGGCCCGTGGGGGCAGTCAGGGGACCCGTTTTGAGAATCTGAATCATTAAATGTGTATAGTTCGTCGCGTACTGCATACCTATGGAAAATCACGTTGATCGAATATCGAAAGCTATCTGATCGAAGTAGTTTTCTTTCAACTGTTAACTATAACACCATCCCTTATTTTTATACAAAAATGATTTGATTATATAGTTACCGATATCCGATGACCATGATTTTTAATAGACATATACTACTCGACGAGTTGTACACATTGAACGGCCTGATTTAGACATTTCTTGGCTATTTGCCTAAAATATGAGGTACAAAAAACTGGTGGGCTTGTTTGGTTTGTCTGTGGAAAACATTTTGGAGAGGCAGTTTATAATTTTTTTTTGTTTGTTTGGTTGTACATTTTGACTGACAACTTTTTGTTGGGAGTTTGGAATGATTTCATATTTTGGGAGAATTGAGTAGATGTGTGTGAGAGAACAAGTGGTTGAGAATGAGAGAGGAGAGAGAAAAAGTGATTGATTGATTTGTAACAGAGAAAGTGATTTTCGCAAATTTTTGCAGAAAAATGTCAAACCAAACAATTTTCGGAATTTTTTTTTTGGTAAAACTCATCTGTAAAACTCAAACCAAACATACCCAGTATGTTTGGGACGAATTTTTGGGTTTTTACGAAAATATGTACAAAAAATAGAGAGAAAATAAAATCATTCAATTTTGGTATGAGTTGTTGCTTTTTATAAATTAGCAGTGATTTAGACCCCCTCGAACTTCAACCCCAACCACCCCCTCCACACACGTGGCGGGTGGTTATTATAGGAGAAGAAAAAAAAGAAAAAAGAAAAAGTGACCAATCAAAAAAGAAAGGGGGTCAAAGGGGGTGGGGCGAAAGGGGTCAGGAGCCTCTCCTTGCAGGCTCCTCCTTGCGCCCGTCCTTGCAGGGCCTTCGGGCCTACTTTTAGGCCCAATTTTGATAATCCGAACCGTTCATATTTTATGATTTATTCAGTATATCATACCGGTAAAAAATCAAGTTGATCGGATATCAGAAAGTATGTGTTCGAAAAATTAAACTAAAAATTATTTTTTTAACGAATTTAATAAACAGTTTTCCGAACATATGCTTTCTGATATCCGATTAACTTGATTTTTTACAGGTATGATATACTGAATAAATCATAAAATATGAATGGTTCGGATTATCAAAATTGGGCCTAAAAGTAGGCCCGAAGGCCCTGCAAGGACGGGCGCAAGGAGGAGCCTGCAAGGAGAGGATCCTCGTACGGGGAAAGGGGGTCCCAATCTTTATTCATACTGTTCTTTGTTAGTGATTTTTTGGCTTATGGACTAAAAATTAATATAAAGATTGTTTGGTTTGTTTTTGGGAGAGTTGTTTTTGAAAAAAACTTTTGGGGAGAGAGTTTAGAAATTTTTTTGGTTTTTGGGTTGTGTATTTTGGGAGAGTTGTTTTTTTGAGAGTTTGGGATGATTTGATATTTTGGGAGAATTTGAGTAGATGTGTGTGAGAGAAAAAGTGATTGGGAAGGAGAGAGGAGAGAGAAAAAGTGATTGATTGATGTGTAAGAGAGAGAAAGTGATTTTGAAACTTTTTTGAGAAAAACTCAAACGAAACAATTTTTTAGAAATTTTTTTCTTTAAAACTCATCTCCCAAATGCAAACCAAACATAAATTTTCGTTTTCCCGCTCTGCTATACAGGTTATACGGACTATACACCTCAATCTCATTCTCACTACCCCTCACTGTCACACTCACTCCTCCTCCACCGAACCCAACTGTAGACACCCCATTTTTGACCGTCCTCAAGACTTGGACGTCACCGTTGGAACACTCGGTGATTATCCATGTTTGCGTTTGTTTGGAGTTCCCGGAGTTCTCGGCTCGCGCGCCTTGCCTCAGGACTTCCGAACTCGACCATTTTGTGCTTGGTTTTGCACCAAACACTTGTGTTTTGCCTTGGAAGGGCAAGGAATGCTTTGTGAGGCATCCCCACACACCACCGGCACTGGCTAGAGGCCACCGGCTGGCTGGTGTTTCCATCGGCACTTTATTGTGCCGACCGGCACTCTTTTGTGCCGACTGGCACTAAGTTTTGCCAAAATGGCACTCTTTGCCGGCCGGACACTATGCAGTTGCTTTATGAGATATTTTCAGACAGCTGTATAGTTTTGGTTCCCCTCCATACACGTGTATGGAGGGATGACCCTCTTAGTTAGCTTAGCTTGTAAGCTTTGCAAGCTTTGCTTGCCTATAAGAGGACCACTCCTCTTCTTGGCTTAGGGTTACAAAATTTTAGACATTTTAGACAGACCAAGCTCTGGTTTTTAGGGTTAGGATAGATACACATCCTATCTCTCTCTTTCTCTCTTGTTTTGTACACTAGGTGTTTGTGACTTACTATTGCTCACCAACACCTAGTGTTTCACCTTCCTCTTGGAACTGAGGTGCTAAGGGCTTGTTCTTGGTGTTCTTGGCTGGTTTGAAGCTTAAAGAGGCATCAAGGTTACCATTGTTGGAGTTGATCATCAAGGGTAAGAAACTACCCCTTTTTCCCCATTCTTGCATTCCATTTTTGCCTAGTTTAAAACAGTTTTTGTGCTTAGTCTATAACACATAAAAGTTCTGATTTTTAGGCCTCTTTATTGTTTATCAAGAGTGTTTTGTGGTTTGAGCAAGTTTGACCACCCTTAGGCCTTGAAAAGGCCCTTCTTTGTGCCATATTGTGAGAGATCCGAGACTTTGGTGTTAGGATCTCTTCACCACTGAAATCTTGAGGGATTTTAGTGGTGAAGATGATGCCTTAGAGTCTCAAGAAGGAGAGGACCACCCCCTCTCCTTGATGTCCTTAAAAAGGGTAAGATTTGGCCTCTTAAGGGAGCATAGTTTTGATTGTTTGTTGAGCATGTCTTGGCTGCATTTTATGTTTATTATGCCCTAATATGACATTGCTAAGTGTTGGTTTTAGCACTCCTTGCATGCTTTGCATAGTTGCTTTGTAATGCCTTAATAGTCCCTTAACATGCCTAGGTTGTTAGCCCTAGTTTGAGCATGTTTTAGGCCTAGATCCATGAAGTGTATATGCTTATTTTGCCATGTTTTAGGTCTGTCCTAAGTCATTTTGGTCAATCTTAGCATGTATCTTGTAGCTCCTTTGCATTTTAGGCTTGCTAGCCTTCGAGTATGCATATGTAGCATGTGTTGCTTACCTCATTTTGATGGTTTGGAACCATTTGGCATGTCATTTCAGTCCATTTAGCATGTTTGTTTGATTGCCTTGCATGCCTCTTTAATGCTTTAAAAGCATGTGTTAAATGCTCCATGTTTTGGTCATGTTGCATGCCTTTGAATTCATGTCACCTAGATGCCATCCAGGTGGTCCTTTAGGCTTAGTTTTATGTGTTAAAACTCTGTTTTTAGTTGGTTAAGTATTGCCATGTGTGGTTGTACTATGTGTAGTTCAAAGCCTCATTGGTGAACCTCAAGTACTTGGGCCATTTGTTGCATGTTTAGCCTACTTTGTTGCATGATTTGGCATCATGTTTTGCATGATTTTCAGAGCTTTATATGCATGCTAGTAGTCCATGTTTAACTCATTTCAAGTGTGCTTGAATGTTGCTTATTATGCTTAAGTGTTGGTGCCTTAACTTGTGCATGTGTGCATGTGTGTTTGGCCCTTATGATTTAGCATCTTGGCCAATAGTTTTAGGCCTATTTGGAGCTGCCTAATCCATGTTTGGGTTCACCCCCTCGCTTAGTTCGTATGCTTCCTTGCTTCGGTTGTGCACCTAGCATGTTTTTGCTTGCTTGCATTGCCCATTTTGCATACTAGTTGACATGTCTAGGATTGCACCATATTGGCATGCATGCTAAGCCTCTTGAAGTGAGTGTGATAGAGGTTTAGCACCCTTGTTTGTTTGTTTGCATTGCATGTATTTGAAATCAAAATTGCACCCTTGGTTCTTTGGGCCATCATGCATCGAAATGCGTGATTGGTGGTCCGAGAACCGAGGCACATCTTCCTTTGAGTCAAAAACATGATAAGGAGTGTGTTTGGTGCATACATGCTTTGAATTACATTGCCATGCAAGTTGTGTCCTCTGCTGCTGTGAGTTGCAGGTTCTGCAGGCATTTTGTGCCGACCGGCACTGTTTAGTGCCGACCGGCAGTCTACTGGCAGCCGATGGATGAATTCAGTGCCGGTAGCCACATCCTTCAGCCGATGGTGTTCTACCCCAGCCGGTGGTGATCTCCAGTGTCCAGGGAAGTATTCCTGAAGTTTTGGCAGTCTTCGGAGGAGGAAAGCAGGGAAAACAGAGGCAACCATGCATGGCAGTGCGATTCCGAGCGAGTCCCGGGCACGTGGTGCATCTTGCCCTCTTCCCGAGGCATTTACTGCTTTAATTAACTTAGTTAATTTGTTAATTAATTTAGTGAATTTATAATATTTAATTAGCTTGTGTAGTTAATTAATTTGTAATATTTATTCGGCCCCTCCGAGCGAGGGCAAATCTGTAATAAGTGTGGGTGAGTGGTGTGTATGTCTTCCAACCCCCACTTATTTCTCCCTTTTATTTACCTGCTTTGATGATAGATTAGGGCACGTTTATTCTAGCATGCCTTATGCTATGCATGCGTGCATTCATGCATTTGTTCACATACATCGGGCTCGGCACATCACGCTAACCGCATTGTATTTTCAATTCCAAATTGAATACGTGATATTTGCAGCATTTCACATGCCATTTTTAGGGTTAGCCGAGCCTATCCTAATTACATCTTGTATGCGATGCATTAGACACTCTAACATGAACTAGGGCATGCATGTTTGCTAACTAGTTTATTGTTTTGGCACGGAGTACGATGTAAGTATTTTTGCTTTAGCATACCGCATGCGTGTGAATGCTAACATGACAGTATGCTTACCATGCAGCTAAGTGCTTATATGAGATAAACTGTTTGAATGCCTGTGGGTGGAGGTTGGATTGCCTGAGTTGGGAAAACTCATCGAAATCCATGTTTTAGCCTACTTGCGAGTAGCAAATTCCAATGCATTTTCAAAACCAACGGATATGCAATGTTTATTCCCAAATTAGGCAATCTAGTCTATACTTGTTTGTTGCGCGCATAACACAGTAATCCTAGGCTAATAACTGGAATAAGAGAATGTAATGTTTTCAAAAACGGATATCACGGTTAGTAGAGGCCGGTCTTCAGACCGGGCGAAAGGGGGTGCTCATAGCTGACCTTCCCCGATCGTACCCAAGCTCCCGAGCCAAGACCACTTTGGTGATGACGGACATGTGGCCTTCGGCACCGAGTCAGGGTTTCCTAAATTTCCCATTTTAAATATTTAGGTAGCGACTCTGTAATCTGGCAAAGCAGTCCATGTTTGGCACTACTTTTCAAAAATCTGTTTTTTTTCTCTCAAAACGATTTGCCAGAGTTGGACTCTTTGGTTCAGATTTAGAACCGCAACACAACAAAAAAGGAGAGTCCGAACTGTAACATCGAGGTCCCCCCGCGGGCATGTTACACCAACCTGACCGGCGACCACTCCCGACGGCCACCCACTCGTAAACCCAACCCACCGCTGTAGCCCTCATTTTCTCTGCTTCGCGAACCATGCTCGACCGCGACCACCATCGGCTGTAGAGAAGGAATTTGTTGACGATAACGTGGGCTTTCAGGCCATAGATGAACCAGGTTCGTCCTCCAAACGCTGAAATCAAAAAGTTAGGGTTGTGATTCACAAAATAGATTTGAAAATTACTGTTATGTAGATAGATAAATGGTATGCTTGAAAAATGTGGCACATATTGTGACGAACATTTATGCATTTACCTTTTAGAGTTAAAGTATAAATTTTGCAGAACGTAGTATGAATACGCAGAAACTGATCCAACATAAAATGAAAGGATCACATCTTTGCAGAACATAGTATGATTATGCAGATTGATAATTAGTTGAACGAATGCATATAGTTGTGTAATTTTCAATGTGTGATTGATAATGTGATTTTGCTTAATTTGTTGTCAATCACGCATGAATTGTTGTAATGAACTGCTATCAACTAATGTGTTAGCTGCGTGACTTGAATTAACTATTATCAACATTGATAACTATTATCAAACTGAACTTAAATGTTCATAACTATTACTGATTTGTTGATAAGTATTTCAGTGTGCTTTGTTGAAAATCACATGTGTCATTTGTTGATAACTATTTCAGTTTGATAACTACTGAATCACAGTCTCCAACAATCTGCCCATAATCATTTCACTTCAGTATGATTTGTTGATAATAGTTGTTTAACATGTGTGATTGATAATTTACTTGACATTGAACTGATATGTTTGTAAAACTGCCATGTTTGTTCAGATTGAAAATGCTATGTGTGTAATTAATCACAAATGCTATGTTTGAAACTGTTGTATTTGTTCAGTTTCAAAATGCTATGTGTGTACATTGAGCTGCGATGTTTGTTCAAATGCTATTAACAGTTTAGTCTGTGTAACCTCTGTGCACATGCTATTAAACATGGCAGTTTGAAAAATAGATGTTTTCAGTAAAGACACACTCTGTCCCTCAAATTAAACTAGACCTGCTATTAACCCCATCAAACAGAAGCATAGCAGAGCACTACAAATTTCTCATGTATGCAGATTTAAAAAATGGCTTCTTCTTCTAACATTACCAACATAAGATTACAAACGAGGCTGTACAATTGTGGAAGAGCCGCTACCATACGTATTGTCAGAACAATGAGAATGGAAATGAAGGGCATTTGTTCTTTGTTTGCCCGTCAAAATATGTAAGTATGTATTTGAAATTTTAATCCTTTAGTAGTCACAGTAATATTTGTCGTATTCAACTAACTGATTGTCATGCATTGTAGAGTACCACTCCCACTCCCCATTGCAATTACTTCAAGTTCGTGGCTGAAGATGATGAAGACGTTATGTCCACAATCCCTTCCAACACTAGAGCTGGTGATGCTTTAACAGTAGAACACTTCAACGATGTGAGGACGAGGCTTCATGACTTGGGAAATGACCATGGTCGAAGGCTTGAAAGGATAGAAAATATTATCAAAGCGATGGTGTATTTCATTATATTTTCTATCATTGAGAAATGATTTGTCCCCCTAAAAATGCCCCCCCTAATCCCCCTAATGCCCAAAAACGACGTCGTTTTGGGCTTTTTTTTTTTTTTTTTTTTTTTGCCTTGTTCTGATTTCTCGGGGGATTAGGGGCCCCCAAATTCAGGGGATGTAGCACAGCCCTTCTATCATTTTGTACTTGATCATGTAACTTTTGTACTTCTTTGTATTTTGGGAAATTGAATGGAAGTTTGTACCAGTTTTTGTTGTATTGTACTTCATGATGTAAGTAATGTTTATGGAATGAATTTTATTTTTATTTTTTTTCTTTTTTTTTTTTTCTTTTTTTTTGATAACCAAGTGTCCGGACCAGCTTACGCGCACCTCGACTAATCTCGGGGCCCTGAAGTTAACGACCGGGCAAACCTCCAGTGGCCCGCCAGGAGCACAGCAGGGAGTGGGATTCGAACCTGAGACCTAGAGAGGAGCATACTCCTAGGCCCCAAGTCCCTTGGCCTCAACCAACTGGGCTACCCTTACGGGTTCAATGAATTTTATTATGATGTAACTTATGTAACTTACTTAATAGCTTTGTGGAATGAATTTTATTATGGAATGAATGTACGGGATGAATTTTATAAGTTATTATGATGTAACTTATAATGTTATTCTGTAATGAATTTTGGGAAACGTTGGTGTCATTGTAAGAGCTTTGTGGATGCTATTTGGCAGATCTGTGGACGAATTTTGTGGATGGTATGTGGATTCATTTTTGTGGATGCTATGTGGATGAATTTTGTGGATGCTTTGTGGATGACTGAATTTTGTCGGTGCATTGTCACTTATCTGTGGCCTATTATCTGTTGCAGGTTCTCTTATCTGGGTGTATGAATTTTGGTTGTAATGAACAACTTCTGTTATGTGTTGCAAGTTTGTTTGTAATTAACAGATTTGGCAAATCTGTTATCTGTCAACTAGTATCTGTTTGTCACTTATCTGTGGCCTTAACTATTATCTGTTAGCAAGTTGAAAGCAAATATAGAATGCGTGGTACATTTCTTCACCATCGTGCTGACTTCTTCATTAATGAATATCAATACTCTGTTTCTGCATGGTCTATTGTATATTTTTTTGTTTGAAGGGGAGCTGATTATTTCATAACAATGCACAATGGGAGAAAAATTGCTAATGCACAGGTTGACCCCATGGGGTATGCTTCCACACAATCGTCGTGTTTGAAAAAACAAAACATTTTGTGCCCATATTGATGTTAAGAGTGTATGAGACCGTTGGCTGGTTGTGCACAAATTTTGTTTGCAATTACAGCTTGTGATTCCAGTCAATGATTCCGACACTTAAACCTTATTGTCCATATTGAACGATTCACAAACATGAAGTAATCAACAAAACATAGGTTAATGATAGTTTCTGATATCGGTCATTGACATTACAAAAAAATTACCTTGTCATCGTACCAACAAAAATCATAAGACAGCTTTTAGTCGAGGACGGTGACCCAAAAAAATACCTTCAACAAAGTGGACATGATGAAGACATTAACGCATGCACGGTTGCAATGGTTAGCAGAGTATGACGGTCTGTTAGTTTCTAAGTCGTTCATTTTCGCGCGACGATGCCATCTTACAAGACTACGCTTACTATGTCATACACATGTCCAGGTCTGCTAATCCTCGCTCAAATCAACAACCTCAGAGTCTGAGTAATCTGAAAGGTCAGGGTCCGACACCAGTGCAGGATCCTCCATTATAGCCTTGATCGCAGATGCCGGGTTCGATCCATGTATCTTCGACTCTGCCTTTGCGTCCTCTATCCGTGAGTTCCTAATGAGTCGACGAGTCATTTGATCAACCTCACTTTGCAAACGATGCCTAAGTTGGGATTCACTGACATGAGGGAATTGCCGCTGCATTTCAACCGATCGGGCTTTTGTGACCTTCAGAAAAGCACATCGACAGTGGTGTTCACACTGAACTCGTTTGGCAAACAGTGAAACTGGAATTCCAAAATACTTCCCCAGGCAAGCATCTTGTATTGGGGTGCAGTTGTAATCCCGTAGAGGTTCAAAACTCCACAGTGGGAACCCTGTTTCAAAGAAACGTCGATCACCGAAGGAATCGATATACCCACCTGCATAATCCAATTCTGGTGACTTCGGTCGGGAGCTGGCAGCCGTTGCAAGTGATTGTCCACGACCGCGTTTACCGTGGTGTGCATCCATAGGTGTGAAGGTTCTTGATTGAGTCCAACTTTGTTTTCGCAGGTTCACAAAGAATATATGGACGCAAAAACAAACCCAAATGCAAAGGAAACAACACTGGTTGCAAACTTTTTTGTGGTTGGTTGTAAATGTTAAATTACCTTCAACCCGTAGTCATTAATACGTTGGTGGTAGGTGTAAAGATGTGAACACACTTATTGTTGTTTGGTGGCAACACCTACCCAAACTGCGTAAAAGCAACTTAATGACTGCGGGTATTTCATTTAATAGGTTCGGTGCAATTGGAAAGGCATATGTATCTGATAAGAGCAATTTTGCTAACCTTTATGAATGAGTAGACATGTAGTTGGGTTGGGGCACAAATACAAATTACGAATGGGAATGTATGATGAGCTGTGGGTGTGGAAATCAATGACAGTGGGATAGTACTGATGGAAGGTACAATGCATGTGTGTTGGAAATGCCAATTAATGGACGATCAGGCGTACTGAACGGATGACTTGGTGCATGCAAGAAGGAACGAATTTTTGCAAGATGAATTCGGCCAGTTTGAGAAATTAATACAATGTATGTCACAATGCATGAGGTCTTCTGCAAACATACAAGTCATGTACCATATATTACAAATACTTACAGCATAGTGTTGTGTAATATTATGAATCTGTACATTCCTTTAAAAAAGTAGTCAATAAAATAAACCATACACATATTCCTACAAAATGTCCGATTCAAACAAGATTGAAGCTATTGTTGAAGCTCATGTTGCTCCTGTATTCCAGCAGTTGCAAGCTATCTACGAAAGGCTGAATGAAGTGGACACACGGTTGTCAAGTTTGGAGCGGCAAGTCGGCGCTATCAAGCAGAACGTTGATTGGCTGACCGATGACAAATTGGCGGCGGACGAAGCGAAGTCTGATAAGACAATGGATGAGGACAGTCAATCAGACAGTACGGACAACTCTTCAGAAGACGCTGCTGATGATGCAGCAGATATGTAGATTTGATTTCTTTTTTTTTTAACCTTCCCTGTAAGCCATGAAAGTTTTGTTTTGGCTGGAGTCATATGTGCTAATGGGCTGATATATAACTTACCTACGAAGAGTATTGAGTTTTCATTCATAATGTGGTTTCTTTCATTTTTGAAAAATTTTCCCTTTTTTGTAATTAAATTATAAATTAACTTCGGTAACAAAAGCAACCGTAAATTATATACAGTTACAGTCGCATTCATCCGAACAAGAAACATGCGTAAAGAAAATAGTACTAAGTCAGCAGCCACATCGACATGTTTGATCCATGTTTACATTTGACTTGCACTTTGCAGTTGGTCCACATTTACATCGTCCAGCAAAAACAATACTGGGGAGCCATAATTAACATCCATATTGAAATCAAAGAATAAAAAATTAGTTAAGTCCTATTGCCACCCAAATTACTGGCGTACTGGCAGCCCATTCCCATCACTGGCCTAGCTTGTGGCATTGCTCATATGAAGGCACTCCCGGTACTTTGCGATATTTGCATTATTGACGTCCATAACGATGTCAACCAACAACTTATGACGCACAGAGGGAGCGAACTTTGTACAGAAAGATCATAAGACAAATCAGTTAAAATTGCAGGACATACAAGGAAGGATTTGATTGACAAATGGAAATTAAGCGGTAGAATGTACCTTGTGTGGACCGGGGCTTAAATCAGGTTGCTGCATGAATTTGATGACGAACATCCCACAGTCAAACGTGCTACAAAAATAATTTCACATTAAAGTTGTCATCAATACTAAATAGGTTCGTTAACTCAGTCATGCAGCATAGACATTAATGTGAGGGAGGGATTGTGGATTACTCGTCCAGTTGTTGTACTGGCCTCTCATCTAACATGCAGCGGTGGAAGCTACACACGTCTGTAACATAATCATTTCCAAAGTGTAGTTGCAGCAAGTCGTGCATAGTTTCAACCTGTTCCACAAGGTTGAAGTTGGTTTACGTAAAGGATGTTCAAGTTTTTTGTAGTGTTCAGAAATGCACCAGAAGGACATACCAAAATTTTAGCCGCATTTAGCTTCCTTTTGTTCGGTCGGTTGGATGGGACTGAGTCGAATAGGTAGGCTACACGATCCCCCATATCAATTTTAACGCACAACCAATGCACTCATCTGTAATTGAAAGGCATGTAAATCTACACGTAAACACAACGGCAGACCTTGTTTAGAGGCCATGTAAACATGTAATGGCTTTCATATTTTCGTTTTAATATAACGAGATGAACATTGATATTACCCTCTGGCATGCATCAATCGCACCAGTGTATCTGTCATGTCCGAAAAATGATGTGACGATATGTTCATGGTGCAGAGGTTGCATATCTTTATTTAGAATCAAAGTCTGCATGTGTAATGCATAAAGGTCATTGACGGAAACATTTTTCAAAATATGTCATACACAATACACGATGTAGCTTTCAACACTTACTTACCGACAGATATACGGGAAAGAACCAATCAGTGTGCCTCCCGTCATTGTGTAAATCCCTCTGTCGATTAGTCAATTGCACCACCACCAAGTTGATTGGCTGGAACATTGTATGCAAGACACAAGGCAAGTTGTTTAGAAAGGTTTCTGAGTTCAGGGGTACTGAAAAACGCAGATTCATATTTATGCAGCCAACACTTACAGTGTCCGATAGCCACGACCCTGGTTTGAGCGTGCGCATGTCACACCGGGTGCCAACTTCACATGCCCGTCCATCAAGATTCATGGAAACAACAATGTCCCTGCAAGCAATAAATGATCCTTAGAACAATAGTTATTTCACAGTGGACTGTCATTTAAAATTTGCAAGTAGTAAATGAAACAATACATTTCATTTTTGCTATCGTCAAATACATAGTGAAGAAGTTTTTGTTCCTCCGCCGATAACAACCCTTCGCTGTCCAACATCGTCAACGAGTCCTACAAAAATAAGCAGCCAACTAACAGTACACATTTCATAAAAAAATTGAAGCTTACATTACAAGGTCGGTAGTCATAAAAAAGAACGTGAAATGATGTAAAAATTGTGAGCCTCAGAGTTTTCCCAACTTGTGATGTTTGGTGCGGAGTTTGTTAGAAATGTGTACTAACATATGGCAGCAGTCATAACTGCAAACATGCAATTCTTTGACAACTAGTACAATACAACACAGATGATTATAAAATTACTGATTCACATTATTGATGTGGGCATGAATTGGGTATTCAGAACTTGTGGGGCATTAAAGGCAGTATTTGTACCTTGTTCACGTTGTCCACACCATCAACATCCACAGGTGAACTAATGTCGTCAACTCCACTATTTGTTTTGCTATCGATGCACAATTGCATATCCCCGACCTCAGTGGCTCGAACTCCACTTCCTCGCATTTTTCCTTTTCCTTTTCCTTTTCGTCTTCCCTTTGCACCTCCTCTAACGATTCCAGTTGCTCCCAATGGTTTGCCAAGCATAGTAGGAGAAGTATGCACATCGCACGCCACGTTCTTCACGCCTACTGACTGAAGGTCAGGAGTGTATTTATCTTCAGTTTCATATGTTTCCCCTGACTGAAGGCCTCCCTTCTTGTTGTTGTCCCCACCTTCTTCGATGTTCAGCTTGTGCCCATCATGCAAATGACTTTTGTCCCTTGCCAAGGTTCCCTTCAAAATCTGTTGTTGGTGATCGACCCCTTGTACATCTGAAATATTACACTCCATTGGGTTAACTTCGTCAGATGGTTTGACCACGCCATCGTCATGCGCCTCAACTCCAACAGCAGGGTCCACACCCTGTTTGGCCACGCCTGCCGGTTGCGATGTAGAGAATATACCTTCAATGAGGTGGTGTAGCATTTGCTTCAGTTCACGTAAATTGGTTTGTTCAGTGAATGGTTCGTTGCAGCCCAAACTGAAACGTTAAAGCAGTTGCTTCAGCATTTCCTTCAGTTGAGCAACATTGAAGGAGAGGTTAATGATACATACATCATTGCCTTCCACCTAATCATACATACACATTCGTGAACTTAGTCTTGCAAACCATCTTCAAATAATGTGGCTCAACTGTGTGAAAATTGCGTAATGCTTGGATGGATTACCTTGTCATTGCCAACAACTTGCTTGCCTTCGAAATGTCGCAACATCTCCATTAAATCTGTTTGGTTGTGGAGAACTTGCTTCATCATTTCCTTCAGTTCGCGAATGTCGGACTCCAAATTGCTCATACGGACTTCATTGTACTGTCCTGTTTGTTGGTTCTCGACATGGCATGCATCCATGTCAGCATCATCGACGTTACTGTAATCAAACTCCACCTAATCATAGAAACGCATAAATGAAGTCTGACATTGTATGTTGAAGACAAGTGGGTCGATGGTGTGAAATGTGCACAGTGGTAGGAGTGCTTACCGCAATTGTTGGGAAATTTTGCTTCCTTCTGATACGCCGCAGTGTCTCCCGTATTTGGGTATCACCCCAATCATGAAGCTGAGGTGTGGACCGCGTCGTAGTCGAGCTCAGACAAACACAATCAAGGTACAACAGCTGTGGACATTAAGGGGCACACCATAATTAAGTTGTTCTTCCCACAAAAATGAACTATATTCAGTAACAGTGACATTCATTATTCTCAATTTTGCAGCGGAACGTACATAGAATACCGATTTGGTTGAGGATGTTGTCAACTTTATAGGCACATATCATGCAATGTTTATTGGGGAAAAAAATGTACAGCACACCAAGGACTTTATTCATGAAAGCAAGAAAAAAAATTTATGTACATGTTCCCCTCTTCGCAACGTAGTTTTAATTGGTTCCTCCATTGAGGTTCGGCATACTTTTTGCCCTGTACTCTTTGTTCTTAAATTCATGGCGGTAGTCGCACAAAATATATTTCTGCAAGTACCATACTTGGTCAGGAAGAGTGTTGTTTGTCGTACTCACAAAGCAGGTACCATTGTATGTCCCAATCAAGGCCAATTTGTTGAACCATGACAGAACAATGCATGAAACACATGAAGGGGGGAATGGAAAAAAAAAATGAAGTTATTGGCATACCATTAGCAGGAAAACACATCCAGTTGCACCGTGATGACCTTTATACTTGCGAACACCGTTGTGAAGGAATTGCAGTGTCAACTTTGCCCAATTACAAGCTCGCATACGATCACGTCCTTCACGGCATGAATGAACGATGGCTTCAAGCCGGTCATCGTGGTAGGACACAACATGGCCCCTAACACGTACAGCGCAAATTTCCGCCGAAACTCGTCCTCCGCACCATCAGTCTCGGTCAGATAAAGTCTCAACTTGTTCAAAGGAATGACTCCGTCAACAACTCCAACCTCATCGTAGATATTGGGATATGCTTCTAATGACCCAGCCAACTGCACGTCATCGCCTTCACACCGTATTCCCAATAAAACATTAACTGCCTTACACGTGAGCCTGACTTGACAACCATGAACATTCAATGAACTACTGTCAGGATCGAAGTTCTGTACCAACCATGCGCACAAGTCGTGATCTATACGTGTACACTTCATCCCCAGGAGACCAGCAAACCCAATGTCAATGACTGCCTGCTTTTGTGCTTCGTTGAACCGGTTAACTAGCTCAACAATTGACTTCAATGATATGCGGAGTTGCCTTTTACCCTGCACATTTTTTACCCTTAAATTAATACAAAAATACAACCAACAATGTCAGCAAAGCAGGACCTAGCCAAATGCATTTACGAAAACATGAAGTACGTAATGACCTTTTCAGACTTCGGTGCACATGGTACTACTTTGGCGTGTTCCTCAGCGCTCGCATTAGCCATTTCCGCAAACCTCTTTTTCTCATCAGAGGGGAGTGCCTTCCACCTTTCCCCAATCTCCTTTCTAGTCTTTAACTAAGAAAATGACAGACGTAAAAGACAAGTAACAACTATGAGTCCAAAATTACTGTAACTGCAACTTTATGCCAAACACAATCCGCGTGCATTGTTGGTAATTAAATAAGATTGCAAATACAAATAACAGTTGCAGCAAAAAGTCAGTGACAAAACGTAGCTGGACTTTTACAACGAATTGAAATTTACATAAACAATAGGAATGTGACATTATTACATGCTACAATCTTACAAACGTGAAACAATCAGAAGCCCACTACGACCATTCAATACAACGTGTGGATAGCAACCCAGAGACGTGTTTCCATCATAGTGTATTATAGAGAATACAGATTTCGACACTCACCAGTTTTCGTCGACTGTTGTCTGGCCCTTGCATTTCCTTGAATTGTTGCTGGCTGCATGCAAGCATCGTGAAGCTTATCATCACTAAATGTTAAATATGAATACATATATATATATATGCAAGTTTTTATGTCAAGCTGGCCCCGAAATCGGCATAAGACAGCTTTTGTACATCCGGGACTGAATCGACACCAATTTAAACATTTTCAGACATGAGGAACAAAACCAATTTAAAACATCACAAACTGAACTTCGACGAGGCGCGTAATTTCAGTACGAAAAATGTAATTCCAGATTGTCAAAATAAACAACTAGTACCTGTAACAAATGAATGGTGGAACTGGCCGCTTTCGACAAGAGCCAGCGATAGTGTCAGACATTTGGATATGTTGTTCGGCAATTGTCTTCAATCTTTTCCTTCCCCTTATGAAAGAGCAAATCATACAAATTAGATTGAAGGGAAAATTACAGGGGTGGTGTATACATTTTGTCCGTTGTCTAATTTGGATCGATGCACTTTAAACTACCTAAATTCTGACAGTCCATTTCAAATTTCGTGGACATTTTCGGTCAAGTTGCTAATGCCATTTGTGATTTTTAAAACAAAGATTGTAATGTCAATTGATTGAGATTATGTAAGTGCAATAAAGTTATAAGTTGACTACAACAAAAAGTACAGTTGCCACGTATATGCATATTTTCTGATACAAAACAGTGAAGAGTTGAAATCAAATGGACGTAATTGAAACAAAAGTTCAAAATTGATGCTGCAAAGCGAGGCCATTCAAAATTTGTGCAAAACAAATAACACAAACACAAAAGTACACGGGCTGTTGTAAGAATTGATCCCCAAAAAAATCAGCGTATTCCTTGGTGATGGATTTCGTTTGTTTACAAACATATGTACGAAACCAACTGGTAGCAAGTCTTTAAGAAGAAAACTAACATTGTTGGTGCGAGGTGACCAATATCCATCAGATGCAATGACGACAACTCCTGCAAAGTATTCCAATCAATATTTACAAGAACACAAACAAACGGCTGCAACATGTGGTTGTTAACCTCAAAATTTTGCGTAAACACAGACAACAACACGCAGAATTTCCCAACACATATACAGATTTTGAAACAGACAAAAGAAAGGACACACATCCAAATTTTTCATTTCGTTCACACAGGTTACAATTAAAATAATTATGTGTACAAGCGATAAATGCATAATTTCCCAAATCTTGAAGAGGAAGGACTACATTTTGTTTTTCATTTGGGGCTGAAGGACTACACGCACATACTTTTATGAAAACCAATACCTTCTCCCCACCTGAGTCGGACAAGCCTAACAGATTAAGGAAGGAGTTTGCCTTTAGTCTTTCTCTAATATCCAACTTTTCTAAGATGTGGTCCATCCGGGCATCGTCAATGCCCTCTGTTTCTGTGGTTGACGTGTCTGTAGGTGAACTCTTTAGGAGGGATCTCAACTGTGGGTGCACATACAGTGTGCTCCCATCCCAGGTGATGTTCAACTCCTTAACGAAGTTGTTCAGTTCTTCAACTACATGAACTGTCGTAAGGGTGAGGTGAAGAAATTCAGAAAAGTCAACAAGCCCAGGCAATTCACGAATAAAATCTCATTCGTAGAAATGGACAACCTTGCCTGCCATTGCACGCAACTTTTGAATGACGGTTACCTTTCTCTTGAAGTTATGATCTTGCATATATATACAACAGTTACATTTGAAGAGGAAGGTAGCTGTCATTCATGAGTTGCGGGCTGTCTGGACTTTATTGAGCGAGTTCATGAAATGTGTACTCTCATTTGTCTTTTTTTATGACCTTCGTGCAGAATGAGAATGGATGGGTACGTTAGTAATATTTGGTTGGCAGGCAGTGGCAGTCTTGCTTGTTTCATTGTCACATACAATTGATGAAACTTGCTTGTACGCCTGGAAAAGTATTCTTCTCTGATCTGCCCACTGTCTGAGCACCCGAAGGTAATGGAGCATGGGCCAGGATGTAGCCACCTCGATTCTCTGCAACCAAGTTGCTCAGTAGGAAATTGAAGCCCTCAACTTGATGGCTGGCCTTTCCAACAACTTAAGCGGCCGCAGACGATGGCTGAAAACCAATACCTTCACCCCACCTGAGTCGGACAAGCCTAACAGATTAAGGAAGAAGTTTGCCTTCAGTCCTTCTCTAATATCCAACTTTTCTAAGATGTGGTCCATCCGGGCATCGTCAATGCCCTCTGTTTCTGTTGTTGACGTGTCTGTAGGTAAACTCTTTAGGAGGGATCTCAACTGTTCGTGCACATACAGTGTGCTCCCATCCCAGGTCATGTTCAACTTCTTAACTACGTTGTTCAGTTCTTCAACTTCACGAACTGTCGTAAGGGTGAGGTGAAGAAATTCAAAAAAGTCAACAAGCCCAGGCAATTCACGAAGAAAATATCATTCGTAGAAATGGACAACCTTGCCTGCCATTGCACGCAACTTTTGAATGACGGTTACCTTTCTCTTGAAGTTATGATCTTGCATATATATACAACAGTTACATTTGAAGAGGAAGGTAGCTGTCATTCATGAGTTGCGGGCTGTCTGGACTTTATTGAGCGAGTTCATGAAATGCGTACTCTCATTTGTCTTTTTTTATGACCTTCGTGCAGAATGAGAATGGATAGGTACGTTAGTAATATTTGTTGGCTTCCAATGGCAGTCTACTGAGCAACTTGGTTACAGAGAATCGAGGTGGCTGCATCCTGGCCCATGCTCTATTACCTTCGGGTGCTCAAACAGTGGGCAGATCAGAGAAGAATACTTTTCCGGGTGTACAAGCAAGTTTTATCAATTGTATATGACAATGAAACAAGCAAGACTGCCACTGCCTGCCAACCAAATATTACTAACGTACCCATCCATTCTCATTCTGCACGAAGGTCATAAAAAAAGACAAATGAGAGTACGTATTTCATGAACTCGCTCAATAAAGTCCAGACAGCCCGCAACTCATGAATGACAGCTACCTTCCTCTTCAAATGTAACTGTTGTATATATATGCAAGATCATAACTTCAAGAGAAAGGTAACCGTCATTCAAAAGTTGCGTGCAATGGCAGGCAAGGTTGTCCATTTCTACGAATGAGATTTTCTTCGTGAATTGCCTGGGCTTGTTGACTTTTCTGAATTTCTTCACCTCACCCTTACGACAGTTCGTGAAGTTGAAGAACTGAACAACTTCGTTAAGCAGTTGAACATCACCTGGGATGGGAGCACACTGTATGTGCATGCACAGTTGAGATCCCTCCTAAAGAGTTCACCTACAGACACGTCAACGACAGAAACAGAGGGCATTGACGATACCCGGATGGACCACATCTTAGAAAAGTTGGATATTAGAGAAGGACTGAAGGCAAACTTCTTCCTTAATCTGTTACGGTTGTCCGACTCAGGTGGGGAGAAGGTATTGGTTTTCAGCCATCGTCTCCGGCTGCTTAAGTTGTTGGAAAGGCCAGCCATCAAGTTGAGGGCTTCAATTTCCTACTGAGCAACTTGGTTGCAGAGAATCGAGGTGGCTGCATCCTGGCCCATGCTCCATTACCTTCGGGTGCTCAGACAGTGGGCAAATCAGAGAAGAATACTTTTCCGGGCGTACAAGCAAGTTTCATCAATTGTATGTGACAATGAAACAAGCAAGACTGCCACTGCCTGCCAACAAATATTACTAACGTACCCATCCATTCTCATTCTGCACGAAGGTCATAAAAAAAGACAAATGAGAGTACGCATTTCATGAACTCGCTCAATAAAGTCCAGACAGCCCGCAACTCATGAATGACAGCTACCTTCCTCTTCAAATGTAACTGTTGTATATATATGCAAGATCATAACTTCAAGAGAAAGGTAACCGTCATTCAAAAGTTGCGTGCAATGGCAGGCAAGGTTGTCCATTTCTACGAATGAGATTTTCTTCGTGAATTGCCTGGGCTTGTTGACTTTTCTGAATTTCTTCACCTCACCCTTACGACAGTTCGTGAAGTTGAAGAACTGAACAACTTCATTAAGCAGTTGAACATCACCTGGGATGGGAGCACACTGTATGTGCACGCACAGTTGAGATACCTCCTAAAGAGTTCATCTACAGACACGTCAACCACAGAAACAGAGGGCATTGACGATACCCGGATGGACCACATCTTAGAAAAGTTGGATATTAGAGAAGGACTGAAGGCAAACTTCTTCCTTAATCTGTTACGGTTGTCCGACTCAGGTGGGGAGAAGGTATTGGTTTTCAGCCATCGCCTCCGGCCGCTTAAGTTATTGGAAAGGCTAGCCATGAAAGTGAACGCTTCAACTCTTGATTCAGAATTGGGTGTGGGAACGAATAGCTCTCTACAAAATTTGGAAATCGTCATCCTCATTTCAACACTTTCAATTGGCTTTCCTATGTTTTAAGTTGAATACCGTCAACTATGCATGAACTTCAGCACTGAAAGAAAGAGTTGTTTACTGTGTTACACGGACTCGGGTACGGGTGCCGGGTGCGGTATGTACGTACAGGTCCGACTCATTAAATCTTAACCCTACATTCAATGGTACGCGGTGTGGGGAAAAAATATCATATTTTTAATCTAATATGTGACATAAAATGGTACTATATGTAACTCACAGTGTCAAAATCACATTTATAGTAATTTCACAATAATTTGCACATATAATAATTGTGTTATATACAATTATATAAGAAGTGTCCGTTGAAAAGTATCCGACACATATCCCATACCCTTGTCCGACTCTCAGGTGTCCGACACAGGTATTTGATCTATTTTGAAGAGTCCGTGTAACACAGATTGTTTCTAAACATAAGTTCCGGCAATATAAAATAACCAAGTACTACAAAATTGAAAGCAGAATTCAACCGAGTGTGCTACCTGTTGCGGAAACAAGATTAGTCATTGTTTGTTTATCGAGTTTCTTATTTTTGCTTTTTTGGCTACTCGAAAAAAAAAATTGTTTTTCCCGTGCCAACATTACACAAATTTCTTTTAAAGTCTTCTTTCGTTATATATAACCCAACCTAACAAGTTCGCCATGTAAATGCAGAACACCTTTTATGCTTGTTGCTAACTACTATGATACCTATGTTCAACTTGCAGCACTGATAGCAGAGGGAAGACTTCCTATTCGAAAGGGAGAAAATACAAAAATCGAGTACAGAACAGTTCCTATTGGGTCCATTTCGGTTAGCAGAGGGAAGAGTTCCTATTCGAATAGCACAAAATACGAAAATGGAGTACAGAAAAGTTCCTATTGGGTCGCTTTCGGGTTGGGTGTGAAGGTATATGCGAATGATAGAAGACAAACAAGGAGACAGATAATGTACCAGCACGAAATAAAGGAAATACCAACCGGATCAGACGAGCCGACGGTGGTGCTCGATTAACCCTTCCGGTTGTGCTCCACCGACAAAAATCAACTTAAAAAAAGTATTTATGCATCTACTTCCATGGCTAGCCTTCCCAAAAACTTAAGCTCGGCCCTGAAATACTTTTCTCTGTAAAACCCTACAGCTACGGGGAAATGGAACAACGGAGAGACGGGCAGAGAGAAAGACAAACAAAGAGAGAGGTCCGAGATGGAAGAGAGACGGACGGGCCGACGGAACTTACACCTCTTCTGAGCACTACGGCATTTTTGAAAATTTTATACTCCGTACTTGTTCTGACAACTTGCACCTTTTAATGAAAACTGACATCATTTATAAATTAATTTTCTTCATAAAAGTTACACCTTAGAACTTATATCTTTTCCAAAAACGAAACATTCAGCTTTATTGGGATTGGTCTTTTTTGGGAACTTATATCTTTTGTAAAAATGAAACATTCAGCTTCGATGATTGGTCTTTTTTGGGAACTTATACCTTTTGTAAAAACTCACAAAGTTTACAACTATTCCTAAATTTTACACCTTTCCTAAAAATTTACACCTTCTCTCGGAAATATTTACAACTTCTTGAAAAATTACACATTTTGTGGAAAAACCTTTTTCATAAAATTTACACTTTTTATTTCAAGTTACACATTTAGTGAAAAACAAAACTTACATCTTTTCTATGGTCATTTACACCTTCTTCGGACAAACATACACCATATTTGAAAAGGTTATACCTTTTGTCAAATAATTTCTTTTAACAAACTTTATCAAAAGCTTATTTTCCATAAAACGTGTAAATTTTCAAAAAAAGGTCTAACTGTCTTCACCAAAGATGTAACTCCTATTTAAAAGGTGTAAATTTTTTTAAACATGTTTGCTTCACAAAAGGAGTACCTTTTTAGAAGAGGTGTAAGCTTTTAAAATAAGGTGTAAACTTGCTGAAAACATATTTTCCATAGAAGGTGTAAATTTTTTAAAAAGCTGTAAGTTTTGCTGGCAGAAAAGTTGTAACATCCCATAAAAAGTGTAAATTCTATGAAAAAAGTTATTCACAAAAGCAGTAACCATTCGGAAACGGTGTAAGCATTCCCACAAAAAGGTGTAATCATTCAGAAAAAGGTTTATGTTTTTAACAAAAGGTATAAATTTTATTCAAATACTCCTTCCATGCAAGGTGTATATTTTCAAAAACATGTATGTAGTTTTCACAAAACATGGAAGTTATGTCACAAATGGTGTAACATCCCATTGAAGGTTTAAATTTTAGGAAAATATAATTCAGATTTCCATAAAAGGTGTAAGAATGTTCAGAACAGATGTAACTTATTTCAAAAAAGGTGTAAGTTCTGTTCTCACAAAAGTGTAAGTTCCAATAAAACGTGTAAATTTTTTCATAGACATGATTTTTAATAAATTAGTAACTTCTCACAAAAGGTTTAAGTATTTCAACGAATAGGTCTAAATTTAATAAAATAAATTATTTCACCAATGTGTAACCTTTCACAAATAGTGTAAGTTTTTTCACAAGAGATGTGAGTAATTTCGCAAAACCTGTAGGTTCCGTTTTTTGCCCCCAAAACCTGGAAGTTCCTAAAATCCAATCACACTGTATTTGTCTTGTTCAAATAATGGCAATGTGAGAGAGAAGGGCATTTCGGAGGGCTTGGCCTTTCTCTCAGTAGAACTTCGTTTCAGAGACGACGAGTCTGGGAGGTCTTGGAATAGCGACTCCAAGTCCAAATCCAACCAAGTATGTCAATGTAAAAGAGAACCGTTTTTAATATAGAGCAACGGACAGACAGAAAGAGAGAGAGAGAGAGATAGACTGAGATCAACAGACATAGAGACCTAGATGGACACTGATCGACAGAGTAGCCACTCCGAGATCGACAGAGGGACCGAAATCGACAGAGATCGACAGAGAAGAGGCCCACATGGACACAGACAGACCAAGATCGCTGCAGACAGACCGAGATAAACAGGGATCGACAGAGAGAGACCGACATCGACGGAGAATAGGCAAAATCGATAGCCAATCTTTCAAAAAAACCTTTGATTTGCGGCGGCGGTGCCCGTGGAGGTGCCGATCTCAGAAGGCTGTGAGCACCGGAGCCCATCCACGCTTGGGTGGTCAGCGGGGGTCACGAACCCTTTGATTTGTTCAGTGGTTGTCTCAATTGGTTTATGAACACTTCGATATGTTACTCCTTTTGTGTTTACTACTTTGAGATGACATATGTTACTCCTTCTGTGTTTACGAACATTTTGAAATGAACCCTTTCTTACTCCTTTTCTGGTTATGAACACTTTGAAATGTTAATCCTTCATACTTTTCGTGAAAATATTTACACCATTTTTGAAAAGTTACTCCTTTTGTGTAACAATTTTTGGCATAAGATTTATACTTTTTCTTCCAACTTACACCTTTTGTGAAAGCCCAACTTAAAGCTATTTCGGAAGTCACTTATACCTTTTGTGGAAAAAAAAAAATCATCAAATTTACACATTTTGCTTAAACTTACACCTTTTTCTGAAAATACTCACACCATTTTTGAAAAGTTACTCCTTTTGTGTAAGAATTTTTGGCATAACATTTATACTTTTGTGCTTATATTATCTTTCACAAAAGGTGTAAGTTTGAAGAAAAAGTATAAATCTTATGACAAAAATTATTTCACAAAAGGAGTAACTTTTCAAAAAAAATATAAGCACTTCCACGAAAAGGTATAAGCTTAAGCAAAAGGTGTAAATTTGATGAATTTATTTTTTCACAAAAGGTATAAATGACTTCCGAAAAAGCTTTAAGTTGGGCTTCCACAAAAGGTGTAAGTTCGAAGCAAAAGGTATAAATGTTATGCCAAAAATTCTTACACAAAAGGAGTAAATTTTCAAAAAAAAATATAAGCACTTCCACGAAAAGGTATAAGCTTAAGCAAAAAGTGTAAATTTGATGAATTTATTTTTTCACAAAAGGTATAAGTGACTTCCGAAAAAGCTTTAAGTTGGGCTTCCACAAAAGGTGTAAGTTCGAAGCAAAAGGTATAAATGTTATGCCAAAAATTCTTACACAAAAGGAGTAACTTTTCAAAAAAAATATAAGCACTTCCACGAAAAGGTATAAGCTTAAGCAAAAGGTGTAAATTTTTTGAATTTATTTTTTCACAAAAGGTATAAGTGACTTCCGAAAAAGCTTTAAGTTGAGCTTCCACAAAAGGTGTAAGTTCGAAGCAAAAGGTATAAATGTTATGCCAAAAATTCTTACACAAAAGGAGTAACTTTTCAAAAAAAATATAAGCACTTCCACGAAAAGGTATAAGCTGAAGCAAAAGGTGTAAATTTGATGAATTTATTTTTTCACAAAAGGTATAAGTGACTTCCGAAAAAGCTTTAAGTTGGGCTTCCAAAAAAGGTGTAAGTTCGAAACAAAAGGTATAAATGTTATGCCAAAAATTCTTACATAATAGAAGTAAATTTTCAAAAAAATTATAAGCACTTCCACGAAAAGGTGTAAATTTGATGAATTTATTTTTTCACAAAAGGTATAAGTGACTTCCGAAAAAGCTTTAAGTTGGGCTTCCACAAAAGGTGTAAGTCAGAAGAAAAGGTATAAATGTTATGCCGAAAATTCTTACACAAAAGGAGTAACTTTTCAGAAATAGTATAACCACTTCCACGAAAAGGTGTAACCTTAAGCGAAATGTGTAAATTTGATGAATTTTTTTTTTCACAAAAGGTATAAGTGACTTCCAAAAAACCTTTAAGTTGGCCTTTCACAAACGGTGTAAGTTCGAAAAAAAATTATAAATCTTATGCAACAAAGAGAAGTAAGTAACTTCGCAGAACGTGTAAGTTCCGTTTTTTCCCCCGAAAACCTGTAAGTTCCTAAAATCCAATCACACTGTATTTGTCTTGTTCAGATAATGGCAATATGAGAGAGAAGGGCGTTTCGGAGGGCTTGGCCTTTCTCCCAGTAGAAGTCCGTTTCAGAGAAGACGAGTCTGAGAGGGCTTGGAATAGCGAGTCCCAGTCCAAATCCAACCAAGTATGTCAATGTAAAAGAGAACCGTTTTTAATATAGAGCAACGGACAGACAGAGAGAGAGAGAGAGAGATAGACTGAGATCAACAGACATAAAGACCTAGATGGACACTGATCGACAGAGGGACCGAAATCGACAGAGATCGACAGAGAAGAGACCCACATGGACACAGACAGACTAAGATCGCTGGAGACAGGCCGAGACAAACAGGGATCGACAGAGAGAGACCAAGATCGATAGCCAATCTTTCAAAAAACCTTTGATTTGCGGAGGCGGTGCCCGTGGTGGTGCCGATCTCAGAAGGCTGTGAGCACCGGAGCCCACCGACGCTTGGGTGGTCAGCGGGGGTCACGAACCCTTTGATTTGTTCAGCGGTTGTCTCAATTCGTTTATGAACACTTCGATATGTTACTCCTTTTGTGTTTACTACTTTGAGATGAACATATGTTACTCCTTCTGTGTTTACGAACATTTTGAAATGAACCCTTTCTTACTCCTTTTCTGGTTATGAACACTGTGAAATGTTACTCCTTCATACTTTTCGTGAAAATATTTACACCATTTTTGAAAAGTTACTCCTTTTGTGTAAGAAATTTTGGCAGAAGATTTATACTTTTTCTTCCAACTTAGACCTTTTGTGAAAGCCCAACTTAAAGCTATTTCGGAAGTCACTTATACCTTTTGTGAAAAAAAAAAATCATCAAAGTTACACCTTTTGCTTAAGCTTACATCTTTTTCTGAAAATACTCCCACCATTTTTGAAAAGTTACTCCTTTTGTGTAAGAATTTTTGGCATCACATTTATACTTTTGTGCTTATATACTCTTTCACAAAAAGGTGTAAGTTTGAAGAAAAAGTATAAATCTTATGACAAAATTATTTCACAAAAGGAGTAACTTTTCAAAAAAAATATAAGCACTTTCATGAAAAGGTATAAGCCTAAGCAAAAGGTGTAAATTTGATGAATTTATTTTTTCACAAAAGGTATAAGTGACTTCCGAAAAAGCTTTAAGTTGGGCTTCCACAAAAGGTGTAAGTTCGAAGCAAAAGGTATAAATGTTATGCCAAAAATTCTTACACAAAAGGAGTAAATTTTCAAAAAAAATATAAGTACTTCCACGAAAATGTATAAGCTTAAGCAAAAGCAAAATGTGTAAATTTGATGAATTTATTTTTTCACAAAAGCTATAAGTGACTTCCGAAAAAGCTTTAAGTTGGGCTTCCACAAAAGGTGTAAGTTCGAAGCAAAAGGTATAAATGTTATGCCAAAAATTCTTACACAAAAGGAGTAACTTTTCAAAAAAAACATAAGCACTTCCATGAAAAGGTATAAGCTTAAGCAAAAGGTGTAAATTTGAGGAATTTATTTTTTCACAAAAGGTATAAGTGACTTCCGAAAAAGCTTTTAGTTGGGCTTCCACAAAAGGTGTAAGTTCGAAGCAAAAGGTATAAATGTTATGCCTAAAAATTCTTACACAAAAGGAGTAAATTTTCAAAAAAAATATAAGCACTTCCACGAAAAGGTATAAGTGACTTCCGAAAAAGCTTTAAGTTGGGCTTCCACAAAAGGTGTAAGTTCGAAGCAAAAGGTATAAATGTTATGCCAAAAATTCTTGCACAAAAGGAGTAACTTTTCAAAAAAAATATAAGCACTTCCACGAAAAGGTATAAGCTGAAGCAAAATGTGTAAATTTGATGAATTTGTTTTTTCACAAAAGGTATAAGTGACTTTCGAAAAAGCTTTAAGTTGGACTTCCACAAAAGGTGTAAGTCAGTAGAAAAGGTATAAATGTTATGCCGAAAATTCTTACACAAAAGGAGTAACTTTTCAAAAATAGTGTAACCACTTCCACGAAAAGGTGTAACCTTAAGCGAAATGTGTAAATTTGATGAATTTTTTTTGTCACAAAAGGTATAATTGACTTCCAAAAAAGCTTTAAGTTGGCCTTTCACAAACGGTGTAAGTTCGAAGAAAAAGTATAAATCTTATGACACAAAGAGATGTAAGTAACTTCGCAAAACGTGTAAGTTCCTTTTTTTCCGCCGAAAACCTGTAAGTTCCTAAAATCCAATTACACTGTATTTGTCTTGTTCGGATAATGGCAATATGAGAGAGAAGAGCGTTTCGGAGGGCTTGGCCTTTCTCCCAGTAGAACTCCGTTTCAGAGAAGACGAGTCTGGGAGGGCTTGGAATAGCGACTCCTAGTCGAAATCCAACCAAGTATGTCAATGTAAAAGAGAACCGTTTTTAATATAGAGCAACGGACAGATAGAGAGAGAGAGAGAGAGAGAGAGAGATAGACTGAGATCAACAGACATAAAGACCTAGATGGACACTGATCGACAGAGGGACCGAAATCGACAGAGATCGACAGAGAAGAGACCCACATGGACATAGACAGACCAAGATCGCTTGATACAGGCCGAGATAAACAAGGATCGACAGAGAGAGACCAAGATCGATAGCCAATCTTTCAAAAAACCTTTGATTTGCAACGGCGGTGCCCGTGGTGGTGCCGATCTCAGAAGACTGTGAGCACCGGAGCCCACCGACGCTTGGGTGGTCAGCGGGGGTCACGAACCCTTTGATTTGTTCAGTGGTTTTCTCAATTTGTTTATCAACACTTCGATATGTTACTCCTTTTGTGTTTAGTACTTTGAGATGAACATATGTTACTCCTTCTGTGTTTACGAACATTTTGAAATGAACCCTTTGTTACTCCTTTTCTGGTTATGCACACTTTGAAATGTTACTCCTTCATACTTTTCGTGAAAATATTTACACCATTTTTGAAAAGTTACTCCTTTTGTGTAACAATTTTTGGCATAAGATTTATACTTTTTCTTCCAACTTACACCTTTTGTAAAAGCCCAACTTAAAGCTATTTCGGAAGTCACTTATACCTTTTGTGAAAAAAAAAAAATTCATCAAATTTACACCTTTTGCTTAAGCTTACACCTTTTTCTGAAAATACTCACACCATTTTTGAAAAGTTACTCCTTTTGTGTAAGAATTTTTGGCATAACATTTATACTTTTGTGCTTATATACTCTTTCACAAAAGGTGTAAGTTTGAAGAAAAAGTATAAATCTTATGACAAAAATTATTTCACAAAAGGAGTAACTTTTCAAAAAAATATAAACACTTCCACGAAAAGGTATAAGCTTAAGCAAAAGGTGTAAACTTGATGAATTTATTTTTTCACAAAAGGTATAAGTGACTTCCGAAAAAGCTTTTATTTGAGCTTCCACAAAAGGTGTAAGTTCGAAGCAAAAGGTATAAATGTTATGCCTAAAAATTCTTGCACAAAAGGAGTAACTTTTCAAAAAAAATATAAGCACTTCCACGAAAAGGTATAAGCTGAAGCAAAATGTGTAAATTGGATGAATTTATTTTTTCACAAAAGGTATAAGTGACTTCCGAAAAAGCTTTAATTGGGCTTCCACAAAAGGTGTAAGTCAGAAGAAAAGGTATAAATGTTATGCCGAAAATTCTTACACAAAAGGAGTAACTTTTCAGAAATAGTGTAACCACTTCCACGAAAAGGTGTAACCTTAAGCGAAATGTGTAAATTTGATGAATTTTTTTTTTTCACAAAAGGTATAACTGACTTCCAAAAAAGCTTTAAGTCGGGCTTTCACAAACGGTGTAAGTTCGAAGAAAAAGTATAAATCTTATGACACAAAGAGATGTAAGTAACTTCGCAAAACGTGTAAGTTCCTTTTTTTCCCCCGAAAACCTGTAAGTTCCTAAAATCCAATCACACTGTATTTGTCTTGTTCAGATAATGGCAATATGAGAGAGAAGGGCGTTTCGGAGGGCTTGGCCTTTCTCCCAGTAGAACTCCGTTTCAGAGAAGACGAGTCTGGGAGGGCTTGAAATAGCGACTCCCAGTCCAAATCCAACCAAGTATGTCAATGTAAAAATGAACCGTTTTTAATATAGAGCAACGGACAGACAGAGAGAGAGAGAGAGAGAGAGAGAGAGAGAGAGATAGACTGAGATCAACAGACATAAAGACCTAGATGGACACTGATCGACAGAGGGACCGAAATCGACAGAGATCGACAGAGGGACCGAAATCGACAGAGATCGACAGAGGGATCGAAATCGACAGAGATCGACAGAGAAGAGACCCACATGGACACAGACAGACCAAAATCGCTGGAGACAGGTCGAGATAAACAGGGATCGACAGAGAGAGACCAAGATCGATAGCCAATCTTTCAAAAAACCTTTGATTTGCGGCGGCGGTGCCCGTGGTGGTGCCGATCTCAGAAGGCTGTGAGCACCGGAGCCCACCGACGCTTGGGTGGTCAGCAGGGGTCACGAACCCTTTGATTTGTTCAGTGGTCGTCTCAATTGGTTTATGAACACTTCGAAATGTTACTCCTTTTGTGTTTACTACTTTGAGATGAACATATGTTACTCCTTCTGTGTTTACGAACCTACATGAAATGAACCCTTTCTTACTCCTTTTCTGGTTATGAACACTTTGAAATTTTACTCCTTCATACTTTTCGTGAAAATATTTTCACCATTTTTGAAAAGTTACTCCTTTTGTGTAAAAAATTTTGGCATAAGATTTATACTTTTTCTTCCAACTTACACCTTTTGTGAAAGCCCAACTTAAAACTATTTCGGAAGTCACTTATACCTTTTGTGAAAAAAAAAATTCATCAACTTTACACCTTTTGCTTAAGCTTACACCTTTTTCAAAAAAAAAATATAAGCACTTCCACGAAAAGGTATAAGTGACTTCCGAAAAAGCTTTAAGTTGGGCTTCCACAAAAGGTGTAAGTTCGAAGCAAAAGGTATAAATGTTATGCGAAAAATTCTTACACAAAAGGAGTAAATTTTCAAAAAAAATATAAGCACTTCCACGAAAAGGTATAAGCTTAAGCAAAAGGTGTAAATTTGATGAATTTATTTTTTCACGAAAAGGTATAAGTGACTTTCGAAAAAGCTTTAAGTTGGGCTTCCACAAAAGGTGTAAGTTCGAAGTAAAAGGTATAAATGTTATGCCAAAAATTCTTACACAAAAGGAGTAACTTTTCAAAAAAAATATAAGCACTTCCACGAAATGGTATAAGTGACTTCCAAAAAAGCTTTAAGTTGGACTTCCACAAAAGGTGTAAGTTCGAAGCAAAAGGTATAAATGTTATGCCAAAAATTCTTACACAAAAGGAGTAACTTTTCAAAAAAAATATAAGCACTTCCACGAAATGGTATAAGCTTAAGCAAAAGGTGTAAATTTGACGAATTTATTTTTTCACAAAAGGTATAAGTGACTTCCGAAAAAGCTTTAAGTTGGGCTTCCACAAAAGGTGTAAGTTCGACGAAAATGTATAACCTTAAGCAAAATGTGTAACCACTTCCACGAAAAGGTGTAACCTTAAGCAAAATGTGTAAGTTTTCGTTTGTTTACACCTTTGGTAAGTCAACTCACAAAAGGAGTAAGTGTTCATAAAAGGTGTAAATGATTTCACAGAAGGCGTAAGTTTTCAGAAAAAAGGTGTAAGTTTTCAGAAATCCGTGACGCCTTTTTCTAAAATTGCTTACACCTTTTGTGAAAACTTATACATTTTTTGTGACCATTTACACCTTTAGTCATATAATATATTATTTTATTAATTTACCTGGAAAGTAACCTGCTTAGCCGGTCACCAATTACACAAATTTCAAATAAGTTGATATAACCCAATACATACAAATGTGTAAATGCAAAATAGAAGGGTGTAAGTGCCTTGTATACCATATGCAAGGCACACTTAAGAAAAGTCCAAAAGTTTATAACAAATTTTATATATCAATCCACAAAAAAATTATATTAAATTACAAAAAGTCTATTTATATTCAGAAGAAAAAAAAATCAGAGAGTTACAATTTCACATCAAATGTATATACTTAATTTGTGAAACCACTCTCTGAATGATTCTTGGCCTTCAATTTAAATTCGGAATAGATTTCTTATTGATAGAATTTTATATAAAATTATGTGACTGGATAGAAACGTTTTTTCATTTAAATACATAACACTCATCATTTTAATTATAATATACAAATATAATATTATTACATTATTTAAACAAACTATGTATAAAATTTCCGATGGTTATTCGGACGGTCTCCAGTCCAGATCTAAGATAGTCTAATCCAGTTCGGTCCATTGGGCCCACTTTTGAATCATTTTTCAATAATCTGAACCATTCACATTTTATGGTTTATTAAGTATATTATTCTTATAGAAATCACGTCAATTGGATAACAGATACTATATATTCGGATCACTTTTGTCCTGAAAAAAATAGACAGTCAGAAAATAAATGGTTCATAAAAAAGTGATCCGAAAACATAGTATCTATTATCCAATCGAAGTGATTTTTTACAGGGATAATTTACTTAACAAATCCTAAAATATTAGCGATTCGGATTATCAAAAATAAGCCCAAAAGTGGGCCCAATGAACTGGACTACTCTCCAGTCCAGATAGTGGACTGGAAGAGACCCCAACCTTTGCGAAAAATATGAAATTAAAAGTCAAGTGTTTTGGATCTAATCTTCTAATTTTGATTTTTTTTTTTTTTTTTCAATTATCTCTCAAAATTTAAAATGGAAAGGACTTGGGCTTATAATGTACTTTATCTGTAAAAATATAGGGGAAATTGCTGTACAAAGAATGTTTCAAAAATTAATTACAAAGTTATGGAGAAGTATATGAATTTACTTTTTAATATATGTATAGTTTATCATTAATTTAAAAATAATTTTTTAAACCCCACTGGAATGAAATTTTTCCAAAAATATTTGTGTTATTATATAAAGTTTACATCTCACTCAGTGTAGATACGCGTTTTTTTTTTTTTTTTAATTTCTAAAAATGCCCATAAGAAAGAATAGTTACATACAAGAACGGCTAGTAATGTTCTAGATTACAATTTTTTATTAAATGAAAAAAAAATTTAAAAAAAAAAAAAAAAAACTCGCAACTACCATACAAGATCATTCCATTACGGAAAATTTTATTTTACAAACTCTCATATGTATCTTTAGTTATGTCATTTTTTTCTTTAATTATGACTAATTTTTTCTTTAATTATAACATTATTTTGAGATATTTGATTATGACTTTTTTATATCTGGCTATGAATTTTTTTTTTAGTTATAACTCAAAAATTATAGAATTATATTATTTCCTTCTATAATTATAAAGTACGTATAATACACATACCAGTGTGCTTACCTTTCAAATATATATAATTTGAATTTTACAAGTCAGATGATGGAGCACTCATTAAAGAAATTTCTCCACTTAAATTCTATATCATATGCATTATGTTACATATTTTAATAGTATATAATATGTATTTTATGATATATGTTATATAATTTTTTGATAAAGTTACGATCATTTATAATTTAAAAATAAAATTACACATTTTTGTGATAATATTACATATTTTTGTAGCAATGTTACGCATTTTTATATTCCCACAAAATGCATGATTTCATTTTTAATACAAAAAAAATACATAATAAACGTGCATATGGTATACACTCATGTTAGGATCTCAACATAATAGAACTTGAGAGGTCCGTCAGGTCCAACACGGGTCTCGTTTCGATGCAATGTATAATGTCCACAAAAAATTTAGAGTGATCTGATAATCGTAACATTTTCATTTTATCGCATTTGTCTCTAAAAAAACGAATGGTCTATTTCAAATATGTATTTGTTGTTCATTTTTTTTTTTTTTTTCTAGACTAATATGATAAAATAAAAAGTAACAATTATCGGATCGCTCTACATTTTTTTTCATGGATAATATATATTGTGAATCCTACAAAATAAACGATTCAAGTTCTATCATTTTTTTTCACCCAAAAAAACAGTTCTGTCATTTTAAAATCTCTAACATCAGTGAAGCTGAATTCCTATAACAATTCCCCTTTTGTGTATGCACTTTGGTTGTTGATACATGAACTGAAGAACTTTTAATGCTTTTTGAGTTTTGCTATGCTTTAAAAGCTGTCTTGGTAGTTGATGGATTCTTGACCAGACAGTCTAAAGTTGAATAAAATCGTTATATAAATCTCCATCCATATACGTATTACTTGCATTGTTCTATTAAGACCTTGAACAAAAACCCAAATGGCCTCACTAGTCTACTATGAAGACCTATCAGTACTTATATGCCTTCTCTTCCTTTTCTTCCTATCCATCACTGTTGATGATGTGCTTCCATGGAACTGGCCTCTTTTTGGGATGCTACCGACTCTTCTCTGCCATGTGCACCAGATCCACGACTGGGCCACCAGAGGTCTATGCCAAGCCGGAGGTACTTTTCTATTCAAAGGCCCATTTTTTGCTAACGTGAACATGTTGGTAACTGTCGATCCTTCCAACGTGCACTACATAATGAATTCCAACCTCTTGAATTTCCCAAAGGGTCCTCAGTTTCTCAAGATTTTTGACGTTTTTGGAAACACGTTTATTAAAGAGAAAATGAATTGTATTCAACTTAATCAAAATATCTTTCATTACAGAGGTATTTATAGACAACCATTAGTAACTCTATAAACTAGTTAACTAACTAACTAAGGTAAGGTTAACATAACAACTTCCTAACTAATCAACCACTATATGTAAACACGTGCACTTTACTAACATAAACTGTAACAGATTTGGTGAGAAATAACTGTGGCTTCAACTGTATGTAGCTATGGCTTTGACTGTAGCTTCTGTAGCTCTGTCATTGGGAATGGCTTTGACTATAGCTTCTGTAGCTCTGTAGCTCTGTAGCTTCTGTAGCTCTGCCATCACATGAGCTGGAAGCTCTTCTGCAAATACATTATCAGGCCCCCTCAAGCGAATGGAAGAGGGAAGAACCATAAGCTTGGACTGAAGATAGTTAAAGCGGGAAATAGACAAAAGCTTGGTGAAAATATCTGTCACCTGATCAGAAGTAAGGATATGACAAATGGTGAGTTGTTTAGCAGCTACCCTTTCTCGGACATAGTGATAATCGACTTCAATATGTTTTGTTCTGGCATCAAAAACAGGATTAGAAGACAGAGAGATAGCAGAAATATTATCACACCACAATGTAGGAGAAGAAGAAGGACAATGCAGATCAGAGAGAAGCATTCCCAGCCAGCTTAACTCAGCAGCAATGTGAGCTAACGCCCTATACTCAGCCTCAGTGGAGGATCTAGCCACAGTAGGCTGCTTTTTAACAGACCATGATACTAGATTTGGACCAAGAAAAACACAGAAACCAGTAGTGGACCTTCTATCCATAGAATTACCAGCCCAATCAGAGTCTGAAAAAGCATGTAGTGTAAGAGGACCAGGACTGAACTGAAGACCATAACCAAGGGTACCTTTGAGATATCTGAGAAGCCTTTTTACCATAGCAAAATGGTGAACAAGTGGTTGATGCATAAACTAACAGGCAAAATTGACAACAAATGCAAGATCCGGTCTGGTGATGGTGAGATATTGAAGACCTCCAACAATACTTCGGTAGAGAGAGGGATTGGAACAAGGCAAATTATCATTGGGAGAAGAGGAAGTAGATTTAATAGCCATGGGGGAAGAGTAGGGCTTGCATTCAGCCATACCAGCTTTAACAAGCAACTCAGAAGCATACTTGTGCTGAGATAAGAAATAGCCCATAGAAGAAGAGGACACTGAAATGCCAAGGAAATAATTAAGCAAGCCAAGCTCCTTCATAGCAAAGGCACCATGCATTTGATGAATCAAAGTAGTTATATAAGAAGTATCACTACCAGTTAACAAGATATCATTAACATATATGAGAAGAACAGTAATAGAAGCTGCAGTCTTCTTGACAAACAAGGATGAGTCACAATGACTAGAAATAAAACCACAAGACAGTAAAAAGGAAGAAAAGGTAGAAAACCATGCTCGGGGAGCCTGTTTGAGACCGTAAAGAGCTTTATGCAATTTGCAGACCAAGGTAGGATGAGAAGCATCAATGAAGCCTTGAGGTTGTTGCATATAAACTTCCTCTTCTAAGACGCCATGCAAGAATGCATTGGATATATCAAGCTGCCTAATAGGCCACTGAAAATGAAGAGCTAATGACAAAAGAACTCGAACTATAGGCTGCTTTGCAATAGGACTGAAGGTCTCATGATAATCAATGCCCTCAGTTTGAAGAAAACCTTTGGCTACTAACCTAGCCTTATATCTAGCAATAGAACCATCTACATTTCTCTTGAGTCTATACACCCATTTGCAGCCAATAGCCAGATTGCCTTGAGGTAAAGGCACAAGAGACCAAGTGCCTTGTCTTTGCAAAGCTTGAAATTCATCTAGCATAGCTGCTTGCCATTGAGGAGATACAGCAGCAGCTTGAAAAGTATCAGGTTCAGTAGGAGTAGAAGAAGAAGTGAGAAGGCAGCCAACTGAGAGAGATTTAGACTTAGACCTGGTTAGCATGGGATGAGCATTTGAAGTAGAAGAAGAAAAAGGTAAATCAATGGAGATTGAAGAAATGGGAATTGGTGGAACAGAACCAGCAACTTCAACAGCACCAGTAACAGCAACTTCAACTTGTGCAGGACTAGAAGTGGTTGACAGATGAGAACCAGACAGAACTGGAGCAGAGGAAACAGGACTAATAGCAGGGATAGAAGAAACTGTAGAAGGATTAACAGAACATGAAGCAATTGAACCAGTGGCAGGCTAAAAGAAATTCTGCAGCTGAGAAAGAGAAAGAGGGACAGACTGAGCAGAAGACATAGACTGGAACTGAAATGGAAAATGAGACTCATCAAAAATAACATGCCTAGAAATAAAAATATGGCCAGTAGTAACATCAAGACATCTGTATCCTTTGGTAGAAGGAACATAACCAATGAAGACACAAGGTATAGATCTAGGCTGAAGTTTGTGACTTGTGTAAAGTCTAATCCAAGGAAAACACCTACAACCGAAAACTTTAAGGAAAGAGTAATCAGGTGAGTGATGAAACAAAGTTTGAAAAGGAGTAAGATTATTGAGTTTGGAAGTGGGAAGTCTGTTAATCAAAAAGACTGAGGTGGCAAGAGCATCAAACCAATAGGACAAAGGAAGAGCAGACTGATGCATTAGGGCAATAGTAGTTTCAATTAAGTGCCTATGCTTCCTCTCAGCTACTCCATTCTGAGCAGGAGTATGAGGACAACTAAGTTGATGCTCAATGCCCTTATCTTTTAAAAATTGCTGAAATTTATTTGCTAAATATTCTCCCCCCCCCCCCCTCTCCCCAATTATCACTTCTAAGTACTTGAAGTTTAGTGGTAAATTGAGTCTCAACAAAGGCCTTGAACTCAACAAACTTAGAGAATACTTCACTTTTGTAGGTAAGAGGAAACATCCAAGTAAATTTACTGTAATCATCAATGAAAAGAACATAGTACTTAAAATGGGAAACAGATGCATTAAAGGGTCCCCATACATCAGAATGAATAAGAGCCAATGGCTGATTTACAGTGGAATTGGAAAGATGAAATGGCAACCTATGACTCTTAGAAACACAGCAATGTATGCACAGCTTATTGTCATTAGAACTAGGTACATTAGTAGGTAACAAATTTTGAGATACAAGCAATTGCAACTTATTACTAGAAGGATGACCTAATCTACTATGCTAAGTGTTCTTGCTGCAGGGAGAAGTAGTGGAAGATTTGAAGCAAGTTGGGGAAGAAGTTCCAGGAACAACAGATGAAGCTGAGAGAGAGTAAAAACCAGCTGAGTGAGGACGTTTATGAAGAATTTGCTTGGAAAACTTGTCCTGTATAATAAAACAATCAGCATCAAAAGTAATGGTGCAGTTGTTGTCTTTTATGAATTGATGAACTGACAAAAGATTGGTAGAAATGGAAGGAACATAAAGCAAATTATGAAGATGGAAAGAAGTACTTGGTGTAGGAAGCAAACCATTTCCAGTGTGATGAATTGGCAGAGTAGAACCATCTCCTATAGTGACATGGTCAGAACCTTGATAAGGCTGAAAATGAGTGAAATTATTAAGATCATTGGTGAAATGATTTGTGGCTCCAGAATCTAAGAACCAATTTGAACCAGAGACAGATGCAGCAGAGGCAGACTGATATTCTGGAGTAATAGAAGTTGTTGAAAAAGAGGCAACATAGTCTTTAGACTGTGATCCTCTTCCTTGTGAAGAAGAGAAGTAAAAAGCTTGATCCATTCTGTGCCAGCAATCCATAGCTGAGTGGTTTGATTTACCACAAATTTGACAAATTAGTCCATGTTGGTCTGAAGGATGCAAAAATGAAGATGATGAAGTAGACCTGCCTCCACCTCTATAGGTGTTACCTTGTCCTCCACCTCTATAAGTGTTTTTATAAAATCTGCCTGAATTTCCTGAATTGTTACCTTTATATCCTCCTCTGATGTAACCTCTAGAACTGCCTCTAGAATGAGTTCTGGTAGCAGCATAAGCAAATGGAAGATTTGATGTGTGAGCTTGTTTAAGAAAGCCTTCAATATGAATGGATTCAGAACATAATAAGGAAGATAAGGCAGTAATAGAGATAGGCTCAGATCTGGTACGAATGGATGTTTTAAAAGCATTATACTCATCAGGTAGGCCATTTAGAGTAAGTAAAACCATATATTCATCATGAATTGGTGAGCCAGGAAGACTTAGGTGATCAGCAATAGTCTTGATTTGACAGAGATAGTCCTCCATTGTTGAATTCTTCTTGGTAAGATGACTAAGCTTAGTTTTTAATTGATGTACATGTGATCTGGACAAGGAGGTGAATCTTGTAGCCAATGTAGTCCATACTTCATGACTAGTGATACAATGGAGAACATATGTGAATATGGACGAAGATAATGTAGCAATAAGACAACTAAGTAAATGTGCATCAACAGTGATCCATTCTGTGTATTCTGGATTCACTACAGCATTATGACTCTCATCAAGAACTATGGAATGAGGACAGATCTTTGATCCATCAACAAATCCAATTAAATTTGTAGCTCATAATATGTTTTGGAATTGACTTTTCCATATCAGATAATTTGTGGACTCAAGTTTTGTTAGAACAAACGAATTCAGATTAGAGATGAGCAGAGTGAGATTTGAAGGTAAAGAAGAACTGGTAGTTATACCAGATGAAGAAGCTGCCATTGTTGTTGATCTTGCTTGAAGATCTGCCATTGTTGATCCTTGATGAGGATTCACCATTGTGATCTTGAAGATGAGGCTTTGATGCTCGCAAGAGCTATAGTTGCTCTAATACCATAAAGAGAAAATGAATTGTATTCAACTTAATCAAAATATCTTTCATTACAGAGGTATTTATAGACAACCATTAGTAACTCTATGAAATAGTTAACTAACTAACTAAGGTAAGGTTAACATAACAACTTCCTAACTAATCAACCACTATATGTAAACACGTGCACTTTACTAACATCAGCTGTAACAGATTTGGTGAGAAATAACTGTGGCTTCAACTGTATGTAGCTATGGCTTTGACTGTAGCTTCTGTAGCTCTGTCATTGGGAATGGCTTTGACTGTAGCTTCTGTAGCTCTGTAGCTCCTGTAGCTCTGCCATCACATGAGCTGGAAGCTTCTTCTGCAAATACATTATCATTTATCAATTCTGATTCAGATATGTGGAGAAACCAAAGAAAACTTGCTCAATTACAACTCAGTCACCCCCGATTCCACCGGCTTTTGGTCAAGACCACCCAAGATAAGGTGGAGAAAGGACTTATCAAAGTTCTTGAACATGTCTCCAAACAAGGCCTAGTGGTGGACTTGCAAGACTTGTTCCAAAGGCTAAGATTTGACACCACTTGCATGCTTGTCATCGGCTATGACCCCCATTGCCTCTCCATCGACCTCCCTCATGTTCCCTTCGCCAAAGCCATGGATGATGTCGCGGAAGCTATCTTTATTCACCACGTAGTCCCTGCGAGCGTTTGGAAGTTCCAGAGGTGGGTAAGTATTGGACATGAGAAGAAATTGAGAAACGCTCGCAAAACCCTAGACCATATCATAGAGAAATATATTTCCATGAAGAGAGATGAACTTAGCAGAGTAATCAAATCGAATGATGAAGAAGAAGAAGGTGTTGATCTGTTAACATTGTATTTAAATGAAGAAGAGATAAAAAGTGACGATGAGTTCTTGAGAGACACCATTTTAAATTTCATGATTGCGGAGAGAGACACGACTAGCTCAGCTCTCACGTGGTTTCTTTGGCTCGTTTCAACTCACCCGGACTGAGAAGAAAAGATCAGAGAAGAACTCAAATCAAATATACCAACAAAAGAAGCTAACAAATGGAGATTATTCAACATAGAAGAGGTAAGCAAACTAGTTTATCTACACAGTGCAATATGTGAAGCATTAAGGCTATATCCACCAGTTCCATTCCAACACAAAAAGCCTCTAAAACCAGACACACTGCCAAGTGGGCATTGTGTTGATCCAAAAATGAAAATATTATTCTCTCTATATGCAATGGGGAGCATGAAATTCATATGGGGAGAGGATTGCTTGGAGTTTAAGCCGAAGAGATGGTTATCTGAGTGAGGAACGATCAAACACAAGCCATCTTACAAGTTCTTGGCGTTCAATGCAGGACCAAGGACTTGTTTGGGGAAAGAAGTTGCGTTCACTCAAATGAAGGCAATTTCGGCTGCAATAATCCATAACTATAACGTTAGAGTTGTTGAAGGACACCTAGTGGTTCCTAATGCTTCTATCATTCTCTGTATGAAGCATGGCTTGACGGTTAAAGCTACCAAAAGATGGCCTTGAAATTAGTTTTAGTAGTAGTTTGGGGTATTTAAAAATTGTAGTAAGTATGCAATGATTAGAATTTGAATAAGTAAAAGGAATGCTTCAAAATAAATGTTGATTGTTGCTCTCTTTTAGCATCTTGCTTAATTGTTTAAAGTTGTAATTTCTTGTTCAATAAAAGATGACATTTGGGTTTATTCTTGTATATGTGGGGAAAAAAAATGTGAGAATGGTGATTATATGTGGTTGTGTTTTACTCACGTGCTTATGTTTTGATTTCTTTGTATGTAGAGAGGGGTACAATACCTATTTTCTTAAGACCTCCACTAAATAAATTATTTTCCTCCCTCTTTTCTTTGGACCCGAACATAATATTTAAAATACTCCTTTGTTTGAACCTTGTCTTTACCACAACTTTTCCTTTAGCAAACCTCCTCCTCTACCACCCCTAACTCCGGCCACTTTTAGCACTGCCTCTAGCGGCCCTCCCCAACCCTCGCCCTATCCCCTAACACGCTTTCGCACCTCCATCGTTGCCTAGTAGTAGCCCTTCCTCACCCCAGCTTTTCTTCAACCATTTTTCTATTTTGTATTTGAATTTTTTTGGAATAAACAAGACCAAGTGAACTTGATTTGTCTTGCCATGTTCCATTGAACAAACTAAGGAGTTGTTTGGGATGTTCTAAATTAGTGCACTTTTTGACTTTTTATAAAATATGAGTTGGGTTTAAAGTGATGTGGTAGAGAGGTGATGTGACTTAAATAGGATAGTGACTTTTTCACTTTTTAGCTTTTTTAAGGGACGTCAAACCTAGCCTAAGTTTGTTTGACTAGAAATGATTGAACAAATCAAATTTGTTCAGTTCAACCGATCGAACACCACGAAATTGATCAAGTTTGACTTTAGTAGTCTGTGTTAGCACCAGCCCACATGGAGGAGTCATTAAAGGGTGGCTCTCCAAGTTAAGAAGTAGGAGGGAAGATGGCAGGCCAACCCAATAACTCTTCTCTCTTAACTTGGTTTTCCCTCTCTTTTGTGTATAAATTGAGGTGAGGAGGAAGGCTGAGATAACACATACAAAACAGAGAGTGTAATCTGTGAGTAAGAGAGTTCTATAGAGAGGTGTGAGTTCTATAATCTCCATTCGGGATAATTCTATAGTGGATATCTTTCTCCGTAGACGTAGGCAATTCCTGAGCCACGTAAATCTCTTGTGTCTCCTTTTTCTATGTGTGTGATTGATTTCTAAGTATACCTTAATCCTAACAGTCTGAACATCCTTAAAATGTTCAACAAGGAAAGACCGAACAATATTAATTTGTTCGGCAAATCAAAACCAAACAACTCAATTTTTGTCAAAATCATATAAAATTCATCAAAATGATAACCAACTACACTCAAACATTTCTTGAACACCAAAATCTTATTTCTTTATATACAATAATCATATATACGTCTGAACTATGATATTTATTATTATTTTTTTTTTTTGTTATTATCTTTTTCATGTTCTATATGGCAGTTAATTTTCGAGGAAGAAAGGGGCTGGAAAAGGGAGTCATCGGTGAGAGAGAGGCTAGGCTTGCTGATGGAGTTGGAAGAGAGAGGAGGTAGCCGCAAGTAGTGATGGGTTGGTGGGATAGGGTTAAGGTTAGAATTTTATCGATTAGGGATGAGGATAAGGTTAGTATTTCCTATTAGAGTAATTTTGCAATAAAAAAATAAATAGAGAAAGTGAAAACCTAAGATAAAAAAATGGGAGCTATTAGCATCTCTCTTATATGAAGCATGGCTTGAGGGTGAAAATTTTGTTGAATGTTACCATTTCCTTGTGCTCTATTTGGTTCATCGGAATAACATGGAATGGAATAGAAATGTGATTTCTTAAGCCTTACTATGGTCAAAATGGTGAAAGATGATTATTTAATGGTAAAAGATGATTCCTTTAATTTGATATTATTTTTTAAATCTAATAAGAGTGAATATATTTTTGTTATGATCATTTCATTCTACTTCATTTCAGTTAATCAAACACTACCTAATAAATTTTTCTATATTTCTGTGATACACAATGTTACCTAATATATGTAGATTTTTAACTGGTACTAATTGTGCAATATAGTTGTGGAACAATTTGATCGTGCAAAAAATGAAGAAAAAAATATCCAAGTGATTGGTCATTTAAAAATTATCAAATTGAATTTTTATATTTTTAAATAAGGGTTTGGATTCTCTCAAATTGGCCATCCAACTTCTAATAAACGTTTGAGCTTGGTGGCTCCATTTTGGGACCGGCCTCGATAATCTGAACCATTTATTTTTTAGAACTTGTTGGGTAGAATATTTATATAAAAAATTATGCTAATAGACATTCATAGCTATATAATTTAATTACATTTGTTTAAAAAAAAATAGGAGATAAATATAATTTTTTGAATAACTATCTATTTTTTATAATATAACTGTGATTCAAACATATAGCTACCGATATTCGATCATCTTGATTTTTTTTTTTTTTAATAAATACTCTACTCAACGAATTTTAAAAAGTGAATGGTTCAGAATCAGATCCCCAAGGTCGGCTCCAAAATAAGTATACCAACCCAAACACTCTCTCAAATTAAGATGACCAAATTGAGAGAATTAATCCATACCCTTAAATAAAGATTTAACATCAAAAAAACAAAACAAATACACATGTTACTTAAAATAATTGAGATTCCAAATACATATTAATCTCTTAACTAATCATAAAATGTCACATTACTTAAATTGTAGGAACTTTAGCTTCTTATGTTGGAGGAAAATGTGAACAAGCAAACATTGAAGAACTCCGAAGTTGGAAGCATGCCTCTCAGACCCAACAAGATACAGTATAAAATATTAACCAAAATCACATAGTAAAGTCATTACCAAAGAATAGCCATAATTTATGTTGGTCTATTCACCAGTAAACTTTCCCCTTTAATCTAGCTTAATGTTTGTTTGTGTTAAAAAAATAAAAAAATAAAAAACTAATGAGGACAAATGGTGTTGAGTTTATGCAATGGAATGAAGATTTCCATTGTAATGGGGGAAGATTGTTTCTCTCTTGATCTTATTATTATTATTATTATTATTATTATTATTTGGGTTAATTATCCATAGGTCTTGTTATAAGGACCTGTGCACCATTAAGAGTTTGTTTGGCATGTGCTAAAATAGCACATGCTATTTCAATACATTATCTTATTTGGGTCAAATCATCTCTTTATCACATCACTTCAATCCCAACTCACATTTTACATTTTTTTTGTAAAAAGTTAAAAAGTATACTAATCTAGCAATTCCCAAACAATCCCTAACTCTCACAAGTGTTTGTATAGATCAAAAAGTCCCACAAGTGTTAGTGACATTTCTCTGCAACATTTTTTCAACTGACGCTAAAAACTAACCATTAGTAACACTTTTTTTTTATATATATAAATGCCGCTAAAATAATAATAAATAGAATTTGTGGTAACAATTAAAAGTAAATAGGACTTTTTGATACATAAAAAATTTAAGAAGATTTATTAATACACCTATCTTTCACTACAAGAAAAAGGGGCTATTGCAACGGTTCTTTTATGGCGTTTGTGAAAATGCCATTATAAATTAATGAAACACAACGTTTTGAAAACGTTGTCTCTGATATCAGTTAATCGGCATCGTATTGGGTCAAGTTATTGACCGTCCAAACCTCCGTCTCTTTTAACCCAGTCTCTCTCTTTCTCAGTCTCTTCCACAACTCAGTCTCCCTCTCTTCCAAAACCCTCGATTTGAAGCTCTTACTGTCACTTTCACTCTCATTCTCAAACAAACTCGCTCGCTTGATTGCAGATTTTGCATTTGATCTCTGTTATCTCACTCTCACACACTATAGTTTGCATTTCATCGATCTCTGTCGCTCGCAATCGAACTCTCTAGCTGTTCTTCATTGATCTCTGTCGCTCGAGGGCTTTGCTCTAGCTGTTTTTCATTGAACTCGAACTTGAACTCGAACTCAATCTGTTCTTCATCAAATCGCAAATCCAAAATCCATAATCGATCTCTCTTGATCTTATCTCAGGTACATTTTTCATTCTCTACTTTCTCATTGTCAAATCTGCTGATTAACTCTGTAATTTTTTCATTCTTTAGTTTAAAAAAAAAAAAAAAAAAAAAAAAAACTAGTTTATATAATTTGTGATGATCTTACTATTCTAGTTCTTTAGATTATTTATGATTTTAGCATTGCAATCTGTTTGGGGGGAAAACTAGTTAATATTCACTTGATCCCTGTCTTAAATTGGATGTTGTGTCTCATTGCTTACTCGACGACTTCTCTTCTGAATATTCTGCCAAGATGAATAAATTACTTGGTTTGCCTGAAAACAATGATGATTCTCCAAGGAATCAACCATGGATACAATGTTGTATACAATTTCGTTCTTCTAACCAGGCTGGTACTTCTTCAAGGAGTGGGCGCTATTATATATGTTGTACTGAACTTGTTCTAAAGTAGGCAATGCTACCAAGTTGTGTAGGCTTTTGTTAGTGTAGTCAATTTGTATGTATGTTGTGGTCACTAACTGGGGTTTTGATGGGGTTTCGACACAGAACAGGTTAGTGTATATTTTGTATCTATGATGGTCACAATTGGGTTTTGAATGGACCTAGAACAGTAGTACAGCTCAATGGATATATGTTTTGAAAAGTGCCTATGAAGTTCCATTTAGTTTCTGGAACTAGTTGTAATTAAATTTTCAGCTATTCTTGGATCCACTTAAATGGATACTCCAATTTAAGATGGTTTCTTGGTTATGCATAGCCTTGTTTGTTTCATTCTCTTTTTGAGGGCATACCTTTTTTTCCTTTAATTATAGGGATAGTGTCATATTTTTCTATCCATTTTGTTGCTTCCAGAAGTCGGGATATCTTCCATGAATGTTTTGTATGTTTCTCATGCTCCAGAGGATAAAAATAAGATTCTAATATTATTGCGAGCACTCTATACCAGCAGTTTTATAACCAATATCATAATTCAAGAACCTAAATTTATTTTGCAGGAAGAAATCAACTTCGCCTGTTGGATAAGATCTTCATGATCACCTTGCAACTAAAATTTTCATCTGTTTTTTTTTTTCGGCCCAAGTAACTTTACTCAACCCTAAAGATGCATCTTTCCCTGCAATTATAAGAATATCAATAGCTCTTTCTTGGGAAATTTAGAGAATCCAAAAAATTTGAATCAATAAACTTGTGAGGCCTATGAGAAATTTGAAATGGTTGGCTAAAGTAGTTGTTTTGAAGAAGATCACATGTTTGTACTTCTGGAATCTTTATCTCCAATTTGTTTTTGTCTTTCTGTTCTAAAACCATACCAATCATATGATTATATAAAAATCTCAAAACATTAAAGGTTGGGACCATCTAAGCTTGTTGGTGGATAGTCTAAGAAGTTGGATAGATCAATGTTGATAGTCCCATAGATTGTATCTTTGGTGGGAGTGGACCCTTTAATGATTGGCCCATTAGCTCATATACTTACAACTAGATTTGGACACATGTCAAAATCTAGACAACTAAATCACCATGAATCCACCTGATTTTTTGTTATATATAATATTTCACGATTTTTCGTGTTAGTTAAACTTAATCATTTTATGATGAGGATTTGGGTTACAGGTACTTTCAATTTATGTCATGTACTTATGATTGGTATTGCAACTACATGTATATGGGCAGTAGTGTATTTTTTTTTATTTATTTATTTATTTATTTATTTTTAATTGAGTGTCGTAACTAGTTTACGTGCATGTCAATTATTCTTAGAGTTTTGCAAGTAACAATCAGATAAATCTCTAATGACTCTTCAGGTGACTTGAATTCAAGACTTTAAATCTATCCTCAAGTCTTTATCACTTGATAATACGAATAGTAATATATAATAAAAATTACAATGACAGATCCATATATATTTTTATAAGTTGCGAAATCAAGATCGTCATCTAGTTATGGGGTTGCTTCAGAAACACTCCATATTTCTCTATGTGTCAACCATTGTAACTCCATTAAAAAAATATGGAGTATTAAAAAATTCATTTTAAGTAAGAAAATGATATTTGTATAAATATTGATATATATATATAGGCCTCTTTTGAGAAGATAAAAAAAAGTCAGCTTATTAGTTTATTAATTAAAAAGTCACAAAGAAAAAAAAAATAAAAAACTTTTAGTTTATTTTGGCATCTGTTGAGTACTTAATAGTTAAAGTTGCCAATTATTTGCAGGTTAATACAAATGCTGACGAGTCGATGAAGAAGTTTATTTTGGCATCTGTTGGGAAAAAAATGGAGAGAGTGGAAGGCTAGAGTTAAAAAAAATGGGATATATGTCATTCGACAATGATGTTGATAGGTTAACTCATCGACCTGAAAGAGTACATGAGCATCAATGGCGAAGCTTGGTCTATTATTGGGGCACTCGGAAGGCACAGGTATCATTTAATGTTGCTAGTTCAATGAATTATTTTTATTAAATTGTTTATTGAACCCTATTGTAATCTCATAAGATGAGTTTGTTAATTAATAAATTATCTTGTGTTTGTGTTCATATGTAATAGAAAAAAAAGTACGAAAAACAAAGAAATTCAAAATAAGAAGACATTAAATCACATAACTGGCAGAAAACCATTCTTAGTTATTTGAGTAGAGGTAAATAGTTTCTTTATATTTCAAATTGAAATTGTATATTTTGATTTTGTTATTTATTTTTAATTGTAATTATAGGAAACAAATAAGAAGAATGGAGTTCCTGTAACTCGCTTAGAGGTGTAGATGGTTGGGTACTCAAAGGATAACAAACCAAGTACTGATAAAGTTGCTGAGGTCATGGTATGTAGCTTGGTTGCTTGTTTCTCTTTCTCTCTCTCTCACACAACTATGATTGTTTTCATGATTCTCTTATCAGTTTTGATAATATAAATTTTATTGGTGGCTAATTAACTAATTAACAATTGCAGACACAAATGAAGGAGCTTAGGGCACAATCCAATGCTACAGATGAAGAGATTATTGTTGGAAACGGTTATAAAATTATGGGTAAAACCAGAATTTTTTCCTAAGTTTGGTCTATTTTTTAGGTGAGCCCCGTGCGTCGATTTACGCAGGTCAAAGTGATAACGCATTCTATGCCGCGTTGTGATTCACGTGGTATATTTGGTTGCTCAAAACCATTACCGAGTGAATGGGAAATTGAAGCCAAAGTGTGCTCCATGAAAATGAAGTTTTGGTGGAAAATCCTTAAAGGTTTGAATAAGGCTTGTCCCACATTGATTTGGTGGGAAGTTTTGAATGGGTTTATAAGGCATGGGTTTGGTACTTGGAGTGTGCCCCAAGGGGTACCCAAGTGTTCTAGAGTGAGAAGCTATGGGCAAAATGGGCTAGACCCATTGGACCCAAAAAATCACCACACGCGCCGCCGCCATCCGTCCGGCTGGGCGCGGGTACGTGGTGTGAAGTTGGGCTTGTTCGGCCCAATATTAATCTTTTTGGGCCAAAAACATTTTGAATTTAATTTTATTTTGTATAAAATAAAATCCATAATTCAAATTAAACCGGAAATAAACTGTTTTGGTTTTACTGTACATCCAAACAGGGCCGTTCCCGAAATAAACTAGTCTGGTTTTTACTGTACATCCAAACAGGGCCCTTCCCGTTTTTGTATCTGTTTAAATTATGAACCCAACAGATTCAAATCTATTTGAATTCAAAACCAACAGGTTTCATACCTGTTCAATTCAAAACCTACAGCCACCTTTACATCTATAAATAGGACAACCCTCATTTGGATTTTGTAACTCTAATTTTCGTCCTTCATAATTCTGCAAACATTCTCTTCATATTGCTGCATTATTTTCTTCTGTGAGAGAGTATAAACACTTAGTATGTTCGTTAGGCAAACAATTTGTAGTGCTGCTATTGTTTGTAGTAGATCATTTTCTCCTGGGAGATAGACGTCCAAATTCTGAAAGCACCGAGGAGAGGACGAATCTGTCTTAAGGACACAGTGTCAAACACTGGACTTGATCAGATTATTATCCGAAGAAATTAATCAAGTAAGTTGTTTAATTTATTATTCTGTTTTATTTGTTTATTTAATCAGATTTTAATTTTGTTTTTGTAACAAAATAAAATCTGTTTTTTCTTATTTATTTTTGTTTCGAGTTTGATTTTTGTAATCAAACAAATTCTCTCCTTTCTTTTATTTCTTTTATATTCTGGTTGTTGTTAAGTACACAACAGAATTTAATCTCTTTTTAAATACAGTGAAGATTGTCCTACAATCTTAAGACAGAACCATTTTTGGTATCTTCATTGTATTTAATTTTCTGTAATTTCATAAAGACATATTCTGGTTGGAAAAACAAATAGTGATTTATGCTATTTGACAGATAGTAGTAATATACTGTCTCTTTTCTTTGACAACTAGTAGTAACATACTGGTGTCATTAACAATTGCAGAATATTAATTTGTGTTACAGAAAATTATTGTGATATTTTATTTTTCTAGTTTTAGTAACAAGAAAATTAAAATTATTTTGTGTTATAATTTATTTTCTGGGTTTAGTAACTAGAAAATTAATTTTGTTAATCAATCATGTAACTTTGTGTTTCGGTTACAATCTGTACGTGACTTACGGTTTCGTTTGGAAGGTCACTTAAACCCTTTGTGAAAAGGTGTTAGTACTTGGAAGTATTTGATCCTGGAGTTAAATATTAGTTTTACAAACTAATTTCATTTCTATTACGGAAAAACCTTTATGGCAAGTTTATTTTCTTTATTGGTTTACTGATTTATTCTTTAAATCTGTGAATAGTTTCTGCACATGAGTGGGAAAATATATATATATATATATTCACAAGAACATCTCAATGTATATTTAATTAGTTTATTTATGGACTAATCAAACTGATTAAATGAAGATATGTTTTGTCATTTGTTTTAAAAGTTTAAAATTTAAAACGCGTTGAATTTTATTTATGGGTTTTTTATCTCATGATGAAAGTTAAGGGATCATGTATGATTAATTTATTTTGTTAATTCATTATTTTTTAGTTGATGCGTTTGATATGCATGTATTGATATCAACTCAAGTTATTTCTTTAAAAATAATGTCATGTGAGTTGGAATGATAAATTGTTATGTTGACTTTGGACATAAGCAGATTAATTTGAATATTTCTAATCAATTTTGAATGTGCGTTTAAACACCAGAGAAATTTAAACATGAAGATATATGTAGTTATATCGTTCCATTTAATTGGAAGTAAATTTAAGAAATTTTTTATTATTAGTTTGCTTTAAATTTGTGACATGAGATGTCATTAATTATTATTTTACTTGCGTTGTAGAATTTGTTAAACCATAAAACATTCTTTTAATATGGAAGTGTATCTCTTGTATTAGAAAAGATAATTTAGTTTTTCTTTTATCACAAATATTTTTTGTGACAGTGTTACTTATTCGTTAATGAGTTACAAGAAGTTATACAATCAAATAAGATTTTTGATTTGTTCGCTTCTTAGGCAAAATTTTGATGAGGATATGATTTTATCAAAACATTAATTCTGATTTGTGTAGTCATAATTATTTTGGATTTTTCATTTGAAATTTTTGAATCAAGCACATCATAGACAACAAGTGATGGATGTTATATTCTGATTTATATTAGAAGTGATAGGGGTGGTGAATATGATGCACCATTAAATGAATTTTGTGCACAACATGGCATTATTCACCAAACTACAGCCCCTTATTCTCCACAGCAAAATAGAATTGCTGAAAGAAAGAATAGAACCCTAAAAGAAATGATGAATGCCATGTTACTTAGTTCAGGCTTACCACAGAACTTGTGGGGGGAAGCAATATTGTCTGCTAATTATGTTCTTAACAAAATACCCCACAAGAAAACCAACAGCACTCCTTATGAATTGTGGAAAGGTCGACCACCTTCTTACAAATACTTAAAAGTGTGGGGGTGTTTGGCAAAAGTTGAAGTTCTTGTTCCTAAAAAGACTAAGATTGAACCAAAAATAGTAGATTGTGTGTTTATTGGTTATGCTCAGAATAGTAGTGCATATCGGTTTCTGACTTATAAATCAGAAATACCTGATATAAATATGAACGCTATTATAGAGTCAAGGAATGCTGTGTTTTTTAAACATGTCTATCCTTACAAGAAATGACACGAATTAAGTTCACAGAAAAGAACTTATGATTGTACACAAAGTCAAGAGACTAATGACAATCAAACACAAGAGACTAGTAATGGTCTCGACCAACAGAATTTAACTAATGATGAACCAAGAAGAAGTAAGAAAGCGAGAACATCAAAATCCTTTGGTCCAGATTTTCTGACATACCTGTTAGAAAATGAACCTCAAAGCTTTAAGGTAGCAATGACAGGTCCTGAAGCACCTTTGTGGAAAGAGGCTGTTAATAATGAAATTGAATCCATTATGCAAAATCATACTTAGGAATTGGTGGATCTTCCACCAAGTTCTAAACCTCTTGGATATAAATGGATATTCAAGAGAAAAATGAAAGCAGATGGTTCAATAGACAAGTATAAAGCCAGACTTGTAGTTAAAGGTTACAGACAAAAGAAAGGTTTGGACTATTTTGACACATATTCCCCTGTGACAAGAATAACATCCATTCACATGCTTATTTCTATAGCAACATTGTTTAATTTAGAAATACATCAAATGGATGTTAAAACTGCTTTCTTAAACGGTGATCTAAATGAAGAGATCTATATGGAGCAACCCAAAGGGTTTGTAGTGTCGGGGCAAGAAAAGAAAGTTTGTCGGCTTGTAAAATCCCTTTTATGGATTAAAACAAGCACCTAAGCAATGGCATGAAAAATTTGATCATGCAATGCTTACTAATGGGTTTAAGATAAACGAATGTGACAAATGCGTCTATGTTAAAAACACTGACCAAGGATATGTCATAGTTTGTCTTTATGTGGATGACATGCTTATCATTGGAAGCAGTCAAAACATGATCAAATCAACTAAGCAGATGCTTAACAAAAGATTTGATATGAAAGATATGAGGGTCGCAAATGTTATATTAGGAATGAAAATTACTAAAACATCTGACGGATATGCATTATCTCAATCTCATTATATTGAGAAAATTCTTGATAAATTTATTAAGGATGATTTAAATGTAACTAGAACACCTGTAGACTCCCAAATCATTGGAAGCCTAATGTACCTAATGAATTGTACTCGTCCTGATATAGCTTATGCTATTAGTAAATTGAGTAGGTACACTAGTAACCCCGGAGAAGACCATTGGAAAGCGATCATTCGGGTTCTTAGATATCTAAGATTCACTCGTGATCATGGTTTGAACTTTACTCGATATCCAGCAGTACTTGAAGGCTATTGTGATGCAAATTGGATATTGGATACAAAAGATTCAAAATCCACTAGTGGATATGTCTTGACTCTGGGAGGCGGTGTTGTTTCTTGGAAGTCCACAAAACAAACATGCATCGCACGATCCACAAAGGAATCCGAGTTCATTGCTTTAGACAAAGCAGGAGAATAAGCAGAATGGCTTCGTCACTTCTTAGAAGACATTCCAATGTGGCCAAAACTTGTGCCAGCTATTTGTATTCATTGTGATAGTCAATCTGCAATAGGCAGGGCACAGAATCTATGTATAACGGAAAGTCACGACATATTCGTCGTCGACATAATACCGTAAGTCAATTGTTGTCAAATGGAATAATCTCAATAGATTATATAAAATCTAAAGAGAATATTGCGGATCCGTTAACAAAAGGTTTGACAAAAGAGCTAGTGTATAGTTCATCGTAGGGAATGGGATTAAAGCCTATTACATAAGAGTCGTCATAATGGTAACCCTACTTATATGACTGGAGATCCCAATAACTAAGTTCAAAGGGACAACTAAGTTATGTATGGCTCGCCAAAAATCACCAAGGGCTTACAATTCCCTACCCATTCCTATGGTGAGAGTGATATCTGCAACATATGTTGTATGCAGGGGTATAAGGATAAGCTTTGCTTTTAATGATTACTTATATCTTGATTGAGGCATAAAATCAAGACGAGTATAAAGAGATACTCACAATAAGAATCACCTATATGAGTGTCAAACTGGGGCCGGTTCTATGAGAATGCAAAAGGCTAAATTCTCTAGAAACACTCATGCAAACCAGGCGCGTTCAAGGCCAAAATGAACACAACAGTGAGAACCACGATGTGTTAGAAGATATTTTGTGTGAAATCTATTGTCTTGGCTTACACAAACGGCTGAACAATTCAAGGCATCGCGTCCATTGGTTAGCCAGTAAGTCCGATAGGTTTTCACTAGGGAAGGTTCAAGGCCGAAAGCTACCTATCCTGATGCAAGATATTTTCGACTTATACTCTTTTGATAAAGTCTGCATATTGTTGCATTTCCGTTGTCATCAAATTCCATTCATGTGGGGGATTGTTGGAAATGGTTATAAAATTCTAGGTAAAACCAGAATTTTTTCCTAAGTTTGGTCTATTTTTTAGGTGGGGCCCCGTGCGTCAATTTACGCTAATCAAAATAATAACGCGTTCTATGCCGCGTTGTGATTCACGTGGTATATTTGGTTGCTCAAAACCATTACCGAGTGAATGGGAAATTGAAGCCAAAGTGTGCTCCATGGAAATGGAGTTTTGGTGGAAAATCCTTAAAGGTTTGAATAAGGCTTGTCCCACATTGATTTGGTGGGAAGTTTTGAATGGTTTTATAAGGCATGGGTTTGGTACTTGGGGTGTGCCCCAAGGGGTACCCAAGTGTTTTAGAGGGAGAGGTTATGGGCAAAATGGGCTAAACCCATTGGACCCAAAAAATCACCACACGCGCGCCGCCGCCGCCGTCCGTCCGGTCGAGCGGGCTGAGCTGGGCGCGGGTGCGTGGTGTGAGGTTGGGTTGGGCTTGTTTGGGCCAAAAACATTTTGAATTTAATTTTATTTTGTATAAAATAAAATCCATAATTCAAATTAAACCGAAAATAAACTGTTTTGGTTTTACTGTACATCCAAACAGGGCTCTTCCCCTTTTTGTATCTGTTTAAATTATGAACCCAACATATTCAAATCTGTTTGAATTCAAAACCAACAGGTTTCATACCTGTTCAATTCAAAACCTACAGCCACCTTTACATCTATAAATAGGACAACCCTCATTTGGATTTTGTAACTCTAATTTTCATCCTTCATAATTCTGCAAACATTCTCTTCATATTGCTGCATTATTTTCTTCTGTGAGAGAGTATAAACACTTAGTGTGTTCGTTAGGCAAACAATTTGTAGTGCTGCTATTGTTTGTAGTAGATCATTTTATCTTGGGAGATAGACGTCCAAATTTTGAAAGCACCGAGAAGAGGATGAATCTGTCTTAAGGACACAGTGTCAAACACTGGACTTGATCAGATTATTATCCGAAGAAATTAATCAAGTAAGTTGTTTAATTTATTATTCTGTTTTATTTGTTTATTTAATCAGATTTTAATTTTGTTTTTGTAACAAAATAAAATCTATTTTTTCTTATTTATTTTTGTTTCGAGTTTGATTTTTGTAATCAAACAAATTCTCTCCTTTCTTTTATTTCTTTTATATTCTAGTTGTTGTTAAATACACAACAGAATTTAATCTCTCTTTAAATACAATGAAGATTGTCCTACAATCTTAAGACAGAACCATTTTTGGTATCTTCATTGTATTTAATTTTCTGTAATTTCATAAAGACATATTCTGGTTGGAAAAACAAATAGTGATTTATGCTATTTGACAGATAGTAGTAATATACTGTCTCTTTTCTTCCTCGGTTTATCATCCAAACCATAGTTCCTTCCACACTTTTTTGGGTATTATTATAATTGGGAGTTGCTTTGTAGTTTTTGTCAGATGTTATCAAATCGTTGTTAGGTTCACTACAACAAAATGTACCTTCGGCGACCAAAATTGGAGACTAAACAAAATTTAGTCGCCAAAAGTTGTAGAATTGGCGACCAAAAAAATTTTTAGTCGGCAAAAGTAAAATATTTAGCTACTAAATTTTTTTAGTCGGGGTATATTGGTTATTGGCGACTAAAAAAAAATTAGTAACTAAAAATGCTAGAATTGGCGACAAAAAAGAAATTTAGTCGCCGTATATTAAGTTTTGGCTACTAAAACCGTTTAGTCGCCGAATGAAAAATAAAAAAATTATTTTTTACCTTTGGCGACCAAAATTTTGGTAGCCAAAAGTTTATTTTCAGCGACAAAAAGAAATTTAGTCGTCGTATATTGAGTTTTGGCTACTAAAACCATTTAGTCACCAAATGAAAAATAAAAAATTATATTTTACCTTTGGCGACCAAAATTTTGGGTAGCCAAAAGTTTATTTTCGATGACACAAAAGAAATTTAGTCGCCATATATTGAGTTTTGGCTACTAAAACCGTTTAGTCGCCGAATGGAAAATAAAAAATTATTTTTTACCTTTAGCGACTAAACTTTTGGTCGCCAAAAGTTTATTTTCAGCGACAAAAAAGAATTCAGGTTCATGCGATTCATTATGATACCAATTAGGGCTTTGGGCAAAGCCAAAGACTTCTACATTTGAATCATTACGGAGTGTGACCAAAGGGTTAGCTATGGCGGCGCGATGGGCATTCAATCGGGACCAATCCATAACTTGCCGAAAAGCTTCAGTGTGAGCTCTTCGTCGAGATCATCGTCTGCGGACAATGATGATCTGAAAAAGCTGATTAGGGTTGCATTGACGAGGAGATTGGGAGTTGATATGGATATGGATATGCAGAGGCGGTAGATGAAGCGGTCCATGGCGGCGGGGGGGGTGCCAAGGAGCTGTAGTGTTGGAATGGGGAAGATTGATACAGAGAAGCCTTGTGAGTTGTTATGGCTTTTCCATTTGGAGGTCTTTGAAATGACTTATTTGATGTGTAGAATATGTGTAAAAACCCAGAATTGGGGATAATTGTGTTAGTTTGAATCCTCTCCTAATTCCAACTCCCCATTCAGGTGAGACACGCTTAATCCACATTCTCTCTGTGTGTACACACATTATGTCTATGCGTGAACCTTTCGATTGATTATGATGATTTTGTTCTGTGTTCTGAACTCTAGGTTAAGTAAAACTTTGTAATCTATGAATTCTCTGAATGCTTTGTATAGTTTGGTAACAAGTCTCAATCTAAACCCCCTCGTCTTGTTCTACTTGATGAATTATTTGTCAACATTGCCGAGTCAATTGCTGCTGAGGTTAACCAAGCTTTGGGGTTTCTTCAAGATTTGGCATGTGGAGGAAATATTAAGCAGTTTCTAGCTATATGTTTGAATACATCAATTTTCTTTATTTTCTTCGCTTTTCCCTGTCATGCATATGCTTGCAAACCATTTGATTTGACCTCTAACTTGTTTGGATATTGTTGAAATTTGCTACTCCAAATTCTGGAACACTACACATGAGGATGCTTGGTTAAAACATGGAATTATTTACCATCTATTTTTCCCTTTACTGTCATAGTTTATTCTTTAAATCTGGTCTCTTCTCAACTTCTTACAACTGTATATATAGTCTGGAAAGCCCTGTTTATGTCATTTGGTATATTTTTCTTCTCTTTCATTTCCAAAATTTAATACTAATCATGCAAATTTATTTGCTTTAAACTATTTATCTCAGCTTAAGATTTATTTACCAAACTTGCAGTGTTTTCATGATGTTAAGATATCAATGTTATGTTTATAATTACAAGAGTGTCATCTTTAAATAACTGAATTGACCCGGGGAAATCCCTCCAGGCTTTACCAAGCTTGTGGGCTGCTGCTGTGATTGGAAGTTGGTGCAACTTTTTGACTGTCCTGTATATTGGTGAGACATCGTGTTATTTTCTGTGAAATTAGTATGTTATGAAATAATCTCTAGACCGGTTACTGGATGTGCACTTGATAGCATGCTTAAGCATTACAACCAGTTGGTGAAACCCTTAGAATATTTTGTATATGTTATGGGGGATGGGATCAAATTGGGGGGGAAAAATTATGTTTAAATAATTCAAAGGCTTCATCAAGATGGTTTGAACCTTGTTCAAGTTTACTCGTAAACTTTTATGTGTTAAGTTGTGATTCATTATTATAGAAGCTTAGATGAGCAATAGGTCAAATCTGGTGACGGTCCTTTAAGTTGTTTTGTTTTCATGATAAAAATATGAGATTATAATCTAAAACCTTGCTTGTTTTTCTGCATTTTTCTTTTGTTGTCTTGGGTATGACATTTCTTAGATGCTGTTATTATTTAACTACCATTGAGCTATTATGTAGTACCAAACATAGCCTTAACTATTATGGTTTATTTATTTATTAATTTATTTTGTTTTTGGCTTGTTAGGTTTTGTTGCATTTCACACACTGCCAGTTCTATATGAGAGGTATGAAGACCAAGTCGGCGGCTTTGTATAAAGTGTACTCGACCAGCTTCAACACCAATATCGAAAGCTGGATGTCGGTGCCCTCAGCAAAATTCCCAAAGGAAAGCTTGATAAAGGAAAGAAGCATGAGTAGATAATTGTTATTTTTTATGCAGATACATACCCTATACAACCTGGATAAATCTCTAACAAATTCAATTTGTGGGTTTGAGCTACAAATAGTTATTTTTCTATGTTATGTGTAAAAATATTAAAGACTATGATTTCTTGTGCTAAAAGCAGCATGTTGTCCCTATTATTCCTAATAATTTCTCAAATGCAGTATTCTAGTACTTATTCTTTGGGTAGGCTTGAATTTGGTTATTGAATGGTTGAGAATTGAATGAATGAATGAATGAATAATTTTGTATATACACAAGTTACAGGTGACGCAAAAAATATTACAGAACAAGTTATAAAAACTAAATGAGACATTTTGGTGACTGAACAAATATCACAGGTTGGTTTTTGGCCACTAAAATTTTAGTCGCCAATTGTCAAAAAGTGAACTTTTTGGCTACTAAACTTTTAGTCGCCAATCGTAAAAAAGAAACTTTTGGCTACTAAATTTTTAGTCGCCAATTCTCAAAAAGTGAAACTTTTGGCTATCAAATAGTTAGTCACCAAAGATACATGCTCAATTGGCTACTAAATAATTTAGTCGCTAAAAGTAAAATATATATATATATATAATTATTTTTTAAAAATATATGGCAACTAAAGTTTTAGTCACCGATAGGTCACTTTTGGCTACCAAAAAAATTTTAGTCGCCGATTGTCTTTCCCGACGAACTATTGGCAACCAAACTGGCGACCAAATATATTAGTCGCCAAAGGTAATTGGTGACTAAAATAAGGCTTTTGGCGACTAAAATTTTAGTCACCAAAAGTAAAATTTCTTGTAGTGGTTAAAGATTTTGATGAAAATCAAAAGATGAATGAAAGATCTTGGACCTGAGAGATGAGGAGCTGTTTTCTTTTAAATTATTTAATAACATGCTTATCATTCTAAAAGTTTAATGTAGTATAGCTATGTTTTTACTACCCCTATTAATTCTACTTCTGGCGGCTTTGTTAAGCTATTTGACTAAGCAGTATTTGGAGTGAGAGGAGCTATAAATTGTTGGAGTTGTTTTCTTCTTTTAGCCTATTTTCCTATGAACTCAATACTCCATTTAACACTGTTATTCTTTATTGAGCTGAGTGTTCACTGTGGGTTGAGTGATTTAGTTGTCCTATATTGTGAGTTTGCTACAAAGAGTGTTATATTGGTTCTTAATGCTATATTTCATTTGTGTGCTCTTATGATTCTAGGTCAGCTTTATCTCTGTTGGGACATGAAGACATATGCATATGGTCTACATATTGTCCAGGTTGACGCTAGAGTGTATGGAGGAATGGATGGAATTTTGTTGGCTGGACTTTATTTTGGTTAGGATTCGGTTTTGTGGTCTTTTGAACTTGTTCATTATCCCTATTTCCTTTGTATATATGGATGTTGATCAGGTTATTCGGATCAAATCTTTTAGTTGCTTATCTATTTAGGCTTTAGCCCTGGTTAGATGTAGTAGGTCCTAGGGTATGCCCTTGGAAACTTGTAAATTTTCTTGTTTTATTTTATGACTTATTCACTCAAAAAAAAAAAAAAACTCTTTGGTAGCTGGTTGCTCATATGATATTCGGTGAATATTTTTATCTGATTGTAATTCTGATCATATTTCAGAATCAAGAGAGAGAACAAAAAAAAAAAAAAAAAAGGTGGCGCTTTTTAAAAAACGCCACCAAATGACGTCATGATAATGCGTTAGTCTGTGACAGAAATGGAAGCGAACGTCAAAGATTTTATGGCATTTTAAAAAACACCGTCTAATAGTTTTAGTGACGGTTTTCAAACGTTGTAAAGCTATTATGGCGGCCGTATCAACGATGAAAATTTTAAACATCGCTGTAACATTTTACGACGTTTTTCAGGCTTTTAGCGGCGTTTTAAAAATGCCGCTAAAACTCAAATTTCCTGCAGTGTTTCTAACAGGACTTTTCAATTTCTTATTATTTTGTATTGTAATATTATATATGTGAGGCCCAATTTGCATTCGGCCTATATGCGAAGATGGGCCCATACTGAATTGGTATTTAAGAAGTTCAGCCCAAGCTTGGTGTGACAACTAAAAAACATAAGTTATTTACGCAAAATTATCAGCCAGTCCTATCTGTTACGATTATTACCCAATAAATCTTTGAGTGAGATTTTTATGGATCTATTAGTTTTAAAAATCATACTTTTGCAGTTGAAATCATTAAAAAGTAGAGAATTTGCTGTGAAAATTGCAGATTAACAGATTAGGTTGTAAGGTTAAAATTGAAAACATAGCCCTATTAATTTAAAGTAAGACTTGTTGAACATGTTCTATTAGTAGGATTATAGCATATGATTAAAATTGTTAGTCTATGGACTCACGATCCCATGTTTGATGCAAATTTTATTAATCAGATTACATGTACGACGGACATTCAATCCAACGAAATTGACAAATTTTTAATATTGAGAGAGATTAAGAATCATAATTTTAAGTATAGAAGTAAAAGAAAAAAATGATTATCTCACTAATTTAATTGAATTACTAATCTTACACTATTTCATGAAATTATTAATTTTTTTACTATTAATTTCATTAAACAAGGCGGTTTGGTATAAAGTCCGGTCTATCATACCAGCACATAAGTCTCCATTAGCCTGGAAGGAAATATTCTTTGGCTCATACTGTTATTGGGATCGGTGGTCCAACATATGCCCTATTTGTGGAAGGTAGAAGTCTGCTCTCTCCCTTTTTCCCCCTCTCTCTACATGATCATTTTAAGGGTTACAATGGTCTTTTGCATGAAATTGGGTAGAATTTTTTTTTTTTTTTTTTAATGTGGATAAAATATAAATAAAATGTAATTATATTTCACTCACATTTTTTTTTTCTTTTTTTTAATTCTTATCCAAATTCGTAATCCAAACACAACATTAAAGTAATACTATAATGATCATATTTTTTAAAAATTTATCTATCATCATTTTTTGTGCTCAACGATTCAATTTTTCAAACAATAGAAATAATATAATGTAAATAGAATTATCAGTGACATGTGAATATAATATGATATAAATACAGTGATATGATAAAATTTAAATTTAAAAAAATTACAAATACGATGGCTAAGTTATTAAGACTAGCTGTTGGTCCTCCCATTTTGGATTTGAACCATCAAGTGGCCCCTTTAATTTATTCATGCCGTACAAGGTGAACCAGATTGGTTTATAATGCAAATCAAACCAAAAATGACTCCTTGAGTTGAGGGTCAATCAATGCTCCAAAGAACTCTATTCTTGTCGGCAAACTTACAATTATATTTTTGTACCCGTTTGACAATTGTAAAAAAAGGTCCAAAACACTACCGAGCAAACTTGCTGTGCAGCAGTACCTCCAATCCTAAAATCATAGACCAAATCCTAGAGTGTATTCACTTATTTTAATAATCAAGACTGAATCATATATTAAAAATATTGAATTAAATCAAATCGTAAAATTTATTCTGATTGAATTAATTTACAATGTTTTTAATTTTATTTTCTATGTGACCAAACAATCCCTCTCCTTCTCCTTCTTTATCTCTCTATTTATTTCCTTTGGCCTTGTTTGATTAATATGATTAATAGTGAAAGAATTAATAATTTCATAAATTAATATAAGATTAGTCATCCAAATAAATTAGTGAGATAAGTTATCTATTCTTTCTTTTCCTTTTTTCCTTTCATATTAGAAATTATGATCCCTAGCCCAACCCCTCTCAATATTAAAAATTCGTCAATTTGGTCAAATTGAATGTCCGACATATATGTAATCCGATTAGTAAAATTAGCAATCAAATTAATGAGATAATCATTTTTTATTTTTATTTCTTTTTTTAAAAAAAATTACCAATAAATTATATTTTACTATTAAGATTCCTCATGAGTCTAATCAAATTTCATTGTGAATAATTAAGTCTTTTTCTTCTTAACTTATTCCCAAAAATTTTGCTTCTTCTTAATGGTTTGTTATTCCAAATCTACCCTTATAATTAAATATAAATAAAAAAATTGTATAAAAAAATTCAATTTACTTAAAAATTATATTTTTAATTGTAAAAATTAAACAAATTATATTGAACAATATTATAAACAATAATTTGATCGAAAGTTCTGGCATAAGATTCATCATTTTATGTTGTCTCATATTATGAAAATATGTGGTAAATATTTCAAAAAACATAATTTTACTAATATTACATTAAAAGAGGGAAATACTACCATATCAAATCCAGATACTTTTCAAAGGGTGAGGTAAAAAAAAAATGAATTTTATGTCTACGTTTTTATTTATATTTTTAAAATTTCAAAAAGATTTTCTTTCTAAGGTAAACTTGGAACAAAACATATTACCATGGAGAAATAAATTTTTTGGAAACAAGTTATCAAAAATAGGATTTAATTGTTGATATCAAAATTTGATAGGATTTTCAATAATATTGCATCAATTTTTGTTGGTTTCCTATGAGTGCATGGATGGGATTGAGACTTGTTGAGCATGGACGATCCAAGGCATATTTTTCTATCTTCATGTCTATCTGTATTTTGGAGTTAACAAAAATAGCCATATAATCCCATCACCTTATCTTTTTACAAGCCATCCAAACGCCAAACAAAAAAACAAAAGAATCCAACCAACCACTTACAACCCTACTAAGAAACAAGACAGAAGTGTGAGTTTGTATTTCTGTCCTTCAAAATATGACATATCAAAGGGAAAAAACAACAAATCTAACACACACACACACTTCCTTATTGCATAATAGACTTATACCAAAACTCAAATACATAGATCATCAACTTAAACGCACAACCCAACTAAAAATCACTTCATAACATCATCAAACCAAGTACTACTCTCAAATCCATCTATTGGCAACTCTAACCTTCAATCCATGCTTCATGTAGAGAATGATAGAAGCATTAGGAACCACAGGGTGACCTTCCACAACTCTAGCATTGTAGTTGTGGATTATAGCAGCCGAAACCGCCTTCATTTGAGTGAAAGCAACTTCTTTCCCCAAACAAGTCCTCGGTCCCGCATTGAACGCGAAGAACTTGTAAGATGGCTCATGTTTGATTGTTCCTTGGCCAGATATCCATCGCTCTGGCTTGAACTCCAAGCAATCCTCTCCCCACACAAATTCCATCCTCCCCATTGCATACAAAGAGAAAAGTATTTTCATTTTCGGGTGAACACGGTGCCCCGTGGGCAGTGTGTCCACTTGAGTGGGCTCTTTGTGTTGGATTGGAACTGGTGGGTAAAGCCTCAATGACTCACACAATGCAGCATGCAAATAAACCAACTTACTTAGCTCTTTTGCCTCGAAAAGCCGCCATTTCTCAGTTTCTCCTTCAGGTATAACTGATTTAAGCTCTTCTCTGATCTTTTCTTCAACGGTTGGATGCTGCGAAACAAGCCAAATAAACCATGTCAGAGCCGAACTAGTCGTGTCTCGCCCTGCAAGCATGAGATTCAAAACAGTGTCCCTCAAGAACTTATCATCGCGCTTTAAATTGAAGGTGTCATCTTCAATCAAGTATGATGTTAGTAAGTCCACAGCTTCTTCTTCTTCTTCTTCTTCTTCTTCTTCTTCTTCTTCTTCATCTCCCTCTTTTAACTCGGCTCTTTTGCTCATTTCTTCTTTCTTCATCGATACATATTTATTGATAACGCGATCTAAGGTTTTCCAAGCTTCGCTTAATTTCTTCTCGTGTCCGATCCCTAGCCAACTTTGGATCCTCCACACGGTTTCAGGCACAACGTGCCTCATAAGCAAGGCTTCTTCGGCGTCATCCATGGCTTTCGCAAAGGGCACATCTGGAAATTCAATTGAAAGACAACCCGGGTCATAACTAGTTATCAAAATACAAGTAGTATCAAATGTGAACCTTTGAAATAAATCTTGCAAGTCCACAATCAGGCCTTGTTCGGACACATGGTTAAGAACCGGGATCAACCCCGTCTCCACTTTTTCCCGACTAGTCTTGACTAAAAACCGATAGAATCGCTGGTGGTTGATCAACACGCGGGCGAGCTTTCTCTGATTCTTCCACAGATCTGCGTCGGAGTTGAAAATCCCATCTCCCAAAACATCAAACATTTTCAAGAACTCGGGTCCTTTAGGGAAATTAGGGAAATTGGAACTCATGACGTGGTGCACGTTAGCAGGATCAACTGTGTTTAGCATGTCCATGTTAGCAAACCAAGGGCCTTTTAGCAAAAAAGTACCCCCAGTTCGCCGTAGGATTTCGGTACACATTTCATGAACCCGGTTCACATGGCGGAGCATGCTGGGCAACATGCCAAGAACCGGCCAGTTCCGGGGCAGGTCATTGTTGTCACCAAAGATATACAAGATAATGAAGAAGGTGAAGGCTAAGAGGATTTCGAAATAGCCTAGTGAGACCATTTTTGAGCTTTGGTGCGAAAAGCTTTTTCTTTCTTTTGTTTTTTTTGTAATTTTTTTAGATGGGATTTGTGTGAAAAGCTTGGAATGGGCTTGCACGATATATATAGGTAAGTAAAATTCCTGTAATGCCAAGTTAGATCCTTATAATCTCACAAATAAGTAAATTACTTAAATTAATTAAAATCTTCCTACCCATATAAGTTATGCTTTAAACAAATAAAATTTGTTTACAGGTAGAGATGATAGAGCTCATTTAATCCAATTAATAAACAAAAATTCTCACCAATCCACATTAGACAGTGATGTTTAGATTTGTAAGATCTATAACAGGTCTCAAATTAATTATCGGAATTATTTATTTTTTTAAACCACAATGTATAAATTATCTATATAACAAATCATGTCAATTCAATAACCATAACTAAGTTAATTTATTACATTTGTCTCCCAAAAAATAGATGATTTTATTTTCAAATAATATTTATCATTTTTTTTTTTTTTTTTTGCAAATGAATATAAACTATTTTTTTCATGAATAAGCTAAATATTATAATTTAAAAAATAAACGACTCAAATTATTGAAATTGACCCACAATAGTAAGTTGAGATTTGAACTTAAATTATAAAATTACATCAAATTTATATTATTTTCTTTAATAATAGTTAAAATTAATAGAATATAATTTAATGCCAAAATCATTTACGATTGGCATTAATTTATTGTTGCCAAACTTATCCCTAGGCTGCCCTGATTATAAACTAAACAAAATTGTGTGTGTGTGTGTGTGTGTGTGTTGGGGGGGGGGGGGGGGGGGGGGGGGGGGGGGGTATATTATTTTCTTTAATAATAGTTAAAATTAATAGAATATAATTTAATGCCAAAATCATTTACTATTGGCATTAATTTATTGTTGCCAAACTTATCCCTATGGGTCTAAGGCAAACTCATAAATAGTATCTTAAAAAACGAAAATTTTAAATTTTGCTTCTATATATATAAACACTGATAAACTAAACAAAATTGGGGGGGGTGGGTGGTGTTGTGGTGGTTTGGTTTTAATAAATTTTTTTTTTTTTTTGAAATGTAACTATTAATTTTGTTTTTCTCAGAAGAGATAAAGAGTGATCACTTTTATATAGAAAAGAGAAATGGTTGAAACCGGATAATAAAAGTAAATAATTTACTTTAATTAGTAAAGGAAAAAAGAGTTACAAAATGAAAAACAACTCATCAAAAACTATAAGCAAATCAAACCAAAATTTTATGAAAAATATCTAATAGGAATTAAATATTAGTAACATTTTTTATAAGAAAAATCATTTATTATAGAAGATAGAAAAATTAAAATAATTTATTATAGAAAATAGAAAAATTAATTATAAATTAACAGAGTGCAGATGAGATATTTGTCCCAGTATAAGTGAAGACTACACCCTTGAGACACAATTACCACTTGCACTTCGTTAATTTGAAAATTAAAATTAACATTTTTTTTTTTTTTATATATATATAATTAGTTTAGGAGGGCTATAAATTCAATCAGAAACATAAATTTAGGAGAATGCTACATACCACTAAATTGCTATTACTAATTCCATCACTAATGAGGTGGCAATTGAAAAAAAAAAGAAAAAAAAAAAACAAACAAGGCACAAAACACATGACCCACTGCCACATCATTAAAACCATCACCAATTAGTGATCTAAAACATTTTTGTAAATTTAGAGATTTGTTATTTCCACTCTACTTATTTATAAATACACTCCGAGAATTGTCCTTAAAGTGTTTAACATTATTCATTGACATGACGTAACGCACATTGACAATTCACATTGGGGATGACTCCGAATAATTGGAGTGTACGTGTGTACAGTTGTTTCCGCTTTTCAAAAAATATTTTTTAAAAAATTTTATTTTCTTATTTTTCGTTTTTTTTATTTTTATTAACAACATAACTACACTTAAAAAGTAAAAAAATTATAAAAAAGATCTTTTAAAAATTCACTAAATACCAAAAAATATAAAAAAAAAAATAATACAAGAATTCAATACATTTTTTGTATTTTTATGTATTTATTAATTTTTTTAAATATTTTTTCACAAATTTTTACTTTTTAGATATATCTAAGTAAGGTGCATCAAAAAAAGTAAAAAAATGTCTAAAATTTAAAAAATATTTACTAAAAACAAAAAAACACGAAAATCAAAAAAATCAGTTTTCAAAAAACTTAATCCAGAAAACTCAAACCAAACAAACTGAATGGTATTTCTTGATAAATGTAAAATATTATAGCATTCTTATCAGATTATTTAAATTTTATTTTAAAATATTATTAAAAAAATTATTTTTATTTTAAGAATTACTTTTTCATTAATTTCTCCCAAGAAACTTCTTATTATTTTTCTATTCTATTAACAAACTCTCTATTTTTTCTCTATTTTAATAAAATATAATTTTTAATTATAAATTTAAAAAAATAAAAATCATAAATGTGTACTACAATTCCTAAACAAAAAAATAAAATATAAAAATAATAATAATAATTATAAGGGTCACTATAGCAATTTCTATTTTAGAGAAGTGTTTAAGAACTCTAATGGATGAGTATAAAGAGCCACTAATTCCTTAAAATAGGTAAGGATGAAATTTGCTCTTAGTATAATTTTTATTACACACCCTTTAAACTTTTAACATATGTCTTATGGTACACATTAATAATATCATTTATAAAACAAGATTACACACCCTTTAAACTTTTAACATATGTCCTATGGTACACATTAATAATATCATTTATAAAACAAGAATAAAGCTAAGTGTACAAAAATGATTAAGAAAATCAATTATAGATAAGACACAAACAGTAAATCTCACATTCAATCACAAACAAAACCTAAAAGATTATTTTTGGTGGTCTAATTACGTGTTTGTAGCAAAGCGCATATAACAAATAGAGTGAGAATAACATTATGCTAAATTTATAACCACTTAATGCAATCATTAATTGAATATTTATTCTAATAATTAATTCATATTAAATGTCAATATTACACATGTTATAAAAGAATTTGGGGCAATAACACACACACATACACAAAAAAAACCCTAAGAGTTTGACCCTTATAACAAAATAAATACTAAATTTTTAATTTTATCAATTTAAATCTGAATTTTTTACAAACAATGCTACATATACTAAAATTCTTATTAAAAATCTTACTAAAAGTATGTGTTTAAACATTATTTGATTTTCAAATCTCATTACTTTTTTTGACATCATATTTGGGCACTTGCATTTTCAGTAAGATTTTTAATAAAAGTGTTAGTATTCATAGAATTATTTAATTTTTATTTATTTTCAATCTAAACCATTTATATATTTATGTTAAATAAAACTAATTAAAAATATTTTAATCATTAAACTCAATAAACAATTGTATTTTAGACATTTTATATACATTTATTTTGAATTTAATGACTATGATATCATTTTCCCTTTGATTTTACTTAACGAAAGTAGGATAATGGTTTAGATTGAAAATAAATCAAAATATAAATATTTAAATTAATAAAATTAAAAATTTATGATTTATTTTGTTATAAGGATCAAACTCTGATTTTTTTTGTAATTTCTCCAAAGAACTTTATTTTTTTAAATCGACAAAATGGGAAATTTATCTATATACTATATATATAAAGTAAAGGTTGGGCTTGTCCTGAAGCATTTTCTTCTCTTTATATCAAGTGAATTTCTCATTTCTCTATTTTTTTTTTAAAAAAAATTAAAAAGAGAAAAGAGGAGAGTGAAACTTAAACCTAAAACTTTACGTTACCACTTATTAACACAATTTGCAATAAATTTTTTATTTTATTTTTATTTATTTAAATTGTACACACGCATATTAGTTGGTAGAGTTCCGATATGGAGCTCGAAAATAGGTAGCTCGAAAGCCCCGAAAATGAAAATGGCGTCGTTTTATATATATATATATATATATATTTTTTTTTTTTTTCTGTAGACGCAGACGAAGGAAGAAGACGAAGGAGGGGGAGGGAAGGGGGAGGGGGAGGAGGAGGAGGAGGAGGAGGAGGAGGAGGAGGGGGAGGGGGCCCTAAAAAATGGGGTTGAAGGCCAGGCAGAGGCATGCGATCGGCGGAGGCGCGGCGATCGCGGCCGAGGCGACGCGATCAGCGGCGGACTCCCTCTCCCTCTCCCTCACCGTTTCAAAGTTGCAAACACGAGGAAGAAGAAGAAGAAAAAAAAAAAAAAAATGTGAAACGACGTCGTTTCACGAATTCGGAGCTTTCGTGCTACAGCTTTTCGAGTCACAAAACATTTTCCTAGTTGGTAATAATGAAAACGTTACATCAACAAATAAAAATAAGAAAAACGCAAAAAACAGTGCAAAGGTATTCCTTAAAATGGGATACCCTTGAAAGATTGATTTTTATAAAATTCTATCCCATAAAAAAATTATAATCACTCTTTGTTTGGTTTATAATTTTCAATAACAGTCTTCTAAGTTTTCTATTCATATTTTTGCATTTTTAGTGTTTTTTAAAAAATATTTTAATCATTTTTTTTAGATCCACTTAATTTTGATGTACTTAAAAAGTATAAACTTGTACAAAAATATATTAAAAAATTTATTGAATACAATAAAACATAAAAATGTACTAAATATTTATATTTATATTTTTTGTATTTGGTGAATTTTTTTAAAAAAATTATAACTATTATACTTTTTAAGTGTATATAAATTAGGTGGATCTAAAAAAAATTTAAAAAATTTGCATAAATAATTTTAAAAAATTACTAAAAAAAAAAAAGAAAAAAAAAAACTCAATTTTTAGAAAAATAGTGTAAACCAAACAACATGATATACCATATTATTTAAAATTTTATTCACTTAATATCTTAAGAATAGTCATTAATCTGACACATTATAAAATTTAAAAAATTAGTAAAACATCTCTTTCCAACTTTGTGTAGTAGGAGAGGTTTAAGATTTTTTTTTTTATTAGCTAAGGTCTCTCAACATTTTCACAGAGAAAAGAGAAATGTTGCCAGACTCAGAGAAATTTTACCTAACTCAGATAAATTTCTTTGATTTCACAAAAAAATTTCAAAATTTCTCTAATATGATCACAGAGGAATTTCAAAAATTCTCCGCGAAATTAAAGAAATTTCTCTGAGTCAAGGCGCAATTTTTCTGAGTCGGGTAAAATTTCTCTCAGCTTAATTTTCTCTGTAAAAATGTTGAGAGACCTTAATTACTGTAAAAATATTATGTCATTTATCTTATTAAATCTTAATATCAAAAATCTTTAAAAAATTCTCTATAAAATTACCTGAGTCCTTCACATCTTCTTGAAGGCTTAAAAGAACATGAAGTGTTAAAGGTCTTTTGCGACTGTCTTTTTATTATTTGCGACAACTTGTAGCAGTTGTAAAAAGTATTTTTTTAGCGGTGGTTGGACTGTGTATATTGAAATATATATATATATATCAAACTAGTTTGGTGGGAAAAAAAAAATACTCATAATTTTCATATAATTTTCTTTTCGACGGACGGGCGGGCGGCGGACAGAAATAATTTTTTAAACTTTTAAATATATCTTTCTTATATTTATTTTTAAAAAATTAGTTTTAAATTTAAAAAAAAATGAGGAAACAAGTTTTAAAAGATTTTTGATATCACTAACACTAAAAACATAGAATTAAGGGAGATTTACGTGTAGGTCATAATAGGTGAACTTATTATCTAATAGGTCATACAATAATTAATGGCGTTTTTTATCAAATACTATTAAAAAAAACCACTAATTGTTAATTTTTAGCAACAGTTTAAAAATTATCACAAAAAATGTCACTAATTATAAATTTTAGCAACAGTTTTAAAAAATCGTCACAAAAAAGTGATACTAATTTTTAACTTTTAGCGACAGTTTGAAAAATTCATCATAAAAAAAGTCACTAATTGTAAGTTTTAACGAAAATTTATAAAAATCGTGGCAAAAAAAGTCACTAATTGTTAATTGGGCGAATTACACTAACAATCCCTATAGTTTGAGCCTTGTGTCACTTTGATCCCTGACTTTTCAATTGTGACACATTTGACCCTGAATTTTGAATCTTGTTCCAAATAAGAACAATTGAAGATACTATTGCTCAATTTCAAGGGCAAAGCCGTCAATTTGATAAAATATAAACTAATTTAATAAAAATAAATATCAAAAATATATTTTTGAATTTTTAAAAAATATTTCTACCCACTGAAGATAAAATTATGTAAAATTGATAAACTTTTTAGACGTTTATTTATTTATTTATTTATTTATTTTACCAAATTATCTTTTATTATGTATTTGGATGGTGATCATGTTATGGGTGGTTATTTTTATTTTCATTAAATTAGTTTCTATTTTTTCAAAAGTCAAATATGAAGACAATTTTGATATCATTATTAAACTAATCCATTAATCCAAAACTAAAACATTTCATATATTAAATATATCGATTACACATTAAAAGCCTAGCAACCACCTATTACATGATCATCATCCAAACACATAATAAAAATTAATTTCATAAAAAATAAATAAATAAATAAATGTCTAAAAGATTTATCAATTTTACAAAATTTTATCTTTAGTGGGTAGAAATTACTTTTAAAAATTCAAAAATATTTTTTTGACATTCATTTTTGTCAAATTAATTTACATTTTATCAAATTGACAACTTTGCCCTTGAAATTGAGTAATGGTATCTTCAATTGTCCTTATTTGGAACACAATTAAAAATCAGAATCAAATGTGTCACAATTGAAAAATCATGGACCAAAGTAACACGAGCCCCAAACTATAGGGACTGTTAGTGTAATTCGCCTTTGTTAATTTTTAGCGATATGCAAAAAAATCGTTACAAAGAATTATTTTTAGCGACGATTTTATTAAAACTTATTTTTAATAGGAATTGATAAGAATTATGTCTAACTATTAGAATATATTGATAGTTTATCCTAGAATTAAAACGCCTAATGGGTCATAGAAAGTGTAATGGAAGGGTAGGTTGAGATTTATTTTTCATGTCAACCACTTCATAACTGTATATAATTCCAAATTTTTCATTATATTTTCTAGAAAAATATTTGAAATACCTAATTTATCACCCTTAACAATTACTCCTAATGATGTGTTTGACAAATGTCAAATTTTAATTTGTCAAACATTGAGATCTAACCTTAATGTCACATTATTAAGAGTCATTTAAGGATAATAAATTAGAGAATATAACATTATTGTATTTTCTATGAACCATTTGGTGAAGCATTTTGTATTCCTGCTATTTTAAGATTGCCCCAATCAATCCATGAATCCATTCAACAGCTTAAATCATATTTGTAATCACCCTACTTTAAGGTTATCTTTAAAATTATAAGATTTAGAGCAAATACGAGGCATCCCCTCTTAAAAAAAAAAAAAAGCCATAGGGCATTTTGCCTATTACAAAAGTACACTATTTATTGTATATTTTTTATAAGAAGGAAGATGGTCTGTTTATATTTATATAGAACTCTTAAAAATAAATATATCGCTTTTGAGTGTTCAACGCCAAAAATAAAAATATAGTTAGTTTATATAAGACTCTATGATTTTTAAAAAATATAATAAATTTGAGAAGATAAAATTAAAATTTAAAAAATAAAAATAAAAAAACATGGCAGGCTCATTACATTTTTATAATAGTAGTAGATTTTTAAACTTTGCCAACTACATTAAGATAATGGAATCCACCTGATCATATATTATGTTACATTGTGCCAATTCGTTTATTTTAATTATAATTTCTTATGATACGATATCAATAAAATATTATATATTATATCAGTAAACATCAACTGCATCCACACAAATTTAAAGGTGTATACATGAGTTTTTTGCTAGTATTTATTAGGGGAAATTGCAAAAAATAAAAATAAAATAAAAGTTCAACAAATAATTGCAAAATGATGGTTGAAAATCATAAGAGATGCATATTCTGATAAAATATAATTCGCAGCAGAGCTTTGATAAAAAAATAAAATAAAAACAAAAACACCAACAGTATGAGGGATATGCTGTTTGGTTTCAGGCAGTTCTGGCTTGTAACATCTGTAACAATTTCTAGTCACAACATTTCAATGAAGCTTGACGAAATTGTACAATAAACTATTGTTAAGATCAAAATTTTACCAAAAACACAAGAATCTGCTACAATTAGACTGATCTAATATGGTTTTGGCAGGCTCGGCTTCATTCAATGTCTGTGTTTGGATCATAGTTTTGGATTGAAATTTGAAAAAGAAAAGAAAAAACAGAAAGAAATATGAATGAAATATAATTTAAATATTTTCCCCATTTCCCTTGCCTTACTTTTTCCTTTCCAAATGATTACCCAAATCCATGATCCAAAAACAACCTTAATCTCTCCATGAACTGTTAGTTTTAAAATGCTGAGAGAGAGAGAGAGAAAGCTAAAATGGTCAATAATTGAGAATCGTTTAGGTCTAGTATTGAAATTCAGTACTGAGATCAGCATCATCGTCTAGTGGGACATGAAGGCAAACCAGAGAGATACTCTTAAGGCACCTCAAATATGCACACAAGGAAGAATCAAGCATACAGGTTACTCTGATGCAAGTTGAAATAATTAAATAGCAGTGAAAGACCAAAAAATTGATGCATGGAATACCCTTAGCACATGCCAAACAGTAAAGAGAATAGCACAAATCAAGATTACAGAAACAGAAACACAACAAGTTGGCCCAGAGTGAAGCAATCTGTCGCGAGAATCATGAAATTAATATGTAGCTCAACACTAGCATGCAAAAGAACACAACAATCCATGTCTGGTTTTGAAAACGGGATAAAGGACCATACTTTTAACAGCATGTTGCACAAAAACAACAGGTTAAGTTGGCCAAAAAGAAAAAACTCACTAAGAAGCACAAGAGGCAGAGAGTTTAAGGCATTCGCTCTGACATCTCCGAAGACAGATGTCATTCCAATTGGGCACGTGATGTTGGTTGACATAGACAGAGCGAGCACAGGCATCAGAGCAGGCATCGAGCTCAGACACACCACAAACAGTAACACAAGTATCAGGGATTGGATCTTTGGAGAAGGAACCAACCTTCTTGAGCATTCTCTTGGATGTACAAACCCTCTCACAGATAAATACATCATCAGAAGTCTTCTCTCTTCCACGAGCACCCTTTATTCTCTGCTCCTCAGTACGCCTTCTCTTAATTCTAAAAGCTTGCCCTGCAACAATCGCTGGAATAGCAGCCCCCAACAGGACCCGCCATACTTCGACCATTACTCTTCCTCTCTTACTTCTGCACTCTAGAATGGAAAAATAAATAAATAATAATAATTAATTAATTAATACATAAACTTATTTGTTTACCTGCTATCGTTTACAGAACTTACTACATGAAATTAGGCATTTTCATTCAGCACAAATACAGGTTACAAAGCCAAGAAGTGGCGACACATGTCTCCTACAAGGGGAAAAAGAAAAACACAAAACCACACTATTTCCGGCACAAAAAGATTCAAATGTTGTACAACACAATCTAAGCAGGGGCGGAGTTAGGATTTTTGTCAGCAGGAGCAAAACCTTACATAAAACAAGATTTTTCCTTATTTGATATTACACTCCAAAATTCTACCAAATCAATCAAAGCAGATCAATGACATACACAACAAAAGAGAGATGGAAATCAAAAGAAAAATAAAATAAGACAAATAAATTCGGCATCCCTTTTTTTTTCGTAATTGCAGTCCAAATTTTGTCATGTGCATGCATTGAAAATTGTATTATGTATAATTTTTTATACTATAGACAAAATATGAAGTGCGTTTATTTATAAAAAAGGGAGACTGCAAATATCACTTCCCTAGAATAAGTGGGGAAGTTAAATAAGGTATCAAAGAAGAAAATTGAAAAAAAAACTAAAATCAAAGGTAAAAAAAATAATTTTAAAATTTAATGAAAAATCAATAAACAAATCCTAAAACCATGGGTGAAAAAAAGGAGTTCTTAAAATTCAGTGTGAGCAATTTTAAAATATCATTGGGGCAATTTTGGAAATAAATTCTAAAACTGTGAATAAAAGTGAAGTTTTCCAAACTCAATGGGAGCAATTGCCCTGACTTGCCCCAACGTAAATCCACCCTCTAGTCTAAGTTTCTACTGATCAACGAAAACAACATCAGCAAAGAAGTGCATCATGCAGTTAAATGGGACTACTTATCATTGAGAGCGAAATATTTTAGATTATGTCCCTAAAAACTTTGCAAACCTTAGCAACAAATAAGGACATGCAGCGTAGTTCAGGGGAATTGTCACTCTAAAAGTCCTCTAGAATTTTGGAATACTATTAGTTTAAAATTACTTAAACAACACCAGGAAACTTTTTCAAACATTACACTATTTCAGGTCTGTCTCAATAACAATACCACAGTTCTTCAAAACACTGTTACATGCCTAAGTTATTACATGGGAGGCCAAATTCCAAGTTAACAAGCTGGAGCTATGTTGCATAGACAACACCGGGCAAGAAACCACAAGTTTGAATTAATGCATTTGCAAAACACAGATCAATGAAACAGCATATGTTTTGTATGCAAGAATATGTATAGGGCTATATACTCAATAGAGAGTAATCATTATCACTTCTCCCTAATTCACAAACCCACTTCTTTGAACGAAACCTGCATTGTGTCATGGGAATTAATTTTAAATATATATTATATCCAACATTTTTACATTTTTTACGGAAACCCTCTTTCAATGTTTCTATATTAGGTACTTTTCTTTCTACTACATGAAAGCAATCTCACAATGTCAAAGTGTAGCGGTTGTGTTTGTGTCCAACAAGTATGGTGGACACAAACCTTGCTTAGCTTCAAGCAGCACATGATAGCATTTAGTTTATGTATTTGCACAAAAAGCTTAAAATCTAAAAAAGCCACACTCTTACTGCAAACTCAACTCTTGGGTGGGTTGTTTTTTTCAATAAACGAAATAAGCACAAATTGAAAAGGATCCACGTATTGCCATTCTTTAGCATCATTGACAAGTGCATAAGCTTTTTATTTACGCATGCAACAAGTACATATTTCCAATAACCGTTTCAAAATTTACTTTTTCAAACAACAGAGCATCACTGGAAATCAAACCCATGCCAGATACCATAAAAAATATTGAGCAAAACTCAAGTCTAATAATACAAGAGTCTATTTTACAAAATCAAGATATGCTTCTCCATCACTGTAGTTCTTTAAATTTAAAATCTCCATATAGAAGGATTAACCAAAACGCCAGTCCTCATGAATTATACAAGTACTAATTTAATACAATCATAAACTCAGCAATTTTAAGTGAGCATATTCATATCCATAACACTTGTAGATTCATAAATGAGTGAGCATGTATATCTCTATATCTAAAAACATTGAAAGCATTAGTCCAAATATTCCACAGTTTAGGCACATAAGGGTCTATAAATACAACCTCAACAGCATCAAACCCAAAATGCCCAGATTATTTTGAAAAATTAATAAACCCTAAAACTAAGAGGTCCACTACTATCAAACAAAATCACACATTGACTAGAAATTAATCAAAAAAAATTTACTACATTTATTGTTGTGAATAGTAAGTTTAAACAACCATTACAAAATAAAAGAAATACCAAGATAAGGGCAGAGAGAGAGAGAGAGAGATCCTAGGAGGAGGAGGAGTGCAGATCTCTTGCCTATACCAGCATCTCCAACATTAATAGATAGCCATTTCGCCAAGCAAAAGTAAAAACACTCTATTTTGCATATAGTGTGTACTCAAACAAGATTCTTCACTTTGGATAGCCATTTAAACTAATTTAACCAATTTTCAAAAGAAGAATGCTATATACATAAAATAAAATTTAGGAAAATTTGGCTATAAACCCCCCTTATCTTCCTTTCATTGTTAAAAGGACTAAGAAAAAAATTATACTTTCTAAACCCTCTCATAATTATAAAGTCTTGCATAAAAGACAAAATTTATTATTTAAATATTTTATCAGACTATTATATCCTCAACTAAATCTTCCCACCTTCTCCGCCCACTCTCTCCCCACCTTCTCCATCTCTCTCCTCCGCCTCACACATGGCAACAACGACGGCTATGTTCCGGTGTTTCACAGTGGTTTACAGACGACATCGTTGCTTTGACGCACCGCTCCTATCTCTCTCTCTCTCTCACAACTCCGAAGAACCTGGGTGGAGCAAAGGTGGTGGTGGTGATGGATTCTCTGGCATTGCAGATCGATTAGGGAGATCGACACAAATCTCATATCTACACAGATTGACATACGGCGTCTTCATCCTCAGATCTGAGATCGCGAACAGATCATAGAAAGCTCCAATCGATACTCGAAACCGGCTCCTCCTCTTTTCAACGGGATCCAAGTCTCAAACTCCATTGACGGTCTCCTTTGATTCACAGTTCTCTCTCTCTCTCTCTATTAGGACCAGATAAAGCTTCAGCACCGATTTCATTAGAGTTTATACACATTATACAACAAAATTATGTATATATGTAAATATATGTTCATTTGATTTTATGATTTTGGGCTTCTCCACATAATTTACTTCAGAATTTTTGAACTTTTGCTCGACCGCTACAGGCTTCATTTTTCTCTCTTGAAATCTCTTAGATCAATAACATATATCTAAGTTGTTGTTAGCCTTCACTGGATGTGGATGATAATATGATTTTTTTTTTCTTTTTTTCATTTTATTTTTTGTTGTTGTGTTGTTGATGATGATGATGATGATGATGATGATGTAGATGAAGAAACATATTGGAACAGATACCTTTTCTTTTTTTTTTTTCTTGTGTTGATGTTGATGAAAATGAGGCAGATTGTAATAAATATGGAAAACATAAATCTGAGCTGTAGATATCGCCTTGTTGTTTCCAATTGGCTTTTTTTTTTATTTGTTAATAGATCTTAGAGTAAAATTTGACTCTGATTCATTCATTTAGTATGTATTTTATTTTTTATAATAGTAAAATTTTATTCTAATTAAAAACATGCTGATTTGCTTAACAATATAAAATTTTACTTAGAATCATAGTAAACTTTACTCTGATTCAGAGTAAAATTTCACTCTGAAAATACAATTTTACTTTGAAAGTACTTTTACTCTGAATCAGAGTAAAGTTTACTATGATTCAAAGTAAAATTTTACTCTAAAATTTTACTTTGGTTAAAAACATGTTGATTTGCTTAACGATATAAAATTTTACTTTGAATCATAGTAAACTTTACTCTGATTCAGAGTAAAGTTTAGGCCAAGTTTGGAAAGACTAAATAAGTGTACTTTTTGACTTTTTATGAAATATGGGTTGGATTTAGGTTGGGTTTGAAATGATGTGTTAGAGAGGTGATGTGACTTAAATAAGATGATGTGACTTAAATAGGATAGTGACTTTTTGACTTTTTAGATTTTTTTGAGGATGCCAAACTTGGCCTTACTATGATTCAAAATAAAATTTTACTTTGAAATACACTGTGAAGATGGCTTAATAGGAGAGTTAATAGATATGAAGGTAATATAGTAAAAGAAAAAAGTTTTAAAATATTAGGGAGTTTTGAAAGTACCTATATAATTCTTGTCCTTTTGAAAGACAAATTAGACAGTGAGGAGTCTATCACCAAATCTTCCTAAAAAATTTTTAAAAAAAAATACTACATTTTGCATGGCATGACAAACATAGATGTCGACATGGCAGTAAAATTGCTTTTATCTTTCACACAAGAACTTCAATTATCATCATTTTAATCACGAATTTGCATTCTGGGCAATAATGTTTATAATAACAGTTTCACCCATTGCAACCCATGAAGTCTCCATCCATGACATGCATCACTGGATTAACAGTTTCACCCATTCCTCTTACACCTATTGAAGAGTAATAGTAATACTAAGCATCATACAAGCATCAGGAAAAAAAAAAAAAAAAAACCATAATTGAATTTATCAAGGACTGAACTTAAATGGTTTTTTATATGAACCATCAACAAATTAACAGTTTGTATAAGAAACACAAGGCCTAACCAAATCTTCCATACACAAAAATATCATGCTTAAATAGAAAAGGCAAAAAGAGAGTGAGAAATCATTAAATAAAAAGAGAGATAAATTACGGGGAAAAACATTATTACTCGAAACAATGGTCGATATCCAGACAAGAAGTTTCTTTTCAGAAACCCTAATAGCGAAATCACCTACTTATTAAACACAATGAGATTTAATCAAAGGATTCATGGTTGGCTTAAATACCTAATTATGAATCATGGGTGGTTGAATTTTGAACAGGAAAGAGAGGGGTTTTGGGGGAGAGCCGATGTAAAAAGGGTTTGGGTGAGAGAGAGAGAGAGAGAGAGAGAGAGAGAGAGAGAGAGACCTGAATGAGTTGCACAAGCTCGAAGATGATGCAAATGGTGGGGAAGTTCGAGACCAACTCCACCACACTATACTACTCCTAGGGATCTTGAACCCAACCTAACCCAAGAAAAGTTTTTTTGGTTCTCTCTCTCTCTCTGAAGCTTCTGAACTGAAGGAGAAAAAAAATTTAAAAAAAATTCCTTTATTAAAACAACGTGGTTTTGGTGAAATCAAATAGTCAAATCTCAGCCATCCACGCCGAAAGTAGGACAGGCGGCGCTTCCTTCTCAATCAACTTCACAATCACTCCACACTAATCATTGTAGAAGATCCTCACTCTATTCACTATTATATTATCCGGTGGTGCTACATGCACCAATTAGTGTACTAACTAGTATACCAACACTAATTATGACATTATTATTGACCTTATTATTGACCCTACTTATTATATAAATTATAAATACCAAAAACTTTTTAAATTATGTCACATCATCAATTAGTACACTAATTAATATACTAATTGGTCCATATAGCATTATTCTATATTATTACATACCCCAACTGGACAGATCCTCGCTCTTCTCCATTCTTGTTCCTCTTCTTCTTTACCTTCCGATCGACGCTGCCATAGCGTTTCTTTCAACACCGGTTGCCTTTCTGCCACTGCTCTCCGCTCACCGCCTCTGCTTTCTCCTCACCACCGCTGCTCTCTGCTCATCGTCATCGGTACATGGCTCACTCTCTCTATATATATATAAAACTACTCACAGTTTGGTTTATATATATGCTGTATAAGTCTCTGTCTCTCTCTCTCTATATATATAATATAACTACTCACAGTCTGGGATCACTAATGTCGTTCCTCTTTCTTTTCTTTTCTTTTTTTGAATTTTTTTTATTCAAAACCCATATTAATAATTTTTATTTATTTGGGATTCACAACTCCTCTAATAACATTCTAATAAATTTCTCATACATTCAATAAATGGGGTAATGTTGACATTTCTGTGGATTAGCTCTAGAATTATGTTGGATGATGTTATTTTTTTTAGTATTTATTGCCTTGTTAAATTGTTATTGTATAATTTGTTTGAATTGTTGAATTTTTAGTTTGCTAGTTTGTTAATGTTTAATATTATATTAGACGAATATTTTAATTTTGACTATTTTAGTTAATTTATAAATTAGATATTTTTACTCTTTTATTCAAATTTTGTAATTTGAATTATATTTTTTATAAATCGCCAATCTGCCTGAACCGCGAAGGCAAATCCGCCATTATTTGCCAACCAAACCTCCGATTTTTGGTAAGAAAAATGACAATTTCTGATAATACTTTTATCAATCCACCACCCGTCGTACAGTTTCTATTTTTCTCCTAAACCATACCGACCCGCACCGCGCACACCCCTCCCCCTCCCTCTTCTCCTCCTTTTCCTTGTATTGGATTGGATTGGAAGTACACCGCGCCGCCTACACTGTCTGTGGTAAATTATCTGAGTTTTGCTTCATTTTTTCACTTTAATTTTTTCTTGCACAGCCTCTCCTCTGTTGATTTGGAGGTTGTTTCTTAATTTGTCGGTGTTGGATTTGTAGTGATTTGGGTGTCTCCTACAGAGCACATAGGTTGTGTGTGTGTGTGTGTGTGTGTGTGTGTGTGTGTGTGGACATATATTACTTTTAATTATCTATCTTGTTTACTCTTATCACTCCTTTTCAGATTCATGGAAAAAACTGTTTGATTTTCAGAATACATACCTCCTTCCTTTTCATTTCTTTCTCTATTATGTTTATGACTTTCCCAACATTTAAATTAAACTCCTTTACGCTGTGTTTAATTGGGGGATTTGAGAAAGAATTTGGAAAGACAAAGGAAAAATATGTTTGAAATTAGTTGAAATAAGGGTATATTTTATTCATATTTCACCTACCTTTTTCCTTTTCCGTTTCCAAATCCCTTCCCAAATCCCCCAACCAAACACAACGTTAGGAGGAGAAAAACAAGCCTAGCTTCTACACAAAATCTAGCAAGTAGATTGACATACAAGGAGAAACCAAAGCTAGGCCAAGCAATAATCAACGGGCACTCCTACGATTTCATAGGAGTCTTACAACTAGATTTCTTAGACTTGATAGAGAAGCTAACCTCTTGAGCAAGTTTAAGATTGGCGATTCTCTCAAGAAGCTTTTTCTTTGTTTTCCACTTTTGAATATGGGTTTGTCCATGGAACAACGAATGTTCCATCTGAAAGGGATTGAGGAGCTCCTTTGGGACGTGAAGATCATCTAGGGGCTAGCTAACCCATTTATATTACCCACTTTCCCGAAAATTTCTTTCTCTTCTTTTGAAGCCTTTACATTCAGAATATCTTCATTCGCACTTAGCACACTCTTGAGATCCACACAAAAAGAAACCTCCTCATTAGCTACACAAGTATTGAGAATATCAAACGCATTCGATGAAGATGGAGGAGGTGTAGGAACAAAGTTAACCATAGGAGCATCAACGACGTCCTTGCCTTTTTTTCTTTTTCACTTCAACCCATTCACTTGGCTTGCCTCCCTCCTTTATCTCGGCTACTTCTTTGACCTTCCACTCTTGTTTGAGTTTACTAGGAGTTTGAGTTTTCGATTTACTTGGACACAAACTTGTAGCATAACCAAATATTTTGCATTCTCCACACACTTGGGGTTTCCAAGGAACTTCCACTTTGATTTCGAACAGTTCTCCATATCCTAAGTTTACAACAAAGGAGGGTGGAATCTCCTTAGTAGCTTCTCTCTCAATACAAATTCTAGCAAATGTTAACCGGTTATGGTTTTGAGTAAATTCATCAAGGTACAACGGATTACTGATAAAACTTGCTATGTAACTTAATCCCTCCTCGATCCAAAGTTCAAGCGTCACATTGAAAAATTTTACCCATATCGACACACTTGAGAAGACATTTTTAGTAAGGGTCATACTGGGGTGCCATTTCTTGATAACAATCAATTTGCTCCCAATATAATAAGGCCCCTCATCAAGAATGGACTTTAAAGCTTCTTCATTTTTAATTTTGAATACAAAGTAGTCATTATCTGAGGTTACAACCTTTTCAAGATTTTCCTTCCACAACTTGTAGGCCCAAAGTCTTCACTTGGAAGAAAGACAATTTTCCATCAATAAGATAACCCACAAGAGCATGTTCCCATTGCTTAAACCCAATTTTAGAGATTTCCAATGGGATTTGAAGTTGACCGTTCTCATAACCCACCAAGCATCTCTTAAGACTTTTAACCACTTTCTTCTTAGCAATCTCAGATTTAAATAAACCACTCCAGGGCGTGGAGATAACATCATGGGAAGAAGACTTACCCAATCCATTGGAACTATGGCTTTGGACCATTTCTGCTTCAGTCTCAGAGTCCATAGAAGCCACATCCACCAAACCCTCTACACATGACATTCGAACCTGAGTGTGCCCTTTTGCCTCATTGTAGTCCTGCACATTTGTGGTTGGGGTACTTCCCTTTGTTGCAGTCTCAATATCCCCCATTGGTTTAGGGACGGTTGTTTTGCCCAGGCCTTGTTCTGAAGAAGAGCCCTGGCAAACACTCGAACCCACCATGGCATTGTCAGCTTCAGGGAATCACAATAAGTCTCTTCAATATCAAAATCATCATGTTCAAACTCAAGTTCTAATTGCCTTTGCATATAGTCTATATTATTCTGGTTTTTATCATTGGCCTGATTTGAACTATTAGGGCCCAATTTCTTTTTCACCAAGCTAGAATGGAATTCTTTAAGAGGGATTTTGGATGAGCTACCCCTCTTGTTTCTTAATTTCTTACCCATTTTCAGCAAACAAATTGGGGAAAATGGGGAGGAATCACAACCCAATAGCTATCAAGGATAAATCAACAACAATATAAAGATTTGAAACCTGTAACATGCACTGGCTTCTGCTGCTGCATCTTCGTCCTCCAAAACCCTAAAACCTACCTCCAAAACCCTAGCTCTCAGTCTTCGGTTTCTCTCTCGCTCTCTCTCTCTCTCTCTCTCTCTCTCTGAACCAACGAATGGAGAACTCACCGGAAATACTGCTGATGTATCGACACAGACCGTCAATCGCTGGTCGCTGGTCGCTAGTCGCCGCCGGCGTCTGGCCTCCTTCGTCACTATCCCATGGTTGCCACCGGGTTTCTCTCTCTCTCTCAATTACTTAGTTATATTACTTACTAGATTAACAAATAAATGTACCTTTTTTTTGGATTGTAAAATTATAAAACATTAAATCAAGACATGGAAATGCAAGGCTTGCTTTGCGAATGTTAACCATATTTCTACCTTAAGAACTCATAAATTTCAAAGCATAATTTGTAACCATCTTTTAGAATTTTAGAAAAAAGAACATAGTCAGTGAACACATATATAATATTCTTTATAGGCCAAGAAAGACACGCCCATTGCCAATTTTTGAAGATATTTGTTTTGTGTAGATAAATAGGTACATATATATAAAGGATATATTAAGTGCGGGTAATGTTGGAGATTTTAAGAAGAGTGCTGTGATTAGTATTTGTCAAAATTCTTTGGACCCCCTATTTTATATTTTTTTTTATTACAATTATACTCTAAGGTAAAATTACATTAAAAGACATTATTAAATGAAACATCCACCTATCAATAAGAACTAATACTCTATAATATTGGACACTCACTCCCACCTCAAACTCCAAGTCCAACTATACGTATTCCATATTTGTAAACCCTAAACCTATTACTTTTCATAACCAACTAATATAAACCCTAAATCTATTATTTTTCATAATCATTTAAAATCCTGAATGTATCATCTTCATCACCATCATTAACGCTATTGAACTTAAAAGTTTTGCTTCAAGTATAGCGTATACTTCATCACTTATTTCACTGTGTAGAGCAATGGAGGACGAGGACGAGGACAACAATTCTAGTGAAAACGGCGTTCCATTGATAAATTTATCTGTCTTGTATTAACATTTTCGGTCGTTTTCGGTCGTTTTCAGTCGTTCTTATTTCGTTCGAGCTATTCGGTATTGGTTTGCTGACTGTTAGAATTATGTTCGGTAATACAGTACTGAACATAATCCTTTCGTTCAATACATAGGTTTCAAACATTAATGCAGATAGTCAGTTATGTAATTTTCTTTGTTAAACTAACTTAGAATGGAAAAGAGTGAATTGGAATAGATTTAAGTTATGTATTTTGAATGGATTTAATTTATGTTATTTTAAGTTGTGAATTGGAATGGATTCAAGTTACACAGTGATGAACAAATTTTGTTCGGACATACAGTGCTGACAGGATCATTATTGTTCGACAAAACAGTTCTGAACAAAATACATTTTTTCGGCTACGCAGTGGTGAACAAATTGTTTGGGCTACATTCAGAATTCTGATGGCGATTCAGATGATGATTCTGATGGCAATTCAAACGATGATTCTATTTTTCCTCATCTTGCAAACGGTTATGCAAATCCCGTAGAAATTGGAGTATCTTTGATCGATCTCAGCGATGACAAGATACAAAAAACAATGAAGAAGATGATGATGAGAGGATGAGAGAGGTTACTGATTCGGCGATACAAAGAGCGTTCAGAGAAGATGAGAGTCGTCGGAATGCTCCGTTGACGGCCGAGACGGCGACGAGAGTGATGAAGGGTTGGGGCCCAAGAATTCTATACTGGACCAAAGCTCCAAACTCTGAAAATTGAGTGAGTCAAGGAAGGAGATGGATGAAAAATTAGGTGGGTGTGCATTTCATTGTGGAAATATTATGAATATGGATAGATTTGGTAATAAGTGGGGTGTCCAAAAAAATATTATTAAAATTTAAGATGTAGGGTTGGGGTCCAAAGAAATAGGAGGTCCAAAGAATTTTGGTAGGTGCTAATAGCAGCACTCTTTAAAAATTTTATTAAATTGTTATCAAATGTTTTATATGGGTGTGAGAACCACAAAATGTCTCATATGAATGTAAGACTCACCATGTAGGTCACGTAGATCCCACACCCATATAAAATATTTGACAGACATTTTTTATTAAGTGCACTCTATAGAGCTAGGCTATTATAGCAGACGGAGGAGGGTAGGACACTTTGTATTATATTATAGGGTAAATTATATTCGAGTACTAAAAAATATTGCCAACTCAATAAGTTTTGTTATAAAACTGAGAAATATATAAAGCGAGATTTAAGATAAAGAAATTGCAAGACACAAATGTATTGAAATAGTTCTTCAAGAACTATCAAAGATTGATCTTTAGGATCTTACGACTCTTATTTTGTTCATATATGTGTATTGAAATAGTTCTTCAAGAACTATCAAAGAACTATCAAATATTTGAGGTTTTTTTTTAAATATTCCAAAAAAAAAACTAATTGACCCACTTTTTAAAAACTAATCTACTTTTTGAAATCGCATTTTCAAAATGCGATTTTAAAATTGAAATTGCATCTTGAACGTGCAATTTCACTTTCAAATCGCAAGTTAAAAATGATGACATGGTGAAATTGCATGTTCAACATGCGATTTCAATTGAAATTGCATTTTCAACATGCGATTTTAAGGTGAAATTGTATGTTGAAAATGAAATTTCAATTTCAAAATCGCATTTTCAAAATGCGATTTCAAAAGAAGGTAAGTTTCCCAAATAGTTTGAAAAGCAGGTCAATTCTCTAAATAGTTTCTTCTTTTGGAATATTAAAAAAAAAAACTCCCTCTATTTAGGCCTCCAATAAAAAGAAGAATTAAATATGATATTTACAAATAAATAATGGAGGAAACCAAGAGATGGGGGTTTAGAGAAAGTGGTCATAGTGGTAGAGAAAATGGTGATCATGGTGGTCATCCACTTATCCATATATTCACAATAAAGTCTGAAATAATTATACCAATCTCCTCTCCATTAATGGTAATATAAATGGTGTTATAGGGAGATAATGAAATCTTTTTTAATCTTAAATATTTTGTATTTTATTTATCAAGTTTAACATAAATATCAAAAGATAAAATTAACCTTCTTTCTCCTTCTTTCTCCAACCCATCATACAACCACCTTGCATTTCTCTCTATTCAATTTGAGAGATTATTACTTTAAAAAAGTATTAATTGTAGCTTTAATTTACTTACTGTGAAGTGTTGAGTTCTTTTGTCTTGATCTATATATTTTTTCTCTAATTTACCTAGCAGTTAGTTTTATGAAAACTTTTTGTCTTTGGTACAAACCACAAAATTTTTGAACAATTTAAGAACCTTGGTAGCAAAGCCAAATGGAAACTGGTGGTGTGTTTGGTGTTTTTTCTGAAAACTGCATCCTCTTCTAAAAAATTGACATGAAAATTAGTTTTAAAAATTTTATTAAAAAAACTGATCTGAAAACATTGATATTTGAAAATGATACCAAATAGAACTAGTTATGTGCGAACAATTTTGAGCTCATTTTCCTAGATAAGCATCCCATGTTTTGAACTTGATTGCTCAATAATTCAAGCTTGTGTGAGGACATGCTTGATTAGGCCTGTAGGTATTTTAAGCATGCTGCTGATGTTAATCTATGTATCAATAGCCAAAGATATATAGAGACTTATAAAAAAGGATTGATTAAACTATCGTGGTATTATTCAGATAATTATTGATCTTATAGTACTTGATGTACTTAAAAGAAAGGTTGATCAGGGCTTTTTTTCCCCCATTATTGTACTTCTTTGTTTAACTGGTATATGCTCTGCTCCTCACTCCATAAATCGTTTTTCGCTCTGATGATTGTGATATGTATCTAAGTATTGTGACCTAGGTAGGACAAACACTTAAAATGGATGAGCGTTGTCCATGTCAAACGCATGTGGGAAACTGACACTTGTTGGACAATCACAGACACATCAAAACTTCCTAGGTGTGTGCATAGTTTGGAAATATATTTTAAGGACCGTAGAAGTAGCAGTGTCCGGCACTCTTAGAAATTAGATGACCATCTGTAGCATCCAACCTTTACTTCTTAGTTTTTAGAAATTAAGAGAGATGAAGAAGAAAGAAACGCTATGTGGTATATATACATGTGCTATGATTGATCTAGCATTGAACATAACCTTTTTACTGTTGTAAAGAATGCGAGGCTAAAGGAAAGAGAAATGCAAAAAAAATGTAGTTATGTATATGATTTTGTCTAGTTACATCTTTCACATGATGCAATTCTTAATTCAGACATGCAAGAATTTATCAAAATTATCTATGATATTATATACTTGCCAAGGAGGATAATATATCTTTACATATAAAAATATTTGCGGTTACATTGCCATGTCCATGTCCTAATTTCTTCAAAGTTGTCATGTTAGCATTTTGTGTTGTGTTTATCTTTGCCATGTGTCCTCCTTTGTCTATGTAGCTAGTAGTTCACGATAATGATTATTATGTTATTATTTTGCCTCCTCCGGATGCTTCTTGTTCATTAATTTTTGTGTGACTTATTTTTAGCAGTTACTGGCGATGAATGTCAAACTGGCTTAACAATTATACCAGTTAACAGGTAGTGATATTGTAGCATATGGATATAATTGAATCCATCCTCAATATTCCTGTGCAAGACCCACCAGGGGAGTTCTCTTCTGCTGCCTTGAATTGGTCCAACATTGGAACTCCTGAGCGTCATGATGATGCAGCCCTTATTCCTTATGCTAGGGTTGATGCATTCATAATTGGAGAGTGCTCTAATGTAGAATGCCCGACACGGTTCCATATTGAGAGGGGAAGAAAACGATCCAGAGGCAGCTAAAATGAGTACAAGAGTGATGAATATTTGGAGTATAGGATGTAAGTTCTCCAGTTTGTTTGCATATAACTTGTATCCATATTGCTCCTTTTTAAAATGTGACAAGGTTATATTCCCATGCCATTAACAATTGACAATATATTTATGACAGGCACCAAGGTAGATACCACTGGGCTTGTAGGAAGGTGGTATTGGTAAGTCATTTTGTCTCTCAACCTTGATACTATGGGCTCAAGTCCTGTTGTTGCCTTGCCATTTAAAAAATGATAATAATAATAAAACTAATATTGATATCATAAGGCAGGGATGCCTTCTATCTTTGCTTGGAAACTGTGATGACATTTATAAGGAAACTTGATGTTGTGTCTTAATGTTTTCCATTTCAATTATGTTCTTAAATGTTTCAAACCTGTGACCAATGTCAACTTGACATCACTTACATATGTAATATGACATGAATTCAGAAAACTTTTAGACTGGGTTTCACTGAAGATACTACCGAATTTGGGATTAGTGGCTAAACCAAATTATAGAACTTAATACCAAACAATTGGAGGTGGTCTACCCGTGCAAATGTCTGGTTTAGTTGACAAATAGATTCTGGTGGACACTGAGGTCTTTATCTGTAGATAACGAATACAAAATATTTCTTTTAATGTACGCAAGTTCTGTTTCAATCATTTTCATGTCATTCATTTTCTTTCCATTTCTTCTTTGTGAAGGTATTGGTGTTCTTTTGGTCCTGAAAATTATGGGGAAGGTGGAGGCATATTACCAATCCGAAGATATCGACTCAACACCCGAAACCGTGCTGCTAGACCTCAATCCATGAGAGGATGTACGTGCCATTTTGTAGTGAAGCGTTTGTATGCTCGTCCATCTCTTGTGCTTATTATATATAATGATAGGCGCCACGTAAACAAGTCTGGTTTTGTCTGTCATGGCCCACTTGACAGAGATGCGATTGGCCCTGGTGCCAAGAAAATTCGATACATATGCAATGAGATTCAACAGCAAACTATGTCTATGATCTATCTTGGAATTCCTGAGGAAAATGTGTTGGAGAAGCACATTGAGGGGATAGAGCGCTACTGTGGTTCAATGCAAAAGTAAATAGCCTTGCTTCCCAATATGTCCACAAACTTGGGATGATTATTAAGCGTTCTACACATGAATTGGATCTAGATGATCAAGCTAGCATTTGAATGTGGGTTGAACGCAATAAGAAATCTATTTTCTTTTATCAGGACGCTACAGAAACAGATCCTTTTGTTCTTGGGTTGGGATTCAAACTGAATGGCAATTGCAACAAATGATCCATTTTGGTCATCGCAGTCTCATGGCAGCTGATTCAACTTTTGGAATAAAGAGAATTGAGGTAATGAATTTAGTGATAATACCCTTATGCATATAAGCTTTACAAGAATTACCATATAGGATTCTTATGTCATGATCTCTCTGAATGGCACCTTTTGTGCACTCTTCTTGTGTTTGATTCAAGACAACATGCACTCCCTGTTGCGTGGATCATTACTCGCAGCATTGCTAAACCTGATGTGTCAAAATGGATGAAAGCTTTACTCGATCATGTTCGTGCTGTTGACCCTGGTTGGAAGATCAATGGGTTTTTAATTGATGATGCAGCAACAGAGATTGATCCCATAAGGCACGGTGATCTTAATATTTTCTATTTAAGTTTATCTACAATGCCAATGCACTTCATTTACATAGCGACTATTCTTCCAGGGATACATTTCCCTCTCCTATCCCATTTTCCCTGTGGCGTGCTCGTAGATCATGGCTGCGGAATGTTGTCAAAAGATGTAGTAACATTGAAGTTCAACGAGAGATTTTTAAACGGCTTGGAAAAATAGTATATAGCATTTGGGACGGAGTGGATTCCATGGTTGCGTTAGAAGAATTAACCCAAGATTTTGTCGATCAAACTTCCTTTGTGCAATATTTCAAGGCCTCTTGGGTGCCCTAGTTTGGATAGATGATCTCTATCTGTCTCTACCCTTAATTTGTTTTTTTAAAAGTTAATAATCTGGCATTGTTATTATACATTTTTTTTTTTTGGGTTAAATACAGAAATGTGGCTTACGACAATGAGAACCTTTCCTCTGGCAAGCCAGGAGGCATCGGGTGCCATAGAAGCATATCATGTGAAGCTGAAAGCCAAACTCTACGATGATTCACATCTTAGTGCACTTCAGAGAGTAGATTGGTTGGTGCACTTCAGAGAGTAGATTGGTTAGTGCACAAGCTGACAACGGAGTTGCACTCAAGCTATTGGCTCGACTGTTATGCCGATGAAAGTGATTCTTTTCAAAATGTCAAGGAGGAATATATTGTTTTCACCTCATGGCACCGAGCACTTCAAATTCCCGATTCTGCTGTTGTCTTGGATGATAAAGACCATCTATTTGCCAAGGTTGTGAGCCAAAATGACAGCAGCTTGACACATCTAGTGTGGAATCCCAGATCAGAATTTTCTTTTTGTGATTGTTCTTGGTCAATGCAGGGAAACCTCTGCAAGCATGTTATGAAGGTTAATATGATCTGCGAAAATCATCAAGGCCATCAAGCTTCCATGTCGTATCAGTCATTTAAGGAAATTTTAATGAATCTGTGGAAAAACCCAATTGATGATTCAGTTGAACTGGATTTGTCAACAGCATGGACGCACCAGATGTTGGGATCGGGGATCCCGCCCAAGACCTTATAGAAATTATAACAACCAGAAAAACACACCCACACAGAAAGAGACACAATATTTAACGTGGTTCGGCAATAATGCCTACGTCCACGGGAGAGTAACCGTTTATCATTTATGGAGAGATTACAGAAATATTACAGAGGAGAAACTCACACTATTCTCACTCACCCATTCCCCCGTCTCCCTCGCTCACACCGAGGGAGACGGTTTCTCACATCTCTCACTTACTCGTGTTTGCTCTCTTTCTTTCTCACATTTTCTTCAACCACTCTTCACCTATTTATACACATGGAGAAGAGAATATGATTGGCCATCACCAACCTCCTTCCACTCTCTAGTGGGTTGGAGTTGGTGAGCCACCCCCATTAGAGTAGTGCTCCTAAATGGACATTCCACTCTCTTTGTGGTTTAGCCAAGTGGTGCATTATCACCCTTCAAGTGGTGCATTATCACTCTCCTCATCATGGGGTGATATATCTAACACCAGATGCTCGACCAAATTCAGAAACTTGTTGAACTGAACAGTACAAATGACATTGGAAGTGTAGTGAATAATCTGCCACTGAAATGGGTTGCTAAGAAAGGTAAAACATCTGTTGGCATTGGCACGACTTCTTCAACTCTGGCTTTGCCATCCAGCGCAAAGAGCAATGCTGTTGCGCATAAAAGCAATAGGAAGAGGAAGACATTGTCACGGTTGAGATGACTATTCGAATTGGTAAATATTGGAGTGGTTCTTGGACAGATCAGCCCGTGCTTGCTCAATTTTATCTCACAACTCATGTTATATGCTTTTATGAGGAGTGTGGTTCTGATTTTGTAGCTGGAGATCTTGCTAGTCAGCAATTGGAGACATCTTTGATCAACCAACAGGTATGCACGATGTTGGCACGAAAGATGCAGATTATAGGTTTGTTCCTCTTGCACATTTACGGGAAAGTTCAACGGCATAAACTTTGTCAGAGGAGGTAGCGGTTTATAATCGTGTCAGGCGTTAGGTAATTTCACAGTTGTTGTGCCTCTGGGTTGCTTTGTGACAATCATTCTTTTTTCTTTTGCTTTTATTCTTCTTGTAGTTCTCTATTTATACAAGTTTTTGTTGGAAAATAGAAATGGTCAAATGATAGTAGTCATGCATCAGTAACATGTACAGACTAGCTTATTTGAATCATTGTTGGAATAATGTTTACTAGATCGAAGTTAAACATTTTAGTTTTGACCAAGTAATTGCTTTTTTGAATCATTGTTGGAATTATGTCTCTGTGAATGCTACTGGCCATTGGTGTTGGAAGCCTTTCCTTTCTTCTTCTTCTTCTTTCGTTATTATTTATTTATTTATTTTGTGTGTGGAAATTGACCTTTTATGGCTTATAATAATATATCAATGCATTATTATGAGTATGTATGTCTGTGATACTGTGCTGGCATTTCCATGTGGGTATGATGTTATTTAATCATGTTGATAAATTGTGTATTTTCATATTACAGACTTTATGATTGTCACCCAATTGACCCATGTATTTCTCTGCACATGGACTTCCGATATTGATCTATTGGCACACTCTGAGCCATCTGCTTTTGTCTCCGTTTTGAATATTTTATTATTATTTTTTTTTTTATAGCTTTTCAAGTGATATATATTTATATATTTGTATGGCATATATATATGTGGACGACCTTGTGATGACAAATTTTCAGTACTTGAGAATATCTCTATCTTCAAAACTGGCATATTCCAAATTCAAGGTGTCATCTCATTAGACTTGTTTGATGTATTTATTTTAAGTTGAAAATCCCTTTCTCAGTTTTTAAAACTTTTTTCAGTAATTTTTACTCCATAAAACTATTAACAGAAATCAAAGCAAACGGTCTAGAAAAAAAAATAAATAAATAAATAAAATAAAAAATAATAAGTTACAAACAAATCCATTTACAATGCAATAAAATTTGGTTTGTCATAGTCAAACAAACACAACAGATATAAAGCACACATTTTGATATGAAGGTGGGCCCAAAACCTCAAACTCATCACACAAAATTGAATACACAAGACATGTGCAGGAGAGCAAAAATTTGCCAATTAGGGAGTGAGGCAATCTCACCTTATCCACACTCCCACCACAACCTAAACTTCCACTCATCATCAAAATCCCTTCCACATCACTCACTACCCATATCATCAACTAACTTATCCATAAAACACTAAAAAAACCAAAATCAATTCGCACAAGCAACAAGAAGCACCACCAAAAATGGCAGCCATGAACTCCAATGTGCTAGCTTGCAACTATGCCATCTCTGGTGTTGGACCATCATCAGAACTCTGCTCAAAACTTTCTCCAATTCCATCATTCGCATCGCCTGTTGCTCATAAGTTGCCTGTGATCAGGAGCCAACAAACATCAACTAGATTTCCTGATTCTAACAAGACTATTGGGAATGATGGACGGAGAGCTGCTTTGCTCGGCCTTGCGGCCGCACTTTTCACTGCAGCCGCATCAGCATCTTCTGCCGATGCAGGCGTCATCGAAGAATACCTCGAAAAAAGCAAAGCTAACAAGGTTTGTTTGTTTGTTTGCTAGTCATTATTATTGCTGATTTTATTTGAAAACAAACTTATAATTAAGAGCATATATATATGATGGATGTAGGAATTGAATGACTCGAAAAGGTTGGCTACAACCGGTGCAAACTTTGCACGGGCATACACCGTTCAATTCGGCACCTGCAAGTTCCCTGAGAACTTCACTGGCTGCCAAGATCTTGCTAAGCAAAAGGTTTAAATCACTCGTATCATATAATATTTCTCCTGCTAATTGTTTCTATTTAATAGTTTTTTTTGTTTTTTTTTTTAAAAAAAAAAAAAAAGTGCAACAGGATTCTTTGTTTAACTAATTTTGTTGAATGGTTTTGGTGAATGCAGAAAGTGAAATTTCTCTCCGAAGATTTGGAGTTGGAGTGCAAAGGGAAGGACAAGTACAAGTGTGGTTCCAATGTGTTTTGGAAATGGTGAAAAGTGAGAAATTCTTGTATCTACTGATCATAATCTCCCTCAAAACTCTTGTATTTTTATATATTCCCACTGAGAACTTTTGATCAATATTGTTGTGGTTTTATGTTTGGCTCTATTGTTTTCCTGCTTCATTGTTGAATACCCACCTAGAAGTATTGGTTAAAAGAAATTAATATAAAATGAAGGCAATTTTTCCCCAGCAAATGGATCCATGAAATTTAGACCCCCCCCATCATGATCTATGACAGATTTCTAGTTAATCATTTCAAGGTACCGCTGATTTGGGGGGAATTTGTGAGGTTTTTATAGTTGAGGGGAATAATAATAATAGTTGAGAGGGTCTTGCTGTAAATAACCCAAATAATAATAATAATAATAATCTACACCAGCACTGGGTATTTTACACCATCCACCATTGATACAACAGACTCCAAAAAAAAATAATGATGAAATAAAATAAAAGAAACAGGAGAAAAATTTGAATCTCATTTCCAAAACCAGTTACCAGGATTACATGTCTGCAATTCTCATTCTCATGAGCAAAACAAATTTCCTCTTCCTATGAATGTAATTCTTTCTGTAAGAGATCGGTTTTTGGGTTCAATACCCCAAATTTTGCGTCCTAATGTTGACAGACAATAACAATGCAATGAAAAGAAAAGGTTGAACTTACTACAAAGGAAACTGTTCAAGTATAAAATTGTGAACAGATCCCATTTCAAACAAATGTAGAGATCAGAAGACATCTCATCTCATCCACATAAAAAATCCGAGTCCTAGTCCGAGTCTGACCCTCGTTGCCAAGAATGCCAACAAGTTCACACATTGATTGAGACCTCCATCATCCATATGAGGCTATGATATGCACAAACCATACCCAATCAACTCCTGCTTTGCAAACCTGTCATATCAACTGCGTATGAGAAAACCAACAGCATAAAAAGCAGCTCACAAGTATGAACACAAAGATGAAGATCTATTGCTCTGCAACTGTGGACACGGCAATGGAGTTACCCCATGAGTGAACCCCAAAACAAATTCACAATTCCACTTTGCAGATGGTGCTAAGCCAAGTATACTCACACTTCTCATGCATATACCTTCATATGGTGCACCCTCAATACCCTCTAACAATGGGGCTTTTAAGGAGTCTATACTGATCACATTACTTATAAAAATACCCTTTACTTTTGGCATAGCTTTCGGGTCCCACCCCTCATCTGGGTGATCATTGGCACCTCTACTGAACCGTATGGGTATTTTAACTCTCTCCATTGTTATGTTATTTACGGTGATATTGGATATATATCCCCCTCTTCCCTTATCGGTTTTTATTCTCATCCCAGCTGCTGAATCTCTAATGCGTAAATCCTCCACAATAACGTTTGAAATCCCACCAGACATTTCACTGCCTATTCCAACCCCAGAACATGTTGGAGTTGTGCCGGAGACTCTCCTTATGATGATGTTAGAGCTTGGACGTGCCATTGCTATACCGTATTGGTCCCACCCACTCTTCACCGCTACAAGATCATCTCCACTCTCGATGTAACAATCTTCAATACACACATTAGTGCTCGAGTCTGAATATTATATTTGACCAGGAGATTATTAGATAAACTGAATAGATGAATATAAAATCTATAAATGCAAAAAAGAGATTGAAGCAACCTACCTGGGTCTATACCATCGGTATTTGGAGCATTGAGTGGAGCCAGGATTGTCATGTTTTTTATCACAACATTACTGAAAAAAAATTAGGAGTGCATGTTAATTTTCTACGGACAAAACTTCAATGCATATGAAACTTTCATTAAGATTAACACTCTGTTTGTTTGGGTGGAAAACGTTTTCTAGAAAAATATTTTTTGTATTTTCTGGTATTTGATATAATGGAAAACAAAAGTCAACAAAAAACATTTTCTATGATCAACAAAAAACAAGCTTATATGGACAGAAAATATTTTCCACTTCTAAAAACCAAAAAATCTTTTCCGGACTAAAGACTTAACAATGTCACCACACTATCACCGTCACTCTCACCTCCACTCCACCACCACACCACCATCACCACGCCAGTGCCACCATCACCGTCGTTATTACCACTTCTGTCATCCCACCATCATGCCACCACCTGCACCTCCACCTTTGTTTCACCACCATCACCACCAAACATAAAAAAAGGTTTTCTCCAAAAAACATTTTCCGGAAAAAGTTTTCCATAGAAAATTTTCTATTTAAAAATGTTTTCCACCCAAACAAACGGAGCGTAAGATGAAGGGTCAAGTTTTTAGTTCTACAATCTTTATTAGTGATGTGTGTACCGCATTTCTATGATACACCATAAAATCTAAAACTTTTGTAATGTGAGAACTCTTTAATTAGTTGATTGTCTCCTCTAAGATGTTGTATAACAAATTTTTGAGTCGAAGAAGGAATAAAAGTACGTTTTTCTAGCTAGTTTGAGGTAGGCTTTACTGAGGCTCCCCTCGATGCTCGCCTTGAGGTGAGGCTAAGGCAAAACACCTCAAGGCTTTGATTTTTAGGCTTTACTCCCCAAAGGCTTGCGCACAGAGTCTTGAGACATCCACCTTAGGTGCGTCTTGTACACTTTTTTACGCATAAGCATTTGAGGAGTAAGCATATGAAGAGTTTACCTTAGGCACTTATTAAACTTAGTCTAGTAGATGATTTAAACATAAAAAAATAAAAATAAATAAACTCATTTTGCAACAATATTCTATAGGAAAAATTAAGTAAATGACCAATCAAGAAAAAAACACAAAGTTAATACTTAGTGAGAAGCTCAATCACTAAAGCTGAAAATACCAATTTCACTTTCAATAAAACAAAGCTTCCTTCTCTGTAGTGAAAAAAGGTGTTTACACCTTTATATTTAATTTTGATGTTTTTATTTATTGTTTTAAAATATTTAAATTATTTACCAAATATAAAAATTAAAAATTTGAAATTTAAAATGCTTAAGCCTCAATGCCTTAACGTTTACGCCTCGCCCCGTAAGGGGTAAAATGTCTTACGTTACACATCTGCCTTTAAAAACTTTGACTAGAATCATTTTAGTAAAGAGGCCAAAAGATTATAAGGCATGACGGTGAAGGACCTTTTCTACAATCTTCACAATTGGAAGTGGCACATTGACACAAGACTATTGCCAAGGCCCGTTCTTGTGTTTAATTTCCAATTCTCATTCTGCTTCTTTGTTTTTAAGGTGCTAATACATTATAGAAAATGAATAAAAAAAATTTAAAAAAAGCTTATCAAAAATACCACTCACTTCCAAAAATAATTTTCCAATTTTTTTTTTTTTTTTTTTAAATTCTTGGAAGCTATTTGAGTACATTCTAAGATTTATTAACTCCAATGACCGATTACTAGTAAGCAGCGATTGAGAGCAATGTTAAGAAGAAAATAGAAGCAAATTGAGAGATGAAAAGCACCAGAACTGAACCTGCAGTAAACAGGATGGATGGTCCAAAAAGGAGAATTACGGAAGGTGAGGTTGGAGATAAGTATGTTGCTCGAGTTCATTAGTTCAAGGAGGTGGCCTCTAGTGTGCTTCAATGTTCTGTTCCACCACATATCCCACCACATCTTGCCCTGACCGTCAATTGTCCCATTCTGCCCTGCAATCAATTGAAGTTAACTCATTAGATTCCCTCAACCACCTGTTTGCAACATTTTTTATAGACCACTCAAAACAGTTTATTACTGTAATTTTTAGATGTTCAAGAGAGCCACAAGATGATGACAATTGATGCATAGTCTAATGTTCTTTTTATTTATTTATTTATTTGGGGAATAAAGAAGAGTGGTGGAAAAAGATGCCACTCTTATGATAATCTAGAGTTCTCTGTTTCATCTTCAAGTCCATGGCATGTTCATGATAAGTGCTCCAGAAAACATATCTAAGGGGCTACACATGAGTACTGTTATTGAGAGTCCCGGATGATTTTGCATTTAAGCATATGCATGACTAAAAATTGGAAGTTCAATTTTTCTCTTTATAGAATAAATAAACCAACCCGAAACTTCGCCATGTGAGTAATATTGCAAGACACATGAATAAGATAGTTGGTGGCAAGTACTGGGTATTCACTAAATTGGTAGTGTGTTATTAGATAATCAACAATTGATGTATAAATTAAACTTCCTGATACATGTCTTTATAGTATCACTGAGGAGGAGGAGGAGGAAAAGACAGGGAAAACAAAAACAAAATGAAAGTCTCTACTCAGAATGATCATAACTGTTGGAAATACTGCATATTTTTAAGTGGAACGAAAAGGATGACAGCAAATTTAACTTTGTAATTAATCAAAAGACGACAACTTTTTTTTAACCTAATTCCAGTTCAATGAAGGAAGAACTTAAATTGCTACTTTTCAAAAAGAATGTCAAGGGTTTTGAGCTTAAATGATGAAGGAGCATCAAATAATATGTTTGGGTGGGCCCGACTACTAAATTAATTAGCATAAAGTTTTGTAGGCATCATCATTTATTTAATGGAGTATGTCCAAGATCATCTTCATTACCACACAGCCAAACAATAAACTAAAGGACTGAACACATCAATAAAAAGTATATTTCACAACCTCTGCAGTGGTCAACTAATATAACCTAGAAAGGGTAGCATCAATTCCAGGTAGGTTCTAGCTCAACCCACCAAGTTTAATTGTTGTACCACTTAAAAATAAAGAATGGCATCAATACAAAGGGGGGAAAAAATTCTATTTCTACCAAACATGGTGTTGTAAAGATGTTTCCTTACTTCACAAGATAGGGGAAAAGAAAAAACGAAGATGAGGAAAGTAGTTGTACCTAGGTGAGTGTATTAATCTAATCTCCACTATTTCTCACAACGAATCCATTTTGATTGGCATAGTTCAAAATAATATCATGATTAAAATGTCAAGAACTGAGTAATAAAATTACCTGTAATTATGACATCACTGAGACCATCTCCGTGGATGAGGCTTATATGCCTCCCTCCCATCCTTTCTCTCCCTCTTCCATAAGAAGGCAATGGCTCTATAATAGGCCATTCCTTTGGGTCCTATTATTTGTGAAAATAAAATAAATGAAAACAAATTAGAGATTAAGAAAGAAGCATTTTCTAAGGGGTACTTAGACATGACAGGAATTTGATTGATTCATTGTGTTTTCAAGATTTGAACTGCAAATGTAGATAAAATCAATTTGGATCATTAGTGCATTAATTCCCAAAATTTCTTACTCTTTTTCATGTGTCAAGAAATGTAAATTGACTCATTTGATTGACAGATACCAAAATTTTAATGCCCAATACCAAGAACAGAATGGAATCATCTTCCACAATCAGCTTTCTAAGTTAATCGAGAGTGTCATGGTTCCTCAAAGATGAGGAAAATTTAAAAGAAGTTTAGACAAGAATTAACCATTTTGGGTGAGCAATCCAAAGAACATTCAATTTCAAAAAAGAAAAAGAAAAAAAAACAAACAAACAAACTAGTATAAAGAAATTTTAAAAAGTAGCATCACAGAAGGAATCTCTCTCTCTCTCTCTCTCTCTCTCTCTCACACACACACACACATTCATTAACACCTACTTTGTCATCAAGCAAAAGGTTAAACCAACCATCAACACACATTTAAATACTCAAATAGAAACAAAAATACTGAAATATGTCTGGCCATTTGATTTGATTTCCATCGGCATTCACATGTCACTGTTCAGTGATGCTACTCAAGTCCAATAGAAATGGTAAATGTGCAGATGTCACAAAATAAATTATTTTTGACTAGTGCGTGCAATTTATTTTGAGTAATACTATACATAATTATATTTTCATCTCATTTTCTTACTCCTATAAACACAAAAAATAGTCCAACCAACAATAATGATAAATGCACGTAAAACATATTCACTTGTATGTACAAGTAAGAAAGTGAGGTGACAAATGGAATCATTTTCAGCATTTGCAAACATTATATATACTAGTAACTTAACTATTTTCTTTGTACAAGTATTCACTAACTATTAATTTCATTTGTTTCCTTGATAGAAATTTACTCAAGGCAGCTAAAAACTAGTGAAATTCACATTGTAGTCACACCAACTTACATAAACTATAACCAAGTACACTAATGAATTGGATTCCAGTTCCCAATTAAATAAAAATAATTGGTAATTTAAAACCCAGACCATATATATTCACTAACCCTAATAGTATATATAAATGAAATGAAATGAAATTTACCTGGGAACCTAAAATGATAGCACCTTGTTGAAGAAAGAGAGTGAAATTGCTGGTGAGATTAAAGCTACCAGTGACCCACCTCCCTCTTGGAACATTCAGCTGGGCCCCACCTCTCTCTCCGAAGCCCTGCATGTGTTGTATCGCCCGCCGGAACGCCGCCGTGTTCGACGCCCTCCCGTCTCCCACGCCGCCGAAATCGGTGATCGACATCACCACCTTCCTCCGAGTCCCTTCCCTGAAGAAACCCGCACAGCTCCGCGGCGAAGACGGAGTTTCCACCGCCGAACCACCACCGCCGACCCACGGGGGGAAAACAGTGTTGGTGGTGATCTGGATGCCGAGAAGGGCTATGACTGTCAACATAAGCAATAAAAAAGCCCATGAAGGTCTGCTCAAGCCACCCATGATTGCACCACATACTAATAATTGTTGTTTAACCTCCATCATCACATCATAACCTATACATACATCTAAATCTCTCTCTCTATATATATATATATGCGTGTGAAAATTTAGGAGAGAGAAAAGGTTTTAGTTTTGGTTTTGGTTTTGGTTTTGGTTTTGTCGATGAAATGGAACAGTTTTTATTTTTTGATATTCGATGATGGTGGTGGTGGTGTGGACGAAACGAGACGAGACGAAACGAAACGAAACGAGGACGTGTTGGATCGGGGCGTGTGCGTACTGCGCATACCGATGTCGTTTTCTGGGGTCACAAAGTCTTAGGAAAATATGTGGGCCCCATTTCGGAAAAGTTCGAGAAGGTGTGATCCTGTTTGTTCGGTGTTGAAGGTCTAATCAGATGTGGCTGGTTCTAGGTATTCTATGCTGGGCCACCAATGGTTCTTTGCCATGCTTGGAATTTTGAGCCGGATGGGTTTTTCGTGCTTGCGTGGCGGAAGCTTATTGGGTACTTTTTCTAATTGAGGGCGTTATAGCTTCCGCAGTGAATGGAACTGGAAAGGTGTTAGACCGGTGTAAAAACAGGAAGATGCCGCTCTTCACGGAATTCTTTTTCGGCGAAATTTCGAAAAATACAAGCTACCAGAAAACAATTATAGATGATTTGGACAAATAATCTCAACAAATTTTATTTTAAAATTATTGTTATGTCCCTTAATAAAATTAGTATGAGTTTATTTGGGGTGGGATTTTTCAATAACTATTTTAATTTGTAGTTAAAAAGTTTCGTTTGGAATAAGTTTTTAATTTTTTGGACTTCTGTAAAAAAAAAAAAAAAAATTATGAGTTAAATGTGATATTTTATTCTATTTGACTAAAATAACTTATTTTGTCTTATATAATTATTCTAACCCAAATGTTCTTTCCAAACAAACTCTATGAAACACACATCAATCTAAGCCTCTCACCACCACACACATCGCAAAATCTTAGTTGATGACCCCACTTTACCAGTTTTCAATTTTCTTCATATCTTTCATGTCACTCACTCTTCTCTAACCCCTTTCCCTCTGATGCCCTATTCCCAACCTCCTACTCCCACCACACACCTCTATCATTTCTCTTTGTTACATTTTTCAATTGTCCCGCTTCCCCTTCCTCCCGCTACCCTTTTTTTCTTTCCCAAAACTATCGCAACCCTCCTTCCACCATTCTTATTCTTCTCATCTATAAACCCTAGATTTGGTTTTTTTTCTTTTCTTTTCTTTTTCTTCTATTTCCTTTGAAAAACTTTAAATTTGAGTGGCAAAAAACTGGAGAAAAAGAAGGCTAAGTTGGTGGTTCGAGGTGACTGGGTCACGGTAGTAGTGATGGGCATATGGCTTAGGGTTTGATAAAAGAGCAATGGGAAAATCAAGAAAACTAGGAAAAGAGTGGTGGGACGACGAGACTGGTGATGTAGCAATGGGAAGAGAAAGAAGAGGAGTCGACAACAAATGTGGCACTAATTGTTTAGGGTTAAAGTTATGGAAAGGACAAAAAAATGTTAAAGATAATGGTATTATGGGAAATTAGTGGCCTGAATTGAGAAATAAACAAAAAATCCAAATTGTTTGTGGTGTGAATTGAGCAATGATATGTAATGAGAGAATTATCGGTATGCAAATGGAAGCTTCCTTACAAAAATGGTGGAAATTTAATTTTAGTTACGTTAGGGATGGGAAGTTAAAAAATAAATATAAAAACATGATTTTTCTTGGGAGCTACTAATAACCCTCACCTAATTACTTTGGACCTAGTTCTTTTATTTATTTATTTATTTATTTATTTGTTTGTTACATTTTTACCCTAAAATAAAATTTTCATTTTCTCACCATTTTATCCCCGTCCCATTTTCAAGAGACTTTTTGAAATTTAAATATCGGTTTTAATTTTTTATATTAGATTTATTTAAAGTTAATTTTCTAGCTTTTTCAATGTAAAATTATTAATTAAACTTTTGTAGTCAAGTTTTTCTACCATGTTTTTTTTACTTGATAAAATGGCTAGTCCACTTAATATTGTTTTGTGGCATGTCAAAATTATGGTAAAATTTTATTAGTTTTAAAATATTTTGTTAGCAGTACATGAATTAGGAAAAGCATCAATTTTTTTTAAAAAAATATATATATAATGTATTGTGTTAATGGATGTGTTTTTCTATTCTCCTATCTGTATAAATTATTTTGAAACTTTTAACTCAAAAAATAAATTTTAACTATTTGCTTAGTGAAATTATCACACTACAAAAAAAAAACACCTTTGGCGACTAAATTTTTAGTGGCCAAAGGTCCTATTTTAGTCGCCAAATGTCAAAATTTCACTTTTCCCGACTAAAAATTTTAGTCGCCCGTCTTGTCGCCAATACATGGTCGCGAATGCCTTTGGCGACTAAAACACTGTTGGTCGCCAATATATATGTCTTCAGCGACAAAATATTTTGTCGCCAATAGTCAATTTCTTTTTGGAAATTATACCTTTGCCGACTAAAATGTTAGTCGCCAATAGTTTATTTTTATTTTATTATTTATACCTTTGGCGACCATTCACTTTAGTCGCTGAAAGTATTTTCAGAAAAAAAAAAAAATTTTTGCCTTCGCTGCTCTCAATAGGTTTCGAACTTGCAACCTCCAACTTGGATACGCCAAACCCTTTGCACAACACTCCATCCACTATGCCAATACATCATCACATGTACATATATGCAATATATATTATTTATATAGTATGTTAACCGCAATTAATACAAAATAATATTTATAAATATAATTTTTTTAATTCGATATAATTTATGTCAAAAATAAATTATTTATTAAAAAAAAAATTAGGCAACTTTTGGCGACTAAAACCATTATTTAGTCGCTAATTGTATTATTTTGGGCTACTAATTATTTATTTGTCGCTAAAAAAACAAGTTCTCAATTAAAAATCAGCACTTTTGGCGACTAAACAGAAATTTCGTCGCCAAAACCCCTACTTTGGGCGACTAAAATGGATTTTCGTCGGCAAAACCCCCACTTTCAGCGACTAAATTGTGTTTAGTCGGCAAAACTGCTATAATCAGCGACTAAAATTGTTTTTAGTCGCCAAAACCATACCTTTTCGCTACTAAATTATTTTAGTCGCTAAAAACCGTCACTTTTGGCTACTAAACAAAGTTTAGTCGCTGAAAACCCTATATTAGGCGACAAAACCTTATTTTAGTCGCTAAAAACCTACTTTTCGGCGACTAAACTCTTTTAGTCGCTAAAAACCTGCTTTTCGGCGACAAATTCCAATTTAGTCGCCATTTCATGCACTTTCAACGACGAAATTTCATTTTTTGGTCGCCATTTGTGCTTTTTCTTGTAGTGTCATGTTTCAAAAAATCTTCAAATTTTGGTTCTCCAAAAAAAAAGAAAAAAAAGAAATACCCTTCAAAATTAAGATGATTTTCTAATTTTAATTTTTGAAAACTAAATAAAAAATAAAAAGGATAACTAGAGTTTGTAACCTGAAAAGACTTGAGATTTTCTATGAAAGTCCCACTACATTCTATAATTGATACCCTCCCAATTTAACCTCCAATGACATGGTTAAGACTTAATCGAACACTTTTCTCTTTCAAAAAATGTTTGGAAACTCCAATTGAGCACCCCCAATCCACCCCCAATGACATGGAATAGATCATGTGAAGAGGGGACTCACACTCCTCATCCATTCTCTCTCTCTCTCTCTCTCTCTCTCTCTCTCTCTCTCTCCTCATTAAAGGTTAAAATGGGGGTGATGTATTAGAAAAATTATTGGTTGGTCATAGGCACCACGTAACTATGTCCCAGGCCAATCACAAAATCTCCATGTCTACTCATATTCCCCAATCACTCAATACAAAATCGTAAACTCCACCCCCTCCACCAATCACAACACATGTGGAGTGCCACATGGTGTTGTCCCTAAACCAATCAATAACTTCTCAATATATTCGAGGATTAGTGTATCCCCGTGCCTGAAAATATGTTGTAAATAAAAATAAATGAACAAAAAGGAGAAAATAAAAAAAATAAACAAATAAAGAGAAAAATAAAAAGTGGGGGAAAATAAATAAAAAAGAAAAAGAAAAGATGGAGGAATGTGAGACCACGAGATTGTTCATGGGATCGTGGAAGGATGGATGAGAAATAAAAAAAATAAGAGAGAGAAGTAGGAAAGTAGAAAATATACACGTATGATATTTTTTAAAAAATACATCTCAATTATTGTTTTATAATTTGAACAGATCTAAGACATCCAAATATCTTAATAGAACAAAAAATATG